>CM062830.1:327591-580149 GCA_031772345.1 Himalopsyche anomala
ATCTAAAATAGCAAGTTTCACTCTGTTAGTGTGAACTTTGATTAATCTATTTTTTACTTTAATAGTAATATTAAGAGGACTGTTGACTTTTATGATTTCGTACGGACCTTGGAAGTTAGGAGATAATTTTTTAGATTTATTTAGTTTAGTAGCATTATTTGTTAAATATATTTTATCACCGATTTTAAATTTTCGTAAGGTTTTATTTTTGTTATGCCTTAATTGTGTGTCTTCTTTTCTTTCAACTAGATTCTTTCTAGCTATTTCATGTGATTTGGTTAATTTGAGCTTAAGATTATCTAAAAACGAATCGTATGTATATTTAAATTCAGATATTATTATAGCTGTTGGTAGTTTAGGTGAGTTTCCGTAAACTAATTCGAAAGGTGTACATTTCGTAGCAGTGTGTGGAGTAGTGTTATAGCTTAACATAGCAAAAGGTAACCATTCGTCCCAATCGGTTTGACTAGGAGATATATAATGTTTTAGATAGTCGGCTAGAGTAGCATGGCTACGCTCTAGCGCACCATTGCTAGTAGGAGAATACGCACTGGTTTGGATTTGTTCGATTTTTAAAAGTTTGGCTACTTCTTTAAGTATGTTTGAAGTAAAATCTTTTTCTTGATCGGTAAGAATTTTTTCAGGGATGCCAAATTGACAAATGAAATTTTTAGTTAATTGAGATGCAATTGTCATTGCTTCATGATTAGGAATAGGGTAACATTGAGAATATTTTGTAAGATCGTCTTGAAGAGTTAAAATATATTTATTTCCACTTTCGGTTAAAGGTAATGGACCTACTATATCTAAGGCAATACGTTCAAACGGTTTTCCGCTAGTCGTAGTTATTTCTATGGGTTGTTTTAAATTTTGACGATATATTTTGTTTTTCTGGCAAGATTCACATTGCCTGATATATGTTTTAACGTCTTTTTGCATATTGGTCCATTTATATTTGAGTCGTAAACGATTTAAAGTTTTATGATATCCTGAATGTCCGCTTATAGGAGAGTCATGATACTCTTTAAGTATTTGTGGTATTTCGTCGTGATGAGGATTAATTATTTTGTTATGACAGATCGTTATATTTATGTTTGAGTTGTGAAAAACATATTGGATAATTTTCTTTATCTTTTCCCAATTTAAGTTGTCCAAACCACTATCAAGGCGTGGAAAAGAGATATTTGTTTCTTTATCACTATGTAGAATATTTTTTAAGTTACATAATGCTTGAAAGATAGAAAAGTAATTTGATTTTTCCCAAAAGTTTTGTTTCGTTATTAAATGGTAAACATTATTTTTATTTTCTGTTGATTTTAATACGTCTCCTACTTTAGAGTGTGTATTTAATAATTCGTCATAATTAGAGATCATTGAACTTATTTCTAAAGCTATTCCTTTAGACATCGATTTGTCGTTAGAAATACAATGTGCTATAGATTGCTTTTGATTAAGAAGAGATTCATCTATTTCATAAAATTTAACGTTAAATGTTTCATTTTGTTTTTCTAGGAAGTTGTCATACGAAAAAGTTTGAGAGGTCATGGTATTTAAAATTTGATTTTCGATTCGAGACAATGCATCAGCATTAGTATTAGAGTAAGATAATTGCAATTCATTTTGCAATCGTTGTTGAGATTGATCGTTATTTGTTGAATTTAAATATTCTGCCTGAATGGTTTTCACATTCCGAGTTATTTGATGATTTTCTGAATTATTAGGAGGTTGGAAGTTTTTAGAATTACTGAGAGTTTGATTAGTTTGTGAGTTATTATTTGAAGGATTTTGATAATATTGATTTTTTACGTTGTTGTTGAATTGTTGAGATTGATCATTATTTGTTGAATTTAAATATTCTGCCTGAATGATTTTTACATTCCGAGTTATTTGATGATTTTCTGAATTATTAGGAGGTTGGAAGTTTTGAGAATTACGAGGAGTTTGATTAGTCTGGAATTTGTTATTTGAAGAATTTTGTTGATATTGATTTTTTACATTGTTAAATTGTCTTTTTCGACATTCTTCTAAGATGTGTCCTGATTTTTTACAGTATCTACAAAATTTTAAATTGTATTGAGATGTAAGATTACTGACAAATTGATAATGTTCTGAATTTAGAGAGTGTGGCTTTGATTGTTTGGTGAAATAATTATGATTGTTCTTATTTGGGTTAGAGTTCATTTCCCTAACTGCATTATTAAACTTTTCTTCTTCAATTGCGATATTTTTTGCTTCAATAAGATTTTTGGGTTTCGAAAGCCTGACTACTGTTGATAGTTCACTGGTCATACCTAAAATTAATGTATTAAGAGCGCTGTCTTCAATTTGTTTTATTCTCCCTTTCAATTCTTCATCGTCCTTGTTCGAAAATCGAACAGCTCCGATAAGATTATTAGTGCAAGTTTCAACTCTTTGAATGAAGTTTATTACCGGTTCGTTAAAGTTTTGTTTACAATTTCTTAATTCAAGTTCTAATTGAGATGTGTGTTTATTTTCACCGTAGGTATTTATTAGAAATGATTTGAATTCGGCATAGTTTTTAAAATTATAATTGGCAATTGTGTATTTGGCATTTCCTACGACGCAATGAATCATAAATTTTAGAAGTATGTTTTTTTGTTGCTCTGAGCATAGTTCGTATACAGTATCACAATCTTTAATAAAAGGATACAGATTTCTTTTCTCTCCGTCAAATGTCGAAACAAACTTCATCAATGTATCGATAGTGAGTGTAGGCATTTTGATGTGAAAGTGTATAGATTGAGTAAGAAAAATTGTTACAAAAGTTACTCACAGAATATGATGAATATTATATTGCATAAGGTTTAAACAAACGTTGATGATGATGATGAATTTGAACAAAAGATGAATTTGGTTCTAGTAGTTGTTGAAATAGGTTGTTGGCAGCTTAGAGATTTTTCTTGTAGTTGGATTTAGTTGGAATCGGCAAAGAAGATGTAATTGAAGTCGGCAAAGAAAATGTAGTTGAAGTCGGCAAGAAGATGTAGTTTGAATATTCGATGACGGATTTCGCAGAATTTATTGTCACCATGTAGAAGTTGAAGATTCAATAGTAGATTTTGTAGATATATCGACGTAGAAGATTTTCGATGATAGATTTTGTAGAATTGGAGATTTAGTCTTATTCTAGTTTCGTATTATTATTATATTTGATTTATTATAATTTCCGTTCGATTTAATCGATGTACTTTTATTATATTAGATTTATTTTGTTCGTGTATTTGATTCGTGCTAATTTTTAAAGAATTTTATTCACCGTTAATTTATTATCACCATAAATTTCTTAACGTTATTTTAGCACATATCCTCACTTCTGACACCAATTTTTATGTTATGTTTATTGTTTTTACTAAAACACTTTTATGTGTTGGTTCAATTTTATTTAGATAACTTAATTTTACACTTATAAATCAATAAATCAATCTTATAATTAAAACGAAAATCGTGAGAATGTGACAGGTTGCAATAGTTTTCTATTCTACTGAAGTTTCAAACTTCAATTGTTTAATTCTAATGCATGAAGGACATTTGAAAATAGAACGTCATACAGAACAAAACATAGTACGGTATGGTATTGAGTATACATAACATATGTACCATTAAATCTAGAAAAAGTTAAATGGTACCATGGCAGACATGTATTAGAAATAAAATGCTATTATCAAACATGTTGATATTTAAACAAGCGTATTCAGGAACTGAATCCATAGGATGTACTTGGCGGAACTGAGGGATGCTGGCATGTCATGCTAGAAAGCAAAGCAATTGGTGGGAGACAGGGAAACATGGAGGTGCTGTGTGGCGGCCATATGCTTCACATAGGGAGCGAACATGGCCAAAAAAGAATTCAGGAACTATAACAGTTTACCTGTAATGTGTTATGAGCAACGTTCCCTCTAATTTTTCTATTTTGTGTGCAGTCCATCAACATCTTTGTACAGTTAATTTTCAGCAAAAACAAAAAATGTGTGCAAGAATAAAGGTAGGTTCAATGACCTTCTCACTGATGCCTGATAACTCAACTAGTCGTATCATACAGGAGACAAAAAACGTTTTTTGATTTTAGGCTATAAGCAAATTATGAAATACTCAACCCTGAAGTGCAGGGTGACTGATAAACTTGTTTTTTATTGACTTAGCCTAATATTAATTTAGTAAATTGTTCAAGAAAATCCTTATTTTAGGTCCTTTTTCAGCATTTTCAGCTTCCATCCTTTTGATAGAACGTGTGTCAAGTCATTGTGATTATCAAAAAAAAGCTGTTTTGGAAAAACTGCGGGTTACGTCCTTTTTCCTTTCCACAGTCGATATAATGTTAGAAGCGCAAAGGTAAATCACCTGTTATACCTGAGTGATTTATTTTTGAAATCCCACATGGATTATTTTACGAGATTTCCTGTAAAATTTGATTTTGACTTCATGACCAGATATTGAAACTTCAGATAAGAAAAGTCTTCAATTTGTTCACTAACTTGAGTTTCCCGCTTGATAGAAGCCAACATCAAAAAAGAAGAAAAGAAACCTCTTCTTCCCATCGCTCATGTACCTGTATACGATGCAATAATACTTTTGCAATTTTATATTTAAATTTGCAAATACGAGTGTGCTTCAATCAAAAAATTGAGAATTTCACGTATAGTAAGCACACTTTTTATACTAATGGTATTATGAAGCGTTTTCAGTTTAGAATTATTAAACTTGGTTTACCAATGAAATAAATAAAGATTGCCATTCATTTCAGTAAAGGTGTCTAGATAAAATTCACAGTGGAGATGCAGCTGTGTAAACTTATCTTTTTCTTTTAAAGCAGTGATGCACAAACCGCAGACCTTTTTGAATTTTGTGGCGACCCTTTAATATTTTTTTCTCGTAAAACATTCATTTAATAAATGTAAACAAGCTTTTTCTTTGATGAAGGAGAATAAATCGGTTCATAAAAACAGGCTTACAAATATTATGTCAAACAAAGACCAAGAATGCATTAACTTATGAATTGCATATAAATGAAACATAAATATTTCACATTGAAACGATAAGCATTCACATTGAAAATAATAAGCAAGTAACCATAATCCTTTTTTGCATGGCTTATTTATCTTCACGTTTTCGAAATAACACTGTCAAAATAATATAATGGAACCTATTACTCATTTATCTAAATTCACAATCTTTTTTACACAGTTTTAAGGCTGTTTTACATGGAACGTACATATGTTCTGTATAAAAATGGATTTAGCGTACTTTAAAATATTTTTTCTTTGCGGCCCGAACCCACGATAATTTGTTTTATGCGGCCTGCTAGAAGGTAAAGGTTGTGCATCACTGTTTTAAAGCAAATGTTTTTTTGGTACACATTTCTATCATATTCTAAGTACTGATAATGAAGAAGATCTCTAACTAAGAATTATAACTTTAAATGTAGTTAAGTATTTTAGCAAAATACTATAAAATTTTGCAAATATATAAAAATTACATGCGTCATGCTTATAGCACATACACATATGGTAACATAGCCAGCCTTAAGTTAAATCTAAGATCATAATATCGAGTGTGCACTGATAAAAGAGTACAATGGTGTTTGATGACAATCACATAGTTTTCTTCAATAATTATTAGTGTTAATAACGAATATGATATATTCAAGAGATCTGTGCATCCAAAGGCAAACTATTATAAATAAAAGCCCCATTTACTTTTTTCTTTTAGTGTTTTGAACCTTTTCTTTTCCAAACCACAAATTGCAAAATTAACTCACATCCCTGAAATTTCAAGAATTGCACGCTCCACTGTTGTTATCATAGAGTCATATATATTGGTCACAATCACTCTTAATATGTATAGCGAGAGGACATGATTATCAATTCATGAATGGATTTTTCTTCGAAGGCAAGGATGTTTGTGATGTCTAAAACTTCCTTTCACAAATCCGATCATTAAAACGGGCCGTAGGGTAATAATTTCATTGATTAATAAAATCGTTCATGTCTATGATGTTTCCATTACTTTTTAATTGCCTATATTACTCACAAATCCTGTCCTGTTAACATCTTCTCCTTTTTGAAAAGACAAGCCAAGCTGAGGATTTTTAGGATTTTTAAGGTAGACATAATATATGAATAAAAGAAAAATTGAATGCAGTAATTTATTAATCACATTAAAAATAGTCTATTAGAGTATTTACAAAGAGAGAAATATAAAGAATATTAAATTTAATCATTTACTGTTGTAATGGATGTAGCGAACAAAATAATTAAATTCAGCTATCATTGAGATCTTCCTCAGGAATAATGAGGAAACACCAACTCATCGTAATATAAAATTACTTATAGAAAAATCACATTTAACACTATTACGGCAATAAATACAAATTCTTATCTTAATTTTAACCTTTTATCACAGTTTCACAAACAATCTATAATTACACAATGACATTCAGACTCTGGTTAATATTAAATAGAATTTTCAACTTGCATACATTAAAATAGATGTTAGGTACAAATTTTACAAATTATTTGAAACATGTCATATTGAATATAGCACTAACTATATTTTTTCATCATACTTCATTCAGCAGATCATGCTACTTTTAAATTCACATTTTCAATAATAAAACTTCTCTTGTTATAGTAATCACACCATAATGATATTTGAGCATCTAATATCTAAATCCTTAATCTTATGGGTATCTTTCAAAGAATATGGCACCAGATCTCTGCAAAAAAGAATACATAATTACAAGGAATTTTACTACATATTAATTATCAAATTTTTAAAATTGAATTTTCATTTAATGTGAAAATTTCAGTGTTTTGAATGTTTTGTAATTTATAATAATGAATTAATTATTTATAGAATTTAAACGGCAAACTTTCTCTAATAACATTGATTTTTTGAAATATAAAATTAAAAAAAAGGATTTTTTAAACTTGAAATTAGTACTATTTTTTTGTAATGTTTTGTGCTCCAAAAGATACAGTGCTAAATTTTAGAGACATCTTCCACTTCCCCTTTCCCCATCCTTTACTGGGCCAGTATACGAGACAATTACAAGAAATATAACTTTATTTCTGAGTTTAAAATTAAACGTTGAAAGAATAAAATTATCATAAATAGTCAACTTTATGAATAAATTGGCTGGTAATAAAAATTAAAGGGAACCAACATAGAAAAAATGAAATGTTTTTAATAGTGTTGGTTAACGTTTTGCTTGTTTTAATAATTAATTGTTCATACTGACCTACTGGTGTTAAAAATTACGACCATTCTCTTCTTCATTGACGAGGATGTGTCTGCTGCCATACTTTCTTCTGGAAAGAAAGAAAGGATGTATAATGCCACATGGTAAGTTGAAGTCATTCTTATATGTAATTGGATTTTTGGTTTTCAATAAGTGTTTTTGCAACTATAATTTGTTTATCCATAGGTGGCTTCAATTTAAAGATATGAGCATATAGGAAATGAAGTGAGCCAAATGGCAAAATGGTGAAACATTTCTATCGGACTTTTAACTACAATCACGTCATGACTTAATGTTTTTGTGGATTGCATATTTTATTTTAGGGAGAAAATACTATTGCATATTACAATGTGTATTTAAATACTAAGGTCACTTCATTTTTATGATAATTTAAAACATGTAGAATACATTATAACCCATCTTACTCATTTTTTTCCTAAAATACCACTTGGCTCATTTCACTTCTCAGGGGCTCATAGAAACTTCAATATTGTTTTAGTTACATCTTTTTGTGTGAAAAAATACCAAATAAAATTTTACTCACATATTATCCAAAATAAAAACAAGATGTTGTATAATAATACTTAGATAAAATTTTAAACTTCAATTTAACTATTTGTTTTTCATTGATTTTAGAGATGCCTTTTCCCTAACGAAACAAAACCCTAAATAAGTAGTTAAAGTGAAATGAATATCAAGATTATTGATAATAAATTTCGTTAATAATTAAACTATGAATTCTGTGCCTGTTTACTTTTAAACCATTTTCGAAATCTGGGCACAGCACTATAAAGTCATTATAATGAATTCGTGTTCCAAAAATAGAATTCCGGTTTTGAAAATGCTGCACAAAAACTGTTTCAACAAATAATGACACTGGTTTAGGGTTGCCTATTTATAAATATCTTTTTTATTGATTAATTTTTGGGGAGACCATATTTATTACATTTTACTATATGAGGGGCTCAAATGACAATCGGCCCAAAACACATTTTTACTTTTTTGAATTCTCTATTAACCATTTCACGATTGAAAAAATAGCCTAAGCACTTTCATCGTTACATCACGTGTTGTACAAGCCCATAGTCCGTTAGGCCATTGGACCTTTGTCTGTTGTTTAATAAATTAATGACCTTTGTTGCTTTGGACATTTGTGTATGATTGACAAGCTAGACATATCTCTCTAGGCCTTCCAATTTGAAAGAGTGAAAACAAAAATCTTCAACGTATCATATAGCTTTTTGTTTGAAGCGAAATGTTGTTGTTTTATTGCAGTTTTTAAAACATGCTTACTTAAAATTGAAATAAATAAAAACTCTGCTTTTGGGGTTGGGCCATTTTTCTTTTGAAATCCTCAATTACGTTTTAATACAAATACACTAGCTTAAAATAAATAAGCTATTTAGGGATTAAACAGATAATCTGCTTCTTTATCACCACACATAAATATCGAAATTTACCGCTTTTGGTTTTAAATAATATTCAAAATAATTTCATAGTCATATCATAATACATAATATATCATAATACATATCGACTGTGGAAAGGAAAAAGGACATAACCCTCAGTTTTTTCAAAACAGCTTTTTTTCGATAATCACAATGTATACAACTCGACACACGTTATATCAAAAGGATGGAAGCTGAAAATGCCGAATTAGTATCTAAATTTAGCTTTTAAGTTTGAAGAAAGAAAGGCTTGTGAAAATTGCAACCAGGAAAAAGAACATAAAAAAAGGTTTTTCTTGAACAATTTATGAAATTAATGTTAAGCCAAGTCAATAAAAAAACCATTGTATCAGTCACCGTGCACTTCAGTGTTGTGTATATTTCATAATATGGTTTTAGCCTAAAATCATCAAAAGACGTTTTTTGAGTCTCCTGTAAAATTTAATATGTGTGGGTTACGTCCCTTTGCCTTTCCATAGTCGATATACATATATACACCCAGTCATTTTTAAATGCGATTTTTTTCTACGCGATTTTGATTTTCGATTTCGAGTTTTTTGTACGGCACCGTTTTTCTTTTAATGCGATTTACTCGTTGTATTTGATTTTTTCCTTTCAAAATTTTCTCTACAGCAGAAACGGTGAACTTTCGCAAAATCTTGGATATACTAAATAAATGCACCTTAGAAGTCCGTCCGTTATTAACCGTCAGATCATCAAAACATATCCAATTCAACAATAATCGACTCAGATCAAGAATCTAGGAAAAACAGCATTTTATCAAACAAGTCTGAGCAAAATTCAACACTTTCGTTTAAAGATACGCGAACGAGATTTATAAAAAAATTAGTACAATTATGCATGTAAGTATCTGTTTTTCATTGTATTTAAGTATTAAATTAAAAAATTAATGGTTACTATTTGAAAAAACTTCTTTTGCGCGAATTTCAAGAGCAAAATTTTAGTTCTTCATACATGTTTGATACTTTGTTACGCGATATTTTGATTTTTGGGACCAATTTATCAAATTATGTGTTTTTTTACGCGTCAGTTTCTGGAACTAATGTATCGCGTAAAAAAGGATTGGGTGTATTGCCAGCGGAAAATGAGAAAGCGAATGTGCCGATCACTTAATAATATATGGCAGTCATCAGCAGCCCAGGGCTACCGGGTAACTAACTCAACATTGTGGAAAATATCTAGTTAACAGCCATAATAAAATTATCAATCAACGTTAAGATTGTTATTACTCACTCATGACTCACGTTAGTCCACTCAATTTAAATTTGATTAGATCGAATAAGTATGTTTTGACATTTAATGTACATGTCATCCAGTAAATGCAAAAATTATTGCTTTTTATTATAGACAACGTCTATGCAGCTCCAGTCTTAAAAGAAGTGAAAAGGTAGCCGACTATTTGTATACCAAATATGTATTATATAATAATATTTTTATTATAAAATATATATTTGTATTATATAATAATAAGAATGATATCTAGCAATTACCATAAAAGAAAACGAGCGTAACCCTGTCCCTACATGAGACGACAGACGATGGACTTGTTTCATTAAATTTAGTTGCACTTCTCAGGAAGAAGTCTGGTCAGTTCCTCCTGCACGACTTGTGCTATGAAAAAACCGTAACCTGGGATATAAAAATCTTTTAAATTCGTATTAATTATAGTAACCGGTTTTTGGCCAACGTTTCCAATGGTGTACGTGCATTCGAACTTAATGAAGAGATTCTCAATACCTAATGAATACAATTTCATATGTTCGATATAAATCATGTTCGATATAACTAGGGGTAGATCATCTGAAAGTACTTGGAACATAGTATATGAGGCAATAGAATATTATTTTACTACCAAGGACTTTTTCGCTACTAACGTATGCTGATTGCTGAACATTATTTGATGAAATATTGTTATTGACAAGGCTGTGAGTGAAGTTGGAGATGTGGAGCCGTGATTTTTTTGTTGGAGTCGAAGTCATTATAAAACGGGCGACTCCGAAACCTTTTTTTTGTAAATCAAAATACAAAAAGTTATGCATTTTGTATCCAACAAAAATTAACCATTTTAAATAAAACGAAGTCAGAGCTGTAGTCGGAATCAGGCAAATTGTTAATGTCGTTTCTCACGACTCCATTATTAGTTATTAGTTTTTGTTGTGAATAATATTTATTCTTATTCGGTTTCATATATTATGAAAGTTTGTGGAACAGACATTATAACGCAATAAAAAAACTAAAACATCGTAAGGAGTCCATAAAAAAACATCTTGTCCATTTATTTCCACATGATATTCACTATAAAATCTTGTACTCCATGTTTAAAAAAAAAAAAATTACTGAAAACTTTTACGTAATTTTCTGTGTCTTTTTAACCATTTCATCACAGATCATCACTTACATTTTTGTATATGCCCTTCCATTTTTGATCTCTCATGGAGCAATCTCACATGAATGATCTCTACGATGGTTGTTAAAAAACCAGTGTCCTACGCCACTGATACAGAGTTCTCTTGTTTGCAGGGCTTTATTTACTTATTTACTATATCGACTGTGGAAAGGAAAAAGAACGTAACCCACAGTTTTTTCAAAAAAGCTTTTTTTTCGATAATCACAATGTATCAAACTTGATACATGTTCTATCAAAAGGATGTAAGCTTCAAATGCCGAATTAGTATCTAAATTTAGCTTTTAAGTTTGCAAAAAGATGAGCTTGTGAAAATGGATACCAAGAAAAAATACTGAAAAAAAGGTTTTTCTTAGACTAATTTCTTAAATTAATATTCTGAGTATGTCAATTAAACACTAGTTTAGAAGTCTCCGTGCATTTCAATGTTGTGCATATTTCATAATTTGCATATGGCCTAAAATCATCAAAACACGTTTTTTATGCCTCCTGTAAAATTTGCTCTGTGTGTGTTACGTCCTTTTTCCTTTCCACAGTCGAATTATGTATAATATATTGTAAGATTGCCAAATCTTTGGCAATGACCTGAGATGTCTTTATACGTCTGCTTATTATGCAAGAGGGACTCGTTTCCGCCGTATTACATATCACGATGATACTGAAAAGGTAAACAACAAACAGTGTCTAATCTGATACCGATTGCATGTGTGATGCAAGTTTGTATTTTAGAAAGCTGTATTTTTTAGTGGGTACAAGCCGACTATTTTAAGTGGCACGCGGCTATAAATATATAAATTTAAAGATATTATTTAAGATTCATACAAATAAAACAATATTTAGTTGTGCTCAGTGAGGGACTATTTTCAACAAAGATAGTAAATAAATTAGATCAGTTGAAAATTCCGGTGGAACAATTTTCTAGCGCTAACAAAGGAAAACTTCAACGATCCGAAATGGTTATTTGATTAAGACTTTCTGATTGGTATTTTCACTCATTTAAATTTGAGTCTGCGGGAAAATCTCATTTCATATCGGATCTATATAAACCAGGGGGGGGGGCAAACTTTTCTGATGGAGGGCCAAATTCTGGAATTAGAAATGAGCGGCAGGCCGCAAGTAAAATACCACTTTTATATGAACACTATTTGTTATCATGAAAAAAAACAATCTATCGAATATTTAAATTACGTGTTTAAACATTTTTTAAATTTTTGTAGTTCATGTATTGTAAATGTTCATCGGTGATGTTTAATTGTAAAGAGTTCTTATTGAGTTCATGATTGAAAAATTTTGTTCACATAAATTTTTAGATCCAAAAATATCGATTATTACATTTATTTTCAATCTTTTTTTAAAAAAGCGTTAAAAGATAAAAACGTGAACCTTTTTCAAAAATATAATATTGCTCGCGGGCCGCGGGCCTCATTTTACTCGTGCCTGGTATAAACTATTTATTATTGAATTTGAAAACATCGCATTTTCCCCCAAAATATAAGCGGCACGCGGATGAAAATATGCACTATACAGCTTAACGACCACACGTTTTTTTTTTTATAGAATTTCACCTAGCGGCCGGGCAATTTTGAAAACAATTCGCAAAAATTGTAATTTTACTAAATTCACTATAATTTGCAAGCCAATTGAGATATCTTTACCAAATTTAATTTTCTTAGCTTCCAGATACTTCCCCTATACGCATATATGAGTCCGCCGGCCAGCAACCTTTAATTTTCAAAGACTCAAATACGCGTCCGCAGTCGTTATGCTGTTAAAAACTTTCAAATATCATTTCAAAAGAAATTTCAAAATTTGGGTAAGCACACGAGAATATTTAATTGTTTCAAAAATCCGTTTGAAATTTTACACAAGGAAGTAGAAGCAATTTATTGATCTGCAAAGAGACGATGAATTGAAACATTAGCGATAATAATTGATTTGTCTTTCGATGGATACCTATTTAAACTTGATTCTGAATGATAAATATGAAAATGATAAAAAATAGGTAGGTATAGACTTACTCGAGTCGCTTTCTGAAGAAAATCAAACCAATATACGCGATGATAGCCACCGCCAGTACGATTCCGGCTGCGAGGGCCGCCCACCGCCCTGACTGTTCTTCCATCTTCGATGCTCTTTGGAACTCTTTAATTTCATCCTTCTCCACGGCCGCCCCCACTGTTTGGATCATTTCACTCTCAAGCTTCGGATTCATGGCAACTTCCCCCGAGCTGTGTTTTTCTGATTCCTGTCTCTTATCCGAAGGTTGTTGAGGATTGTACTTCTGGTATTCCAGCGACTTGAGCTGAGGGGCGTGCAGTAGTTCGTAGATTTCCTGTGTATTGGTTGAGGTGTCACTCAGGGCCGCCAACTTCAAGAGAGTTGAAGTGTTGTAGATTATGTTATACTTGGTATTGTCTTCGGGAAAGATGTGAGGCGGCTGTTCGACCTTTGCTGACGATTGCTGCGTAGTCGCTCCGATGGCTGCAGCGGAAACGAAATCTGGAAAATAAATGTTTGGACATCAACAAACAGTATTCAACTACCAAACTGAAGGCGTTTAATAATTACAATACAATATGCACTTTTATTTTGTATGATCAGGACCGGTTTCGATCATGACAAGCATTCTCAACCTAAGTTGATACTGCTCATGCTTGATGAGTTCAAAAATGTTTTTGTAATACAATGCCTTTCCACAAAGTATTTGACAGTATGTAAACATCTTAAAAATGATTTTTTTCTTTATTATCAGTCTGTAATCAAATTTATATTTTTTGTATAAATCCGTGAAATGTAAAAAAAAAAATTATATACGTATTGCGATAATTTTAAGTAAGATTCTTAATACGGTTTTAAATTTTTAAGTTTAGGGTTGTAACAAACCAACAAAAATACGTATTATTATAATATTATTGTACAGATAATGGAAGCAATTTAAAAAATATATATTTTCATTTTTAATGTATGCATTGTCTTTTTTTAAATCCATTTTAACCATCTATATCAGTGCTTCTCAACCTTTTTCATGCCACGGACCCCTAAATCTGAAAACAATAATCTGCGAACCCGCAAAAAAAATATTTCACATGTTCATATTTTATCACAAAGAATGTTGAACGAATGAAAATTTTCGCGAAAAACCTGCGTACCCCAGCTTGGGAAGCACTGATCTATATTATTCAATATGTAACAAATACCCGTGGCTTATCTTAAATATAAAACCGCATTTGTTCAACAATTCTTTTCAGTAATAAAGTCTAAATGTGATTTGAGTTGAAATAATTTACAGTTGTTATTGATCTAATTGTTGACTGGTGGTACTCGCTCTCGCTTTTCCCTGTTAATTTTTGTATTTAAGAGTGGAAGGGATAGATATCACAAATATCAACGTCTTCGAACAGAAACCAATCTTGTAGATCTAATCTTACTCACTCTTTCAAGAGATTATGATTTAAAAAATATTTTCAAACGTATTTTAGCATAAAAATCAAATCAAAGGGAAATAAAAATAAAATTTTGCGGACCTGATTTGAAACATTAACAGTTTCGATAAAAAAAGGTGTCGGAACGCCGTTTCACCGTGTTACTTGGGAAAAAAAGCACTAGATATATTTAAATAGCCTGAAGAAACTTCTTAAAGAAGCGAAACAAGTGTCGATTAAGCACAACCGGTGGAAATGGTGGATTAACAAAGTTATCAAATAAAATTGTTTATTTATCAACTAAATAATTTACGGTCCCGTGACGTCGAAATCACTACCGAGTACCTATGCTATTGTCAAGATGGACAAAGAAAATGCATTGGGATATGTGAATGAAAATATGACGAAGAATAAGTTTTTTATTACATCCAATTTTGAACATTTTGATGATTTTGATTTATCAAACCATTATTTATAAAGTATTGTGACTAGGGATTCTGTGTCGAGACGTCCCGGGACCCAAGACAGCAAAAAATACGACAAGTTGTTGTAAAATTACAAAATATTAAAATCAAATATTCATATCCGATGTTGTTTTATTTACAAATGTTTTTTCACTATTATACAAAGGCACCAATGTCTTAATATGACAAAAATGGTCTAAAAGCTGTATTGTGAAGTTACGGTTATAAATTTACTTCTGACGGCGGTCGAATTCATTGATATTTTTTCAATACATGCACTTTTATCATCCCTTCTTAGTAAAAATCAACCGTAAGTATTTCATATATTCTTTACATAAGAAAAATAATAATTATTAAATATTGTAATAAAAAAAACGCTATTTTTACTAGTGCGTACTTTCAAAAGACGCCGAGTGTATGTAATACATACATACAAATATTTAATTTTAATAAATTTATAATTTTATGGAAATAAAAGTCTTGAGTCCCGGTAAGTCCCGAAACTTTTACTTTATCACGCCTCGAGTCCCGGTACTTTGAAAACCCCAAGACTTCAGAATCCCTAATTGTGACACGCACTTATAAAGAAGAGCAGAACGTAAATAGAGTTAAAAGATTTATTGTTCAAATAGCAACAAATAACTTTTTTTATTAGAAAGAATTTTTATATATATTTACTTAAAATAAGTTCCATAATTTATTGATTATATTTAATTTAAATACCACTAACATTAATTTTTCAAAACATAAAAAAAATGTATTAGGTAACCCCCCATATGAGGCATTGTGTCTAGGATTAGTGTATAAAATAAAGAAAACAATCTCAACAAACAATGATGAGTTAAATTCATTAAGTAACTATATTTACGTAAATTTTATTAATATTGTAAACAATTATTTGACCCTTTTGACTTGTGTACTTCGCTTCAACCTTATGAACCATCGACTAGAAATAATAACAACACACACATCGTGAACAAGTTATCAATGTTGTTGTTTTGATATTTAATATCCCCCCCTGCACTTTATTCGTTACTTTACTAGTACCTAGACTAAAAAAAACAATTGCTTCCGCATCAGTGAGAATTTTAAGAGTTCCTACGATTACTTCATATTTTTCTAATACTTTCCAACTTATTATTAACAATGATTAATAACTATGCTTGGAATTGTTCTGTCTTATACCCTGATATTATATATTAAATTTCAATCCCAACATAGTCAATTTAATATGGTTTATTCATAAATTAAGGAAACATTCAAATACTTTAATACCTGTGACGGTTACATTTTACAATGATTCCCCATACTAGAACACCTGTCATCACTATATTATATTATACTTTAGAGGTCAATATTACTACAAACGAAATAGTCAATTGTTTGAAGTGCACTAGTTATTTATTAATTATTGTATTAAACTAGCCGGTTCCCGGCAAGCGTTGCAATGCCACTCAAAGAAAGAAAGTATTTGTGCTTTAATTGTGGTTATTGAAGTGCATGTTTTTTTTCTGCCAGTTTAACGTTTGCTGCCGATTGTCTATGGTACGACACACGCGCCACCTACTGTAAGTTAATTGTACTATAAACTTCGCGCAAGTGCAAGCATACGTTTTCAAAATTAACTGTATGGCAGACATACAAACGTTGATTTTGTTATATAAAACATACTGTAAGTTGTTTTTACTATGCCTATAACCTTCCCGGAAGTGCAAGCAAAAAGTTTGTCAAAGTTTTATTGCAATCGGATGAGCGGTGTGGCAAAAAATAAAGTACGAACAAACAAACATTCATTTTTATATATAAGATTATTTATTTGAGATGCACTAGTTATTATCAATAATTAAATATTGAACCTGACTTATTTCTTCAAAAATATGTAAATGTTCGAATATGAAAACACAATTTCCAAAGACATATAACAAAATAAGGCATTTTTTTATTAATCAAAAAATAAAATGTATTTCAAATCATTAGTTGTAAATTTGACTAAAATACTCAGATACTATAACATTGCTAAAAAGAGGGTCGCGTCTGTTTGGTTTCTCAACATTTTGTTACCATCAAGTTCCCATCCAAGCTTTATTTAAAAAGTTTATTTGATAACATAATACGATTCAAGCAGTAAATAATCTAAATACTTAGTGCCATTTTATTTATTATAGTTTTTTTATTGGCTTACAATGTTATACAAACATATATGTTTATATGGTTTTTTTAATTTATTATATTTTTAACTATTTCTGCTTTCAATGTGGAACATATGAACAACAAATGGCATTAATCTCAACTGAACACATTTTTGCCCAATTTCTTAACACCTCTTTTTTTCTCGAAAGTAGGAATATAAGGATAGAACTAATGGATAGCTAATACCTCCCGATGCGTCTCAATTTAAGGATTATTTTAGACAGCACAAAAGTCGATGTTGTCGAACAGATAATTATAAATCAATTTATGAAACTGCGTGTATCTGAATTCGAATACGTGAACTAGGTAACCGAAGCCAACAACGTTGGCCACCCATCCACTGATTCGGTATTTTATATACTATCGATATATATATAGTTAAAACAACATCAATTAAAGAACAATAAAAAATCCTACAATTAATTATAATATGTATGGTACTGCCTTACAATTTTGATAAACACTTGGTAAAATGAAAGCGTACAATTATTAAACTTTCTCATAATTATTATTAGAATATTTCAATAGAAACTCTTTTCATATTCCACAGGCTTATACTGAAAATAAAATAGTCGTTTATTTACTGACAGATAAATAAATAAAGATTCTAATTATCTACGTTATTAAACTTCCGCTGTTATTATGTGTCGAAATATTGTTTTAAAACAAGATCGTGTTGTGATCATGGTGCGATAATCAACTGATATTTCGAAACCGTTGCACGTTTTATTCTCAAGTGTTTTAATAAGATAAATAATGAAAAATGCATGATTTAATATTACGACGACCGTTTATAAATCCGTTTATTTATATTGGCATTCGCTAGACTTGTCAATATTGTTTAGAAAGGCACGCCGACAGCTGGTGATATATCATATAATATAAATCGCTTTACTGTCATGATGTCAAACTATCAATCTAAAACACTATTGGCGGTCGACATAATATAATAAAATCATTTCCAATTGATATCATTTGGACATTTTTTCGTCTTCCATTTTGACTATGTGACAGGTTCGATAGTTAACGCTAATAGACGTACACGTAACGTTATTGCCAGTCTCGAATATACATAAATACATACTTAAATCGTTTTAATTGCTTACACGTTACATACTGTCTATTTTAATTAGATTTTCGATTATCCAAAAATAATTTTGCATGCATATTCTTTTTAAGGCTTAATTATTTTTTTATACAATCGTAAACACGTTATTAGTCTTTGCTATATTGCATATGTATTAATAATAATGTTTGACGAATAAATTAATATGAATTTTTCAATATTTATTGATGTGTGATTTGAATAGGCAGCTCGCGGACCCCTTTGATAATCACAGGTATCAATCTTTGATAACACACAAGTAATCTATAATACTTTTTAAAATAATTATCACACTAAAATCTTTTATAGTTTCAGTTTTATAGTTTCAGGTGATAGTGCTACCTGTTAAAATTTGCTCTATGTGATCTAAGCGCTTGATTCGCAGACAGAGAGAGGTTGTCCGTGTGCTGTAATGTGGTGTGTTGAATAAGCCAACAAATAAATAAAATATTGTAATTTGTTGAAGTAAATAAAAAGAAAAACAAAGTTTATAATCTAAATTTTGCAATTGTTTTACTATTGTCTGTCACTAAAAAATAATTAGAAATAATGTGGACGACAAAAAAATACATATATCATTGTATTGTTACGCCACGGTAGTAATTATGAAGTAACTTTAGCTTTGAAACAATTATACGCAGCGGTTGGCTGCCAATATCTTAACAAGGGGCTCGGTAAATCTTATGCATGTCCGCTACCAATGCCGAGCATATGGCGTCCTAACGAAGGTTTCTCAACAAAAGCTTTTTTTTACGAGAACTGTTTGTTACTTAGTCGTTCAACCTCTCTTTTCTAAAGAGAGAAGTACGGATAGAACGATGAGGCTAAGACATGACTAATTAACTAATCGCTCGCGTAACGCTCAGTTGAATTAAAGGATCGAAAGAGTGGGGGGGGAATTTTCAGATGTCACAAACACCCATGCCTTCGAACAGAAAATTTGCTGTTTCGTAATGGGATTCGAACTCGTGAGGTCCGGCACGGAAGCTCACAACGCTGCATGAAATAATGAAGGGGCAACTAAGTCTTGTTTCATTATAAAATTTAACCATCTAAAGAAATTGCAGTTATGTGGTGATTTGATCTAAGACGAATGATTTTCTTATCTTAACAAGGGGCTCGCGCGAGCCCCCCCCGAGCACCCTCCAGCCCACCTCTGATAATACGTATTGTTTTGAACCATAAGATCAAGACTACTTTTATTCTTAACTAAACTTCCTAGAAAACGAAAACGCTTGAGGAAAACTACTATATTTTTCTCATATCATAAAGAACAGAATTCACGCGACCGCACGATTGTTCAGCTATGTAACATCACGTATTTCTCCATAATCGTAATTTTTTCCTGTTTATCCACACGAATTATGCAACCTGTACATATTTTATTTGCGAGACACAGAATTCGTTTGACCTTATTAGCACAAATTAAAACTCATCGCCGCCATAGAGCAGTGTTTGCAAACGTTTTTACTACACGGCACACTGCTGAATGGGGTTTTTTCATCGGCACACCGACAATAAATGCCTTAAAAAGGAAATGTACCTTATTAACACATTATAGGCGGGAAACGTAAAAATACGTTTATCGTGTACTGTCAGTTTGTTGGTATATTGACACATAATTTAATGGTTTCTTCAAAATAACTGCCGCGGCAAGTGACCCTTTTTGACAATAATCAATATACCTCATAATTTATTATGCCCTGAATGTTCGTTCGCACATAGTATTTTTTTAAACATGTTTCTCGAATATTTAGGGCATCAGATTTCACACTTCCAGTGATTGTAAATTTGTAGGAATGAAGATTTTAAACTATAATTATTTATATAATTGTATGGTATGGATTAATGTTATTTTTTATATAGAATATTTGGAATATTTCATATTGATAACAAGTGGAGTGCTATTTACTAAATTAATAACAGGTTTTTATATTCAGCTTAGAAAAGTAGTGAAATTATGATGTATTCAAATTTTTTTCATTTTATTTTTAATGATTAAATGTTACATATGATTTATTTGAAAATTTCAGCCGAAAATATTGTTTGGTTTAGAAGTTGTGTTGATTTTAAGAATGTAATATATTTTTGCGCTAATCACTAAAAACGCCCGCTTATAAAGTTTTAATATGAATAAAGAAACCCATAATGAAGTTAACAATTTTTCAAAATATTTTATTAACATATTATATGTACACAGTGGTGGTAATGATTTTATTAATAAGAAGGATGCAATTGATTTTTAGAAATAATTCTATCAAAACTTGGCTCTAATGATTTGTGTCTGGACACCACGTTACTAAAACAATGTCGCTTACTATTCACTCGCACTCTACACTTTACGCTCACTATGCTGCGTCACTGTATTCCTCTGCCGCGTCGACCCCTATGTACCAACGTGAAATATATTTATCGAAATATGTAGACATTAAATTTAAAATTGTAAAAAAAATATATGAATAGGTACATTTTAAAATGAACAGTTTTGAGGCTTCTTCCTTCGCGGCACACAGTTTGGCAGACACTGCCATAGAACATAAGATCACAGTGTGTTTAACATTAACTGCAAAATTACTATCTTCGGTACAAGCAATTGAAATGAATGTCTTATTTCAAATTCATGTTGCGTTTTCAACATAATTTATGCATTTTATGCGGGTGAGTAGTTTCACACATTTTTTACGTGTCAGCTTACATGCAATTTAAATAAAAATCTCAATTTATCTATTTTTACGGTTCATGTCTTAGTAATGTAGCAAAAATACCCTCAGATAGTGTGGGCTTCAATCAAATTAAGATCCTGTGGATTTCTGTTTGTGTGGACTCTTGTCCTCAAGTTGATCCCAAATCCTTAGTGACATTATGGTACTTCTTCTAGAGTGACTCAGGGACATTGGCAATATGGTAACGTATGGGTACGTGCGCGGCCGCGCAGCAGTTGGGAAGCCCCCGCGCACTCATTCCTGGTTGGCGTGCATTAAAAGACAGTTGGCCAATTAATATTTGATCGGTCCGCGCAGCTAACCTCTTACCTTAGAGGGAACATTGGTCAGGACCGGTTTCTCTCATTCCGAGCATTTTCAAATGATATATATATAGTATAGCATCAGTTGACAATGCTCGCAATGAAAGAAACCGGTCCTGACCTTTTAAATAAAGTGGAATAAAGTACAAAGGAATATTATGTTTTTATTAATATAATGCATTTCCAGTGAACACCCTAAAAATGGTTATTTTAATAATCAAAAAATAATATAAGAACATTCCAGGAATCAAACCTGATGGATTTTGATCGCCAAACGAGATTATTATCAAGCACTTGGTAACGACTTTAAGAAAAAAATTGTGGTACATAAACATGATCAAATTATGTCTATGTAAGTTTCATCCCTTTCTATCGAATCATGAAAATGGGTCGGCTAGAGAATTTGTGACTAATAACTATTCGTCTCCGTGCGTCATCCTACTATTCACACCCTCTTCGAATAGGAAAGTTGAACGACTGACTTACAACCAGATATCGCCAAACAGCTTCTGATATAACACTCGTTGATGAACGACATGGTCGAGCTTAGTTAAATCTTAGTTCTTATATCAATAACTCGAATACTTTGTGGGTGCGGTATTTATTTATATTATTGAAAACAAAGCCGTAAGAAAGATTCTTATCGAAAGCTAATGTAGAAACTAATTAATGGTAGCATAATTCGATACATGTTTGAAATGCATTTTTTTATTACTAACATACGTAAAACATAAAACAATAGATTTGTTGATAAGAAAAATAAATATTAATTAAAATTTGGTATTTTATTTATTTCAGACAAGGTCAATACGTATTTTGATAAATAATCTCTTTATAACGTGAATTTGACACCAACGATAATGGATTTAATAATATATTACATCGTTATGCATGTGAGATAAGATATAAATTAGTTTGATTATAAGTAGTTATCTTGAAAATAATTTTAATAATGTGTTAACTGTCAATTCTCGGTGGAAAAGCATTATACATATTTAAAACGTGCACATTTTTATACACATTTTTTTGTTCAAATATCAAATTTTTACAATGATCAAGATAACTGCAAAGCCAACCCTGATCTTTATAAAAATGTGTAAACAGTACAATTTTAGTAAAATGTCTATTCCATTTCCAATCAAGAATTGACAGTTAACAATTGAAAAGTTGTTAATAAAAAATGCTTTAATGTTGTTATGAGTAAGTAGCGAATGTTTCAGTGATTGAAAGCTTGTGAAATATATAAAGTTCCAGTGGAAAATCTGTGAACAGATCTTTGAAATAAGAAAATGCGAAAATTACCATAATCATCAGTGCTGTCACCTCCGCGCTTTTTACTCTGTAATGTCTTCCAATTTCTTTACTCCAAGAACATTGTGTCCGTCTAGTCACTGTTACTGAAGATTTGACATTTTTACAAAAAAGCACAGGCGTGCAAAAGCAACCCTAAATTGCAAATCTTTTATTATTTACAATTATATTCATATGAATAAGAGTCTTTAGATTCTATAGTCTGAAATTTTTCGCGGCTTAAAGCATGAAGCAATATGCGTACAGATTTTTTCAGAGCACGATATCTCTGAAAGAAGTGTCACTTGAAATTGTCCAAAAGATATAGAAGATATGGTTGAAGATGACGGGAAGCGAATCAGACTATTAAATCAGCTTTCAAACAAAAGTATCTATTGAATGATTGAGTCTTATTATTGTTATCAAAACAAAATGACAACAAGTAGACAGCATTATTATCTAGTTGCTTTATGTTTCTGGCAGAGAAAACGACTATACCGTTTCTTTGTTAATTACATATTGTAAACAAAAACATCTACAGATGTAGAGGAAGATTTTATTATATCAATAATGGATTTATGAAGTACTACATATTAATTAATTTGCTCCGTTTTCTTTTAAGAGGAAGCATAGTGGACTGTTTTGTTAGATGGTTTTAACATTTTTAGTACATTATGATACATAATAATACTAAAAAACCTAATTGTTTATAACTCAAAATGAAAAAACGGCCGGTAATTTACGAAATATTTTATTTCTTGATTTCCGTTCTTAAACGATTAACATTTCAAGTAATTATCTACGATTTGTTTTAAATTCAATCATGCATATCGACTGTGGAAAGGAAAAAGGACGTAACCCACACATAGCAAATTTTAAAGGAGGCACATGTTTTAATGATTTTGGGCCATATGCAAATTATGAAATACACACAATCTTGAAGTGCACGGAGACTTCTAAACAGGTGTTTAATTTACATAATCTAATATTAATTAAAGAAATTTTCCAGGGGAAACCTTTTTTCAGTCTTTTTTCTTGGTTTCAATTTTCACAAGCTATTTTTTTTCAAACTTAAAAGCTAAATATAGATACTAATTTTGAATTGACAGCTTACATCCTTTTGATAGAACGTGTATCAAGTTTGATACATTGTGATTATCGATAAAAACTGTTTTGACAAAACTGTGGATTACGTCTTTTTTCCTTTCCACAGTCGATATAATTTTTCATAATTTTAATTTTAAACTACGCTGTAGACAATTTTAACAAAAACTTGACATATCAATAAATATCTTTTACAAATAATTCATAATTAGGTGCTATTCATTATAATTAGCAATTTTAATTGACATGTTTACTTCATTTAGTTAAGTGCAAAATACTGAGTCAGGGAAAATTATATTTAAAAAAAAAGAAATATATACAATTATCATAATGTAAAGTGGTATATGTGTATTACTCATTTACGGGTGTGCTATATTTATCGATAATTTAGAAGAGATGATGATTGATGAGTGATTCATTCAGACATCTCGACAAAAATGTATCATATTATAATATAGTATTCGTGTGTTACATGTAAGTCTTATCGTTGTCTTCCATAGAAAAGATATCTTTGATTTCATAACAAATATTATTATATGTACACACTCAAAATATGTCAAAACCAATTCAATCCACTTCATGCACATTATTACTCAATAAAAAATATGTTTACTACAGTGTTTCAAGGTACAGTAATTGCACGAAGTAGTATTATATATTAGTAATAAAAAAAAAAAAAAAAAAACTACTAAAGAGAACACGTAATGTTTTCATTATAAATTGTGTTTGTCTCACCGCTCGTAAGTAACATTGCCATCGACGCGAAGGCCAACAGTTCCACGCCGCCTCTACGAGTCCTCGTTGGAAACTGCATTGCGATCACCTGTTGATTCATCGATAATAATTATTAATTAACAATAATCAAAAAAAAAAATTCAATCTCCAAGAACTTCTAACTCATAGCAAACGGCATTGGAGAAATACCTAACAACACTTAAATTATAATTACAATTGCGCGATTTACATAATTTAATGTAATGAATTAATATGACAATAAAATTAGTTGGAATAAACCTATTCGTAAAAAATATTTCGAACCACTTCCTTCTTAATTTTAGTTAATAACAATTATACAAACTTCAGGAACCTTGTGAGATTCTGAATAATTTCTTATTCACAACTTCTATCACTGAAAGCTACTTTGTTGTAGTATTTTCCTCCGCCAGCTGATCACGCTGAATTTTGAATAGTTAAATGTCAATTGAATCTTAATACGCGGAATTGGAATAAATTTGTTGAATATTTATGGTTTATTTGACGAGTGCTTTTCCCTAAATTCTTACTCGCGGCGATGTCGTAACGATGATTAATTGTGTTTGTTAGGAGATACCGTCAGAGTCGGCTGATAGCCTGGCGGTCACGACGGAACTGAGTCGAGAGTCGAGCGCCGAAGTGAGTGAACTATCTGTTGCTAAATTTGATATTCCGTAAGTTTGTTGTGTACTTGAGACACTAGTAGACCTCTGTGAACTAACTGACTTGTAGCAGAGCGTAAAAGCCTCCGTTTGTAGCAGACACCGGCTGATCGCATGATCGACTCAGTGGCGTATCAATTTGCAATCGAAACGTATTTTCAGTAACAATTATTTGCAAGCAATACTAAGTGACAATCAATGATGGCATAATTTCACATTGTAATGTATAATATTTTTCTTTTTTATTACTAAAGTACCTTAAAACTCTGCAGTAAGTAGATTCATTTATTCTCCTTGTTAAAAGCGGTTTTAAATCACAAGCTGCATACACGTAAGAATTAGTGGGAGATAAACAAATTGTAAATCAATATTAGTGAATATATTCAGATTAATCATACCGTTGACCTTTGTAGGATGTATAGATACGCTTTTTTGATCATCGCCGTCCTTCGTGTACATGTAATCGCTGATTTCTCGGTCACATTCTATTACATAATTGATATTACGCAAGTAAATATGAATTTACTCTGCACAATACTGTGGGTTCAACAAAGGCATCGATATTACAAATTAGGAAGCGTTTAGAACAAAACACATTTAATTTTACGTCATTGTTAGAAGGGTAGTAATTTGATTAGTGTTCATCTTAATTTTATTTACTTTTTCAATCTTGTGAAGAAGACTAGGATTATCAGCCATAAAAAAAATATTATACACGAATGATTTCATTCTGAGTAGTGTCAAATAATTGTTACGTGAAGTTTGGCATTGAATTCTTACCAAGGGATCTCAATTGATACACAATGAGAAAATTATTTATGTCATCGTAACGGAACAAAATTAATCAGTGCAAGAGGCTGGCTAGACTCAAAGTGAATCCAGTTAAGGTTCACGATCATTAGAAATAAAAAGGTCAGATAACAGTACGGTGTCAATACACGTAGCATTGTTCCTTTAATAGTAACGGTAATATGTATAAGAACTTTGTCACTGGGAAATGATAAATATATCGTGTATGTAATATTCAAACGCAAAACATCGGTTGGAAGCCAATCAATCTCAAATAACTTTTCTCACCAACGGGATTACACAATAAAATAAAACAGTCGAAATTATTGGTTTGAGTTTGGTCCCTAGCAATAAAAATAAATAAATTTATAAACCTTCAATTAAAATGGATATGAATGATAAGATACTAATAAAATGAAAATATATGACACACGAATGGTTCTCATATTTAATGTAATATTTTAAAGGCAGAAACCGACCCTCATCATTTCCAATAAAATAATTATGTTATTGTAGAATTTGGAATATGTTTAAAATAATTAACTTAATAACTTTATTTTGATTTATATGTGAATAAAAGTAATACAAAACTGGTATGTGTATCTGTAAAATAATACAGTATATATTCAGAGGACGTCACTGCATTTCTGCCAGACTTTCACGTTACTATGTCATCGTAATTATAACATGTATGTACATATCTATATTACTATGCCTTTGGGAGGTAGGAATAAGCACTTTTCAAAACAAGTATGCGGTCTTTACTTTGTTATACATATACATACATTTGTAAGTGTGTCTGCATAATTTGATTTTGAGTATAGTTGCAAACTTATCAGTTTGAAAACAAGTTAGATATTATTATTTTAGTTAAGTGAACAATTTTACGAAATACTTTAAATATTTGACAAGTTTTGATTTCTATTTGGTGGCATAGAAGCAGCAAAAATGATAAATGACAATGTTCGGCTGTTTAAAATATTATATTATGTTTTTTTTTAAATATCGCACGTTGCGTAATTTTGATTTGCAGATGATTTTGAATATAATTATGACATAAACAGTGTATTTTTTATGAGCTGAGTGAATATTTATTTATAAATAGAAGTAAAGTTTACCTCTTTTTAAATACATATTAGATCAACCACCAACGTTCCTTTATAATTAAACGTAGTAGATTTGGCGTCTTTGTCATTAATTATTTCATGCTAAAACTTAAAAACATGTATTTTTTTAATATGACTGGTTATTATTCGACTGACGGATTGTTTTTTTACTGGAATCTACTGAAGTTCCTTCAAATTTAACCCCTGGCCTATCATTATCGAAAAGTGTATGTTGCATTCAAATAAAACGCACTAATTATGTATAATTTATATTTTTGAATCGATAAGGAAAGGTCAAATCGATCATTGCATGGCAATATCTTCAAAACAAGATAGAAGTTTAACGATATTTTAATTTATTCAGTAAGAGTATTGTGTAACCGAAATGATTTGAAAGGTAAATAACATTATTTTTAGTATAACCACAAGTAAGTTGAAACACATATTTTTCATAATAGATAGAAACTGTATGGATAATTTGAGTACATGCCTATAAATTATTTTAAAAAAATCATATCGACAGTATTCAAATTATATTTGACGGTTTATATTTTAATATAACGTTGTGTCTCATATACCTTTTTTCTATTTTTCAAAATCCCTTTCATGGGCAACAAGGTCACATATTTGTTCTTGTAATTTTTTCCAACCGTATTATTAAATAAATTCATATTCAATTTAAATATATTATAATATAGTATGGTATGTGTAGATATTATATCGACTGTGGAAAGGAAAAAGTACGTAACCCACAGTATTTTCAAAATAGATTTTTTCGATAATCACAATTTATACAACTTAATACACATTCTATCAAAAAGAAAAGAAAGCCGCAAATGCCGAATTTGTATCAAAATTTAACTTTTAATTTGGACCTGTCAAAATTACAAACAGTAAAATAGACTTAAAAAAATGTTATTCTTAAACAATTTATTACATTATTATTAGATTATGTCAATTAAACACCAGTTTACCGGTCTTCGTGCACTTTAAGTTTGTGTACATTACGTAATTTGCCTATGACCTAAAATCATCATAACAGGTTTTTTTGCCCCTCCTGTAAAATTTGGTATGTGGGTTACGTCCTTTTTCCTTTCCACAAGCGATATGTACATGTACAAATCGCCCAATTTTAATGTTTAGAGTTTGGTATGAAACGAGGTTGACTCAAGCAAAACGCGACCGCGATGTTAGTACAAAAATATCATGAAATAAGTACAGGTAAAAGCTTCCAGCCATTTCCTCATCATCACGTTTTGATATTATGAATACCTTGAATTTGATTTGTAAAATGTCCAAATTTGTAGTGTAAAAACTGTATTGTTAATCCGACCCTTAGAAACCTGGACAGTAGGCACTAACGATCAGTAATCCATATTTTTAAAGCAAAAAATGCAGCGTTTATCGATCTATTAGAAACGGCAACGTTCAGAGAATATTATAAAGCTACACTCTGCGATCTGCTAAAACCTATAACGTTGTCCATAAAGATTTCACGGTCTGTGTCAATTAGACTGCAACAGAAAGTAGATTAACGTTATTTAATCATACAGAATAAAGGCGAAATGATAAACTAACATTAATTTGATTTATAAACTCCGTTTAGCCTTTCCACCAGGAGAAAATTGCCCCGAAGTAACTACTTTTATTTAAAAAAATATAATATCTATTGTCGTCAGGTTGTTGGATTTTATTAAAAGCAAAAACAAACAGTTAAATAATGTTGAGTTGGTAGCACCAGATACCCAACACAGCACAGACTGTATTTCAAGAAGACATCATATCAAGAAAAAAGGATGTAACCCACAGTTTTTTCAAACCAGCTCGTTTTAAATAATCACAATGTATACAACGTGATACACGTTCTACCAAATGGATGTAAGCTGAAAATTCCGAATTAATATCTAAATTTAGCTTTTAAGTTTAAAAAGAGGTGAGTTTGTGAAAATTTAAACCAAGAAAAAAGATTGAAATAAAGGTTTTTCCTAAACAATTTCTTAAATTAATATTAGATAATGTCAATTGAACACCAGTTTAGAAGTCTCCGTGCAATTCAAGGTTGTGTTTATTTCATAATTTGCATATGGCCAAAAATCATCAAAACACGTTTTTTATGCCTCCTATAAAGTTTGCTATGTGTGGGTTACTTTTTTTTTCTTTTCCACAGTCGATATGATCTCAACAAAGTCAAAAAGGCTATACTTTACATAGTTGAGTTTGATGATCGGACTGCAGCATCATTGGTTAAATCAAGGACTTTTTCCAAGTTGTCTCACTCGCAATTTTAATTTCCTGAAGAGCAGGAAAATATTTCCCTATCTATATTTCACGACATTTATTACTTGCATGTTTGTTGTAGAATTGGTTATCGGCAATTTGCCAACTATATTATTTAGCACGAGGCGTGACCTCTCTTCTTTCGGTTAATTATTTTTTTTTCCCAGCAACACAAAATACGTTATAATTGTGACAAACGAATTAATAAATCTTTGGGCACCTTCTGGTCGTGCTTATAATTAAACACGTGCAGCTGTAATTGGAGTGATATGTTGTCTTCCGATGTTCTCTTATCATTTCCGAAGATTTTGACTATTGTATATATTCAGAATATTGCAGATAAATTTCCATATGTAATCCTGGTTTGTATTGGAATATTTTTTTAACCTCATAACATTAATATTGATGAAAAAATAATTGTTAACAAATAATTGCTGTAC
The DNA here is from genome assembly GCA_031772345.1 of Himalopsyche anomala. NCBI lineage: Eukaryota > Metazoa > Arthropoda > Insecta > Trichoptera > Rhyacophilidae > Himalopsyche > Himalopsyche anomala. Next base: position 357,350 of record CM062830.1, read on the forward strand.
AAAACTTTAACAAACTTGATTAGGGTACTTCTAAGCTGGCTTTTGCTTAAAAGGTCCTCAATCTGATTGGTGTTTGTTCGCTGAGATCGCCCCTTCCAACTCTAAGTTTTAAGACCGAAAACCGATTTTAGCGTGTGGGACACGAAGTTTCAAAGGACGTTTATTAAGTTGTATACATTGTGATTATCGCAAAAAAGCTGTTTTAGAAAAAGCGTGGGTTAAGTCATTTTTCCTTTCCATAGTCGATATTATATTATAACGGAAATACGGTTCACATTTGATTTTCAAATCAGTAATAGTTATTTACGCATTTTTAACTGTGACATGCCAAATCCAATAAAAACTTTTAGAGCCTACAGCATTGATAAAGTAAAATTTTAAGTGTCTCCTTTCCAAGTGCGGAAGTATATTTCCATATATCCCTTTCAACTTATTGCCAAATAATTTTCTTAATGAAATTCAAATACTAAAATAGTAAGATTGTACCTGCACATTGAGGTATTTTGATTGAACAATCAAAGTATCATGCATTAAATATTTTTGATTGGAAATATCGGACTTCTTAAATGATATAATGCTAAAACCATTTGCAACTGATAAGGAGTTGTGAATCGAAAAAATGATCATTACCTAAAAAGTAGAGCATATAAGATAAGTCACGCTTTGGCTCCACGTATTTAATGTGAATCATCATTTTCAACATTGACGATAATTAAAGAAAAATACAGACTCAATTTAAATGAATACATCTCCAATAAAAAAAACGCTTTTTTGTACCAATTCCATATCATTTACAAAAATATTGATAAATTCATCAAAGAAATAACTGAGAGCTCTTTTATTACATTGTAATATTTTTTTTAAAATATCATATACACATTTTTCAGTAAAAAAATCATTATTCCATATGAATTATCATTTTCAGTAATATTTGGAACTTCACTAAATGCATGGTTTGCAGAATATGTTAACTAAAATTTGAAAAATATCATAAAATTTATCAGATTTCTTATCAACCATTCGTCACATTAGTCATAGTTCATAGTCATAACAGGCAAACGAGCAAATTTAAAGTAAATATAATATATGAAAAATGAAACCATGTGTACATAAGAAAATAGTATTTTTGGTGCTCAAAAACTTTGAATTATTTGGGACAATTTTGGTTAGTTACGTCTCAATAACTTGTTATAAATCATTATACCATGTTGAATCTGTATCTAAATAATGACCTTAATAACAAAAAATAAATGAGTCGATTGTCAAATTTCACAAGAATTGTTGATTTTTATTATTTATTTCGTCAAAGTTATTATTTTGTAAAATTAATACCAATCAGTAAAAACTGTTTTACCGAGAAAGATGAACATATTTTTTATTTGAGAATTTCTTTCATCATTTGTTGGGCTTTGACTCCCTCCCGCTCCTAGATTTAACAACATATCCTCATTCTTGACACTTGTTTCTTCATCGTGCTATAAATACATTTAACATGAGTATCTATATGCTTTTAAAATAAATTTTCTAAAAAATAAGAAACTATACCTGATGTGACAGCTGGTTGATAAGAAATCTAATAAATTTTATAATATTTTTCATGTGTTCTTTTTTCAATTTTTTTCTGGAATTTTCATTTTCTATTTTGGTACTACAGCAAATTGTTTTGTCTTCTTATAATTTTCAACCCCAGTATAGCAAGTATTTTATATTAAATAAAAATATAAATAAAAAATAAAATCTAATAATGAGGTTATTTTTGTTATTGTTTACATGAATGTTATTAATTTTCAATAATATATTAATTAAAACGATTGATGACAATATAATCACTTTGTTTACATTTTATTAGGTAACAAAGAGACGAATGATAGTAGATATCTTTGTAACTAGCGAACGGCTATCAATAGACAGAGTGTCATCATCACACTTAAAATAACAAGTTGTTTTTGAGCAGCGATTCTCAAAGAGGTCACTCGGGAGGGGGCGCTAAATCTGAATAGAATAACGATTTGAGTCTGATAGATTTATTTATACATGAAAGAGATTTTCGTCAACACTATATTGGTGTTTATTAAAATCTTCTTATTTAAGTAAGTGTCCATTGATATTTTTATTTCAACTGTATTACAGTGGCCTTTTAAAGTTTTAATTTAAAGTGTAATATGTTATGGTTACATTACAATATTTAATTAATAAATTATTTGATTCTTACTAGTTTTGTTTCAGATTAAAACAAAATGACACCAATGAGTGAGAAACGGTAAGAAAGTTTGTACTTGAGATTTTTAGGTAGACCATGAGTCGATTAGTGAATCAGAGCCTCTGCAGCTACCACAAGGCATAATCAGGAAGAAAATTAGAGCTGGAGCAGGGGAGAAGAGAAAGTTAAAAATTTCAAGAAAATGCGATATTCAAACTTTGGATTAACACAAGAATCTCAAAGGGAACTGAATTCTCGTTCACATTGTATTACGTGTCCAGAGAGTTTACCCAATTATACCACAAAACCTTGGGAACTCGGCATGCACAGTTAAAACAGGCAGTCTAGAAAGCGAATGGAACATCCTGTAACACTGTGGAGTGTATAATAAGATATTTTAAAATCAAATGATGATTTGATTGCCAACGAGAACTAATATGAGTCTACGGTTATTTCTTGAACTACAAGAATTGAGTCTCTTTCAGACAAATAACAACTCTTGTAACAATTATTATTTTTTCTATAATTGATCCTTGGTACACCTCAATGTCGAGTTGAATTCAATATTATTGATGTGTATTGATATTTTTTTTAAATTTTAAGTCGACTTCTAATGTGAAGCATATGGCCTCTTAATGGAGGTATCTTAACACAAGTTTTTTCTAAGAGAACTATCTGCTACTCAGTTGCTTGGCCTGATTTTTTTTTGCGAAGAGAGTAGTAGCGACAGAAGGATAAGAATAGAGCAGGACTAGCGGTTAACTAATCACTACTGCTATACCCCACTTTTATTGAATTCGAAGTGTGGGAGAGAATTTTCAGACATCACAAACACCAATGCCTTCGAACAGAAATCGATTAAAAAGTGCTATTCATACTGGGACTCGAACCAGTGAGATCCGCCACTCAAGCCAACGACGTTGACCGCTGCGGCACAGACCCGACAATATTACGGTATAATAATAAGAGATCCTTGGTCCCAAAAAGGTTGGCAACCGCTGATTTACAGTAAATAAAACTACGTTAATATTTGGAACCAGTTAGGTGTATCAACTATCATTTATCACAACAACGCTTGGCTCCTGGTCTAAAAATACTTCTGAAGCAGTAATTTGTGTTTAAATGGCCGTTGTGTGGCCTAATTGTCAGTTAATTATAATGTATAAGCGATTACTATTTTACTTAAAAGCGAATGATATGGAATGTTGAATAATTTATTTTGAAAACGTTATAATCCTACAATGGTATGAACAATCTAACACCTTACACAAAAATATTATAAAATAACACTGTAATGATGAAGTAGTTTCGGTTCTGAACGATTATTTTACATCAACCTTGAATGATTATTAAAGATGTCTGTTGAGAAGAATTTACATACGAAGTAGAATCAATATTTATCTTAAAGTTTTCAACCTTGCGATAATGTTAGAAGATGATTCTTAAAGAGACAAAGGACGTGTTACAAAATCAGTAAAATGACAAAACTATTTCTTTCAATTATACATATCGACTGTGGAAAGGAAAAAAGACGTAACCCACACAAAACAAATTTTACATGAGGTACAAAAAACGTGTTTTGATGATTTTGAGCAATATGAAAATTATGAAATATTCACATCCTTGAAGTGTACGGAGAGTTCTAAACTGTTTTTTAATTGACATAATATAATATTAATTAAAGGAATTGTCTAGAAAAAACCTTCTTTTCAGTCTTTTTTTTGTTTCAATTTTCACAAGCTCTTTTTTTTCAAACTCTAAAGTAAAATTTAGATACTAATTCGGTATTTTCAGCTTACGTCCTTTTGATAGAACGTGTATTAAGTTGGATACATTGTGATTACCGAAAAAAAACACGTTTGAAAAAACTATGGGTTACGTCCTTCTTCCTTTCCACAGTCGATATGTTATATATATAAATGAATCAAAGAAGTAGATACAATAAAATAAATAATTTGTGTGGAAAAATTGACATCTTCTATTGAGAAATTCATTCATATTTTTTCGTGATGAAATTTGCAGGTTATAAGAAATCATTTAAATAATAATAAATAGACAACGCCCAATAATACGCGTAACAAAACCTTTATGATATTATTTGTTAACCAAACACACAATTAATATCAAACCTCGAATGCTATGAAAATTTGTTTTCGTTATAGTTTATTCATCAAAGACGAGATTGGCGAGGCTGACGCACAATAAAGGCGTCAAAAGCAAAACCTGATATGTTCACTTTGTTATTTTAGTAGTAAACGACAATTTCGAGCTTCAGGATTAAATGATTATTTGAGCATCGTACGTTTTTAACCCAGCCAGTATGTGAACCTGGTGCTGTGGATATCAAAGCATAATACTATCACGGTTGCATGAAGAATATATTTCGTCTAGTTCTGATAAAAAGTCTAATAAGACATGATTTGAATTATTTATACCAACATTCTAAAATATCGTCGAAAAGTAGAGGTAATGCTTAAATATCAATAACCATTGGAATGTGGAACAATGCATTTTTTAAATTATTTAACACGTGATTTGTTGTGGCGGATTAAGACCTTAGCAACCCCCAGGTGCAATAAAATTTGGAGGTCCCTTTTTTTAGGATAAGTTAAAAGAGCTGCAAAATTCAATGTAAAGTAAAAATTACATAGAAAACTGAATTCAAAATATATTGGGTATTTATCATGTGAGTTATTTTGAGGGCCCTACGATTTGGAGGCCCCAAGCGCGCGCCTCAAAATGAAATTTGAGCCAGTGGACAATTGAACACCCAAGAGCGTTCATCACTAAGCTACGAGACTGGCAACGAACATTTCTACGAATTTATATTGTAAACAAAAACAAGATCAGTAAAAGAGAGAGCACTTATTTTACTGGCGTAGGATAGTCATTCAAGGAAAATTTCTTTATCGAGATAATATTTGATAAAAATTATTTTGATCATGCTTGTTAGATTTGGCCCACGCGAAAAGTCAAAAGGTTAAATTAATGTTTGATCGCTTTAAATGCAAATCAAATTTTCAAATTGCTGGCAACCTATGATATACAACAAGGGGTTGCATTCGGTATAACCCGTCCGTTTTTCTTGTACTCGGGATTTAAAACAAAACATCCCGAGACTTTTGGGATTATTTCCAAAGTATGACTATGTTTTTTGGTACACTACGATTGAATTTGAATTAAATTACATATTTTTTATAGAGGATGTTGATTTTTTTCAATCTAGATCCGGGAAACGAAAATACATTTTTTTTATTTATTTAAAAATATTAAAAAGTATCTAAATAAGCGCATGTCAATGCGTCAAATCGTTTTAAATTACAAAATTTATTATTTAAAAAAAATCTCAAACATATCTATGAGGATATGTTTGAGATTTTTTTATAAGTCTCTCGAGATCAACTCGAGTAGAAGAGACATCACAACCACTAATCTCTAGATCTCAATTTTAAATTTGATAATCATCTTACCAGGACTTTAAACCAGAGCGGCCTGATCGCTAGGTGAAAGCTTTTACGAACTAGACCAAATTGGAAATCAAAGTTGGGCAAAAAGGCGAAATACGTGTCACATTTTTTAACACAACAAAATTGTCAAATTTAATTAAATTTTAAACTAAATAATTTGCTATTTTCAGCTGATTTCTTTTTTATATCCCTGATTCTGAAATCCCGGAATCGAAACGACTGACCGGGCTTACAATCCCTATATGCGTTAGACGATGTAACATTTGTCTCGCTACATTTGAAAACAATGACCATATTATATGTTATTATTATACGAAAGAAGAGAGGTAACCACTTCATTGGAATTCGCATTACGTCATCCAGACGTATATTCTCCTGTCCAGACTGATCGGATTGTGTCATCGATTTTCATTTTCAATCAAGGGCCGCTTTCTGTGACTTAACGTAACGTGGCTCCCCCGACCAGGAAGGTGAGTGTTCAATTCCCAGTAAGGTCAACGTCAAAATTCGATTTTTTTTCAATTTAATTTTGAAATCTAACACATTGGTGTCTATATCTCGCATTAACTGTATTACCAATTGTTTTTAAAAACAAACAAGTACAACAATAGCATTCATTTAAGTATGTAAGTAAGTTTAATATGATTATATTATATCCATACATATGTATTCCTCATCTTTAAGGTAATAAATATTAATAGAAATATATCATCACCAATATAAAATATAAAATAACTTAGATTATTCCACGTATTGTGCTACAAACTGCGACACGTGCTTCGCCTCTTTCAGAGGCATCCTCAGACAATCTTATTTTCACATATGCTTGTTATTTACTCGATAGAGTATTTCTACGTTACTTTTCTGATTAAAATTATGCTCGTTTTCTTTTAGATGATTGGTAAATCTAATAGAACATAATTTTAATCTAATAATAATTAAAAATCATTCGTACTTAAACATGCAATTGTGGAAGTAAGATTGTCTGAGGATGCCTCTGAAAGAGGCGAACATGTGTCACAGTTTGTAGTAGGGCATCCAATCCCGGGATCCGGGATCCCGTTCAATTTTCTTATCCCGAAATCCCGGGATTGACATGGTCGCGATCCCGGGATTTCGGGATTGAGAAATTTGGAGTAAATCTCGAAAAGTGAGATGAAATTGGCAAATTGTCGATTCCAATTTTCCCGGTGAGCTAAAAAAAAAAAAAAACGAGGTTTCGTGAGAATTCGGGGAAAAAGTATACCAAATTGAGGATTTCAAATTCCTCGGTGAGCTAAAAAAAAAAAAAGAAAAAACGAGGTTTTGTGAGAATTCGGGGAAAAAGTATACCAAATCGGGGATTTCAAATTCCTCGGTAAATTTATCTCAATCCCGGGATTGGAAAAAGGCTCCGGGATTGGATACCCTAGTTTGTAGCACAATACGTGGAATAATCTAAGTTATTTTATATTTTATATTAAAATGAGCTTCCACAAAGTTACCGCCGAATCCATCGAAAGTATATCATCACCAACTTATAATGCAATGTGCCTCTTATTATACAACATGAGGCACATTTCGTTAATGTGCTAAACTATAAGTAACAAAAGCTGAAGCCACGTATGTATATATAATACTACACTAGTGAAAACATAAATAGAAAATATTGTTTTAATAATGCCAAAAAAAATAATATGACACTTTACTGCAGCGGTTCACAAAGTGTGTCCCGCTATAATGATTTTTTTTAAGATGATCAAAAAAAAAGGATTGATTCAATTGATATCCAAAGACAAGGATGAATGTATTGCTTACATTTCTTTCCTGCTCGTCCAATTCGCGATTAAATAACTGCTATTCCTTTTTCTGCCCCATCTTTCTAAAAAAAATGAATTACAAAGAGTTTCGTAAAACAGTATCTTCAGTTGAAATGCTACATTACAAGTTAATATGTATATATTGCGAGACAGCTTGGTAAAAAAAGACTAGCATTTATTTGAAGAACATCAAAAGACGAGTTATTCATTAAAATTATTATAATTACAATCATTTTCAATACAAGATAGTGTCATCCAAGTTTGGTAACATTATTATTTTGACAAGTGATTACGTAAAGCAACTATCTTAGACGTGCTATTAATAACTTATGAAACATTTTTTTATCATATTTATCTCCTGTCGAAAGTAAGGTTGATATTTTTTTTATTCATATCACTATTTTTTTAAAAAAAATAGAATAAGTCGGTATGGTAACATGATTATCATCAGCGTTGGCACAGCAGACCAATACAATTGAGGAAAGGTAGAACTCAAAAATATTTCTACCGTTACAATCTACATATGTAAATCTGCCCCTATCAAATGCAAAAAAGTACCAATTATTTTTTATGAGAGCCTTGAGTACAGCTTAGTAAGCTTAGCATTTTTTTTTCATACTGATTTTTCATCTATATATATAAAACAAAGTGGGGTTAGTTACACCACGTATATCTCGAGAATTACTGCAAGGATTTCAATGATATTTGATTTATAAAATTCTTATTTACCTAGAATAGCAGAATAAGCATTAAAACATCGGAAAAATATCACGGAAAATAAATTATGAAGAAAATTAATCTCTCATACAGAACAAAATTTTCAAATGAGGAATAGGTCAAATAATGACATGTTGCTTTATGCTCGGTTCAGGTAGATGGCACTAGATGGCACTGTATTTATACGATAGACTTTTAAATAATTTTGAATTTAGAGTATAATCGATGATATGAAATGAAAACGAAAGAAAATCGAATACTATTGAAATGAGGTTATGTTTATAATTAGGTATGATACATTTTTTGACAACAATATTACGATGTTTGCACGAACGTTTGTATCGAATTGACAATTCAAATTTGATGTTCGATTGTGTTCGATTGTTTCGATTTCATATCTGTCAAATCTCTGGTCTAAATATTGACATTACATTTAAATGTGTTTCGTGCATTAGGTGTGATTGTTTGTTTGTTATTTATTCAATGTTCTTAGATTAGTTTTATTTGGAATTAGAAACTGTACTCTTTTCACTTCAATTAATACTATACTATTTATATATAGAACGTCAAAAAAATATTTCGTGATATTTGACAGCAAAAGTACATTGTGAATTATATTACATAACGTTAGTAAGCCATTACTTTATGGTTATTTTTAAATGCATACTGATACGTACGTAATTCCTGTGTCCACTGTCAATACTTGATGGAAAAGCATTCTATATTTAATTAAACGGTTTTTCTCTTATATAATGTCGAATGCGAAATTATTAACAAGGAAAGTTTCAGTTGACTATTTTTATGAAGTTCAACGAAAATTGTACAATTTCTTTTTTATGTTTTGTCAACAATTATATCGACTATGGAAAGCAAGAAGGGCGTAACCCACACATGCGCAAAAAAGTGTTTTGATGATTTTGGGCCATATGCAAATTATGAATTATACAAAAACTTGAAATGCACGGACACGTCTAAACTGGTGTTTAATTGACAAAATAATCTATATACATAAAACAAAGCGGGGTTATTTACACCACGTATATCTCGAGAATTGCTGCACGGATTTCAATGATCTTTGATTTATTAAATTCCTCTCCGGCTAGAATAGCAGAATAAGCATTAAAACATCGGAAAAATATCACGGAAAAGAAATTATAAAGAAAATTAATATTCTCATAGTTTTCAAATAATGAACATTTTGTTTTATGCTGGGTTCAGATAGATGACACTAGATGGCACTGACACGATCGACTTTTAAATATTTTTTAATTCAGAGTATGGATTAGAATAAAAAAATCGATGATATGAAATGAAAACGAAAGAAAATCGGATAATATTGAAATGAGGTTATGTTTTCTGACTTGGAAATTCTTTCTGAATCTCCAAATCAGATACGCACATAATTTTCTATCATTATTTTGACATGCTTTCCATCGAATCCATGTGAACTGTGGAACAAGGTACAAGGATGACATGTCAGAAGACATTTTACATCAAATTCGTGTCAGTTCAGGGAATCCCGATCTCGAGATGAATGAAGAGATACATAACCAGGCTTTGCTTTAGATCGAAGACATGTGTTACCTCATGTGCGGCAGTTTGTTAGTCAAGTTAGGAATGCCAACGCCAGATCGTGGAATGAACGACGCTTTCAATCGAAAATTGGAACGTGAACGTGAATATTTTTGAGATGCATTGAACCAATCAGTTCAAACGAATTTACCACTGTTGAACCCACAATAGAGGGAAGTGTACGATACGTTAATGAATGCAATTTATGATGGAAATGGTGGCTTATTTTGCCTTAACGCGCCCGGTGGAACTGGGGAGATATTCCTCATGTCATTGATTATGGCTACTGTTCGTGCGAGATCCGAAATTGTTGTAGCAGTTTCTTCTTCTGGAATAGCGGCTACGTTGATAAAAGCATGCCGAACGGCTCAATCAGCGTTGAAATTTCTGTTAAGCCTCCAAACGACTGAAAAACCGACATGCAATATTGCGAAACACTCAGCAATGGCCGAAGTTTTGGAAGCGAGTAAAATCATCAACTGGGATGAATGCACAATGGCACACAAACGCGCATTGGAAGCACTCAACCGAACTATGAAAGATCTGCGCAGTGACTCAAGATGTTTTGCAGGCGCAATGATTCTACTATCTGGCGATTTCTGCCAAACACTACCAGTCATTCCAAGATTGACCGTTGCCGATGAAATAAACGCTTGCCTCTGCTGACGACAAACATGCGAGTTACATTTCTAAACGATCCATCTGCCAAAGATTTCTCCAAGCAATTGCTGACTATCGTCGGTAACGGCCGTGTTCCTGTTGACGAATTGAACGGATTGATTTCGATGCCGCCGAATTTTCGCAATTTCGTCTCAACGAAGGACGGCTTCATCAACAAAATGTTCCCAAACATCTAATCACAAAAATCACAATTGGTTGATTGAACGAGCAATTCTTGCGGCTAAAAACAAAGATGTGGATCATTTAAACTTCACAATTCAAAATCAAATCGTTGATCTACCGCATTCCTTTAAATCTATCGAATGTGCCACGTGAATTACATCATTTCAATGTAATTTAAATACTTTTCATTTTTAATTTTGCCCATTTATTGAACTTAATTCATTTTGAGTATTCATTCAAACTGAATTTAATTCATGGAATAAATTAACACAACATTTATTGATCCTGAAGCGGTACGAAGTTCGTCGGGCCAGCTAGTTTTAAATAATTATGTATGTATATTAAACAAACATCTTTGTGTGTGATTGGCTGCGGTCTGCAATTGTCTCTGGTTAGCCCGTTTTTACATGTTCACTTTTTAAATATTTTTTCAGATAAGTTTAATAGAAGTAGAAATGAATGTTTGACGTTAAATATTTAAATATTTATTCTTCTCAATTCAAACATGTTCGATAAAAAACAAATGAAAGTTTACTATTAGATAAGCCACGTTTTAGTTGAAAAGGTCTTCAGATGTGGGTGATTATAAGAAAATGGCAATCAATGTTAAGAGACATTGTATGAAGTGAAGGAAACGGACTCACTATTAAAATCAGAGTTATCTCCGCAACCAGAGAGTTACTGTGACTGCACTGCTGAAAAAATTTAAAACAACCTCCGACGTGTTTATTCTGAATTAAAGAGGTTATATGTAATAAAGCGCTTATCATGATTGAAATGCTTGGAAAATCTTTCAAACACGAGAGATAATCGTTCTGATACCCTTGATACAATTGTATGATAATTTCCTCACGGGTTTCATTATCCACGCAGTAACAACAATTTGGTCTACAGTGAAGATTTTAATTTGTATTGTGATCCTTAATATCGAAAAAAATCATTTGTATACAAAATGGCTAAAGATATGTGTAATTATGAAACCTTTAAGTGTCAATGTATAATCATGCTTTTAAATAATTTTGACCCACTAAAAATTATGGAATGGGCCAGGACTTATTTTGTTTAGTTAGATAATAGTCATTAATAATATTATTATCATGGCTAGTATATAAGCAATTATTAATTAAACAACCAGCCATTATTATTATGATAAAAATTAAGCCATATTATACAATACAGTAGAACTTTTATATACGTCTCACTTGATGTAATTTTTTTTCCAAATCATTATTATTTTTTATTATTTTTTTGATATCCAACCACCAGCACTGGCAATAAAATAAAGCTCTGTTCCAAATGTGTTTTGAAGTGACGTTGGAGAGTAATTCTGGAAGGATCAGTTCAATATTCACTATTCTCTAAATTAATGCGTTCAACGATAATGTGATTGACTACTTCCGGAAGGTTTTAAAAAGCAGGAAAAACAGACAACATTGGACATGTTTCTTAAACCGATTGCTACTGAATCATCGGCAAAACGGACCCCATGATCAGAATTTGAATTAACTGATGCTTTAATTGATAGCACCTCTATTATCTATTGATTACAATAAAAACCAAGATCGAACAATTTGTGTGTCATATTTGTACTATTTTAGCGGCTAGGAACAGATTAATGAATTTCAGTTTTATCTTATAGGAAAAATCGTTTCTATATTCATCATTCCTTAGGACCATAGGAACGGATTAATGGCGAATTTAGAAGTTCCACTGTTAATGCATTAGGATATACTTTAAATATCAAGAAAGTTTAATAATTATTAAATACAAATACAGAGCGAAGCCGGGTAAAACTATTAGTAATTGATACAACTGATAGCAGATATTTTTTCGGTAAATTTGGCGGTAGCTTTAAGGACATTAATTTTTATGTTATATTAAAATTGATAACTTTGTTATTTCACTGGCCATATTACTAATCGAAAGACTTGTTTTTAAGTAAATATTTATTTATAGTAAATTTATTCTAAGACGCTTCACACTCGAAACACGTGTCACAATATTACTAATAACATAATCAGTAGAATAACAAACTTATCAATATTTTTTTTTATTAGTGGATATTTTATTTATTGTCCGACGTAAACACTCGACACAGAATACTGATAGTTTTTATGTATATTTTATTTTAAATAAATAACTGAATTATCCATCAGATCCGTGGATATGGTATTTTGGCCATAATTCAAAAATCAATGTTTGCAATCAATGCAAGTCGCCTTTTAGGAATTCTAAATATTCACCGCTATCCACGCAACATCACCATGAGGATGAGTCATATTTTCTCTAAAGGGCTATCCATAATATTAATTATCACATGTAGGTAATATACATATCGACTGCGGAAAGGAAAAACGACGTAACCCAGTGGTTTCCAACCTTTACGTTACTGCGCCTCCCTTTGGAGAAAAAAATATCTTCGCGCCTCCCCATCCTTTATTTCACATAGTAATAAAGACACGTCTTATGGGGTAAATTAATATTTTAAGCTGTTCGCGCCTCCCAGGTTGGAAATCGCTGACGTAGCCCACAGTTTTTTCAAAACAGCTTTTTTCGATAATCACAATGTATCAACCTTGATACACGTTCTATCAAAAGGATATAAGCTGCAAATGCCAAATTAGTATATAAATTTAACTTTTAAGTTTGAAATCAAGAAAGAGGTCTGAAAAAAGGTTTTCTCTAGTTAATTTCTTAAATTAATATAAGATTATGTTAATTAAACACCAGTTAAGAAGCCTTCGTGCACTTTAAGGTTGTTTATATTTCATAATTTGCATATTGCCCAAAATCATCAAAACACGTTTTTTGTGCCTCCTGGAAAATTTGCTATGTGTGGGTTAAGTCCTTTTCATTTCCACAGTCGATATGTAAGTAGATATAATATATTGTTTTCATAAAAATGCAGTTATGTACTTTCGTTTGAAATGTGCGATTATTTTATCGACAATGTTTAAGAAATTATAATATTTATACTAACGTAAGTTACTTCAGAAAATGCCACTTGCCCATTAACAGATAAAAAGCTTCGATATTTGTAAATAATATTATCAATAAACAATTAATTCAAATCGATCCGAGATTAACAGTAATAAAATACTATATAGTTAGGTGACTGTAAATTATGCAAAATAGAGACAGTCTCGTAAATATTGACAGAGTAACAACTATGTGGAACAAAATCAAAACAACAATTAATGTTAAGTTATTTTAGAAACGTGATCATTGATCCCAGTCGCGTGATATTAAAAAGATAAGTTTCTCACACGCTTTATATCGTTTACGGAACTATTGCATATGAACTATATTTGAGTAATTTCTAGACAACTGAGCCATAACATGAAATATTCCACTCTCCATCTTAGGAGGGCAGTTCGCTGACTAATGAAAAAAAAGTATAAGAATTCGGAAAAGTATAACTATTTTCAAAATGAGCGATATTGAGTTAGGTATGCAGATAGGGTAATTCAAGCCTAAGGAATCGACTGATCCTATTAGTTTTAATATAAAATGTCTACAACATTGTCGTATTTTTATGCAAATGTTATTTTGTTCGTGTTATTCGTTATAGTATTTGACTCTACTGAAAAGTTTGAGTTTTGGAAATAGTACGTTTTGCATTATAACCCCACAATTCTCTCCAGCGGCAGGCTGGCAATATTTTAACAAGGGGCTCGCTTAATCTCAAAGGAATTCTCGGTGCTCTGGGGAAGGAGTAAATTTATTTATCACTTCTATGCAATTATGTGCAATACTTAAATAATCAATCGATTGTTACTCAAAACACTTAGAATATGTAACAATATGAAATTTACCGTAAATTTATCAATGGGAATATCTAAAAATGTACTACTGTGTATACTGAAGCTATCGTAGATAATATATAAGTCAAAAATTGCAGCTATATAGTAATTTGACCTAAAAATATTGTTTTCTCTGAAATTAACAAGGGGCTCTCTGGCCTTAGGAAAATATTAAGAAGGGGCTCGCGCGAGCTCACCCCTGATTCTCTCGGAATAAGTCTCATTCGATTGGACCACGCGACTGTAAAATTTTCCGATACTAATTTAAATAACATAATAATACTAAATAAAAATATATATGTAAATCTTTGGTGAATATGATGATTACAATAATCTCGTTACTAGAGAAAGTTGTAAGTATTTTCAGGTATGGTTTTATTTAGTTTGAATGTTTTTTTCTGGAAAGTGTCGGGAAGTAAGTTTAAAATATTTTGAACTGTCAGGAAGATAGGTATGTAAGTCAACTATGCTATTCTGAATATTGAGCTTTTAGCTTTTAGCTGATAACTTTTCATTAAACTTTCCGATTGTTTCTACGGTATTATGAAACATTACCTAGGACGGTCGTCGGCACGTGATGGTGTCGTATCAACTCAAACCGTGTCGTCTTCGCTTAGCAACCAAGTATAGTATTATATAAATGTGACAAATAATACGTTGTCATGCTAAAATCTTAAAATAAAAAGATAGAGCAGAAAATTATCTATTAAATTATTATTCACCAACAACATCCCACAGTCTTGCAGTTTGTTGGGTTTCCTCCAGAAAACGGGCAACGTATCAATTTTAGCAAAGACAATTTGCAATATCTTTCGCTCAATCCACCAAACGTGACATTTACAGGACGCTTTATGGTCTGCAAAAGTGATGGAGGAGCTTTGAAACGACATGTTGACGAAATTTTGGAACAAGTAAATATAAGTTTTGAGCCGTCGCAAGCAAAGGTGCAATCATTGGCAGTCAAAATGCCGACGCTCTTGGTCACGTCTACACTCTTAATTGTTATAACCTACAACTGTTGTTGCACAATTTTGGTTGTACAACAAGCTTTAAAAAAATTCAAAACGTCAATGGGATTGATTATTCGAGAATGGAACATAACATCAAAGAAACTGTTTATTCGGATTCATTCGACCACTGAAGAGTGTGAAAGCAGTAAGCTCTCATTTTGAGAACCTTCCAACCCATTTGGATGAACAATTAAGAGTTTGTTTATGAAAATATTTTGAATGCCTTACGTCGAGAAAATCTTCACATTGCCTTGAGCTTTACCGATTTCATTAACAACAAGTCACTCATCAAGTTTGAAGATAAAGTCCTACATAAATGATACTTTAGCATTGTACCCATTCATTATCATCGTGGTTGATCAGTCAGATAAATATTTTATATAGCCAAAAATTGAAATAAATTTGTAAAACCAGGATAAAAATAACTTAATTATAACGAATAAATAATCTATCTTAAGTCATACATATAGGTATTTAAGATACCATAGTTACAGCGGCGGATGGCCTCATAAGCGCACGAGGCACGCGTTTGGGGCCTCCAAATCTTAAGCCTAAAAAACGTTATACATATTGCTTTTACATGGAATCCTATTATCCGAAAATTCTAACTAGATTGCGCCTCAGGCCTCCCTATTACTTAATCCATCACTGATCAGCTGTAATGCCATGTACTGTTCTTTACATAATCATAATATGCAGAATAACATGCATATTATGTAACAATAAATTGTACACACAATCACAACTCAAATTGAATTATACGTCAATACATATTGGTTTTTTGGTGAGAAAAAATGCTGAAAATAAACGAGCCCGTTAAATTTGATCAATCGCCATAGTCAAATTTTAATATTTTTTTATATATCAACAACAACATAAAATTTATAATGATTTTGTTGTCTAGCCAAATGTTTTTTAACCTATCATAAATACTGGTAGGAAATTAATAACATGCCTTCAGATACGTAGCATACTTAGGAATTATCTTATAAACCAGTTATACAATATAATGCGGATAATAATTAATAACACAGTAGAATGTTTACCTCGGTCAATCAGTTAATTGATCACAATTCTGAACTCACTGAAGAAAAAAATATCGATATGATACGTCGTATTTAAAATATATTCCTATTCTATAGACAACATAATTAAAATATTAACTCAAATGTCATACGGCTTTGCGTATCAGTTATTGTAGAGGGAATAATAAAAAATATGTGACTTTTTTTTTTTTTTTATTCGATAAACTTGTTTTCCTTTCTGCATCACACCGAAGACGATATCTCCTCAATGATACAGTTAAGATACATGTTTTTAGGCACAATTTGATAGGTAACAATAATAATAATTAAAAATATAAAGATATTAATAAAGGTTAATTAAATACATTGAATTGGTATAACTACACGTAAAAAAAATAATTAAATAATAATAAGCAAGAATGATAGTTAATGGCACTAATGAGACAATTTTTAATTTTGAGACAGATATGATTAAGGATTGAATGGTGAGGGGCAGGGAAGATAAACTTAAAAATATATAACTATGTGAAACTAAAATTAATTAATAAAAAATCCTTACTTCTTCTGTTAAATAAAAAGATAATGATCTAAAACAGGGATGCCCAAGGCCAAAAAAAAAACATGTCGCTGATGGGCCACACATACATATTTTAAGCCTTAATTAATATGATACTTTTATAGTAATATTAAACAAACACCGCATAATTAAAATAAATTTACCATTTTGTTTAATGCTCGTATTTTTCCTATTTTATAACGTTGGTCAGAATTTGTATTAAATGGTCATAACATATCGGTCAGAATAATTAAAATGAAATTTAAAAAAAACCTCACCTAACTTAACCATTTTTTTTATAAAATATACTGACAGTTCATATTTTTATTCTGATCAAAAATTGATTTAAATTTTGACCATTTAATTTGTTTCCTTTGTTTAATACTTTTAGCATTTATTTGATAAATGATTTATTGATATTTTTCATGTCAGCCGATAATTTGGACGTCGCGCAACACTGTCGATTAGATAAATTTTCATTAATCAACCTGCTTCGACATTTCGATTCTTAACTTTGAGAAAAATGAATCGCAGCGATATGTGGTGGCAAATGCAGCTATAATGCACATTGCTAATTGCCTTAATTTCAGAAATTTATCTTAGAGAAAATATTTTTGATGAAATTCTTGTATTACATTTTCTTCTTTCATTGCAATATTTTATTTCAGGTCTATAAGCTCTATTTGTAAATCTGGAGGTGCAGTATCGACCATTACATCAAACGGGGTTAGGAAAATTGTAAACATTTCTTTATGCTTTTGGATAAATGAAAATCTATCGTCGAATGTTTTGATTAGTTGTGTAACTCTATTAGAATATTTTGAATAGTTTTTCCCGTCACTGGTAAATTTATTTAATAATTTAAAATTAATTGCCGTATTCATCAGTAGTTGTTTTAAAAGCTTAAGTTGTGTTACAAAAGATTTTACATTCTGGTAACATTCTGTAATCAGTTTATTTTCACTTTGTAGTTTCTGATTGAATTGATTGTTATATCTGTTAAAAACATAAATTTAAAGCCGTCGTCGATCGTAAAATTCAGATATATCCTTGCCATTTTCAGAAAATTGAAAACCTCGAATTGGCCACACGAAACCTTCAATAGGACCACGTGTGGCCCTTGCGCCTAGGTTTGGGCATGCCTGATCTAAAATAAACCACTAACTTGTACATTATGTATTCTACAGAACAGTTTGATTTGCTTCTTGTTGTTCTCAGCTTCTATACATAAAGCAATATTTAGCACAGATTTGAACACAGTTGGTTAAAAAAATACGACATTACTTATGACTCAACATAATTGTATACTATTGTAAATGTCCATTTCTTACAGATCATTTAAATCTCATATAATAGTATGGGTATGTTTGGAAAGTTGATGGTTTTCACAGTAACAATATAAATCGGCCCAAAGTTGACTGAAAGAAAAATTAAGCTCATGATACAAAGCCGAATAAATGATACTGGTCTATCCACGCCCAAGTGCCTATTTGGTATACTAGGAAATAAGAAAGTGTTAGAATATTGCGAATAAATTGCCTAGGGGCGGCAAGTTCTACGGAGCGGCAAATGATCGCAGAATTTTTTTGACACATATTTTGACAGATAAATTCTGGCTAATAATAAATATGATGCCTCAATATCTTTCATTAAAAAAATGTCGACAAATACACTTTCAATCTCAATAATATATAGATCGATGGATTTACAGTACGTTATAACAAAAATCGTCTTTAAATATGACATTTACTGATGGTGGCACTATAGGCGGCAGCTTTTCCGTAAAGTTTTCGAGTACGTAGATGAGAAGAGGATTCTAATTTTTATATGTATTCCTAGAATAATGGGAAATAATAAAAAAAATCGCACTTATACTTTTATGGCTGTAAGAAATTCATATTTAAAACATAGTGAAGGGGCTATTTTAAGCTCTGCCTAGGGGCGGCACATAGCCTAGGAACGTCACTGAATATATTCGATATTTACATTTAAATATATTGTTTGCAAGAATTTATTACATAATGTTGTCCATTTATAGAAGATTTGATTGCTATCTTTTATTATCTTTTTTTAAAATATTGTTTCTATCTATGTATATGAGGTAGCAGAAAGTGTTTATTACAGGTTCCAGTATGACTGTCAAGTATTAAACTTTATTTGCTTGTGATAGAGGCGGAGGCATGTTACTAGTACATATTTTTCTTTATTAATTTATTGTGCAGCCGCCCGCATATTCTGAAGAGTGGCGCCATTACTTCCTCTTTCAAGATCATAATGGTGCCAATACATCGAGAGATATTTTTCAATCAACATTTGGTATAAGAAACATAATTTTGTACTCTCAAAAATAAGTTTATATATAGACAATGTCGACTGTCAACTGTTTCATATTTTTCTTCAAAGCATAATGATGATCAATTTCAATTCGATAATCTTAATTATCTTTTGTAAGTCATAGTTATGTTCTATTTAGAATTTTTGAATTGTGACAATGAAATCGCATGTTATTATTTTAATAATAATGTGATATTATCCCGATTCGGTACTGAATGGCAAAACTTGTGTCGTTAGTAACATATCGAATGTAAAATAACCAGGGCTGTGGAGTCGCATGAAAAAAAGTTGACTCCGACTCCGACTCTGACTCCAGCTTTAAAATAATTAACGACTCCGACTCCGAAGATTTTTTTTAAATAATGTCATTCTAACTTATATATATATATACCATCAGATCATCTTTAGTCAGCCAAGCATGAAATGTTAACACTTTTGACTATTTTGTTTAAATACACATCATTAAATATATTTAAAAAAAAAAATCGAGCCGCTCATTTTTCACGACACCGACTCCGACTCTACAGCCCTGAAAATAACTGTATCATAAAAAAATATTTAGTCGATAGTTTTAGAATATTTCTATATTGGAATAATTATTTTGTCACTGTTGATAAACTGATAACGTAGAGCTTACTATAAAAATTAAGAAACGTCTAAAAAACATTTACATGGAAAAAAAAGTGTAAAAAATAACATACCACATGGTTGGCAACGACTGCTTGCCTGTTTTCTAAAAATAGCATAATAACAAATTTATATTCCGTAGTTTATTTATGTATGCTGTAACGGTTGGTTCAATGAAAACCTTTTCCTAGCCAAGACACATTTTACATAATAACATTGGAATACGATTCTTGAAGAATAAAAGTTAGAAGGTTTGGTAAGTTGTTGTTTACAAGTCAAAAGCCTTGGACCTTTACACGTCGTTTTCTTAAATGGGTAGATTAGTTTGGATAGTTTGAATTTTAGAGGACTTTGGAAGTTTGATGGGAGCAAGGATATCCTTGTCACCTAGGCGCGATGTTTTTGCATCTTGCAAGAGTGTCAAAATACTATCCATAAAATATATTTGACTTATCTAACATACGGAGACAGAAAAGCGTCTAACGGTATTAAAACATATTTTTAAGCAATTAAATATACTATCTGTGAATACAATACATAAATAATTTCTTTTAAAAGGGCTCAGTGGCGGATTATCCTATAAGCGCAAGAGGCACGTGGTTGGAGCCTCCAAAGCTTAGGGGCCTCAAAAATAGCTTATAATATATAACCCAGTTCAAATTTTTATTGTTTTACATGGACTTTTCTGACGTTTTTAAGATATCCGGAAAACAGGGCCTCAGACTCGTATTGCGCCTGATGGATCACATGTGCTTAATCTGCCACTGAAAGGGCTGTTAAAGACGCTTGAAAACCCTGAAATTGTTCAACTATGTATCTCTGTCCACTTTGTCTACTGACACTGTTCACTGAGCTCACTCACCAGCTTTGGCAAAAGGCAAATGTTTCTCGTAGTGGCGGATTAAGGACTTTGGAGGCTCTAGGCGCAATAAATTTCGGAGGCCCTGTTTTTCGAATACCATAAAAGTGTTACAAAACTCTTCGTAGAATAATAATTTTGAGGGGTTTGAAACAGTACCTGTGAAGTCTACAGTCAACGAAATTGTATCTTTGGCCAATACCATGGGACTGAAGGTGGATAACAACAATATTCATGAGCTTGTGAAATAGTACAGTCAAGAGTTGACCACCGAAAAGCTAATGGAGTTGCATTGTTTTTCGCATTCCAGGTTGTTATGCTCCTTAACAATTTATAAGTATGTAATTTTACTTTAATACACGTAAAAATTATAAAAAATGTTTTTTTTCCGGCATGGAACGCATCATTGTATTTTACATTGTTTTATATGGGGAAAATTGTTTCGCATAACGAGTGTTTCACATAACGAGTAAGATTATGGAACGAATTAAACTCGTTATGAGTGGTTCCACTGTATATGAAAATATATATTTACGAGCGTTTTGATAGATAAAGTCATAACTATAATATCCTTAGTAGACTAGTCGAAGTGCTTATTCCATCGATTAATGAAATAAAACAACCTAATAAAATCTATAATATCCTCTAATGGCAGTAATAAGAATAGTCATTAAAATCAATGTTCACGTATAAGATGGATATTACTATTCGTACGGATTTTCTACATCAATTTACAAAACTTGAAACATTAACTTTGAGATCAATGTGTAATAAATTTTTACAACCCTCTTTAAATTTTTGAAATTAAATAATACAGGTATTTACGAGCTGTTAAATTTAATTACAAAACAAAAATAAGCTCCAAAATAACTTCGTAGATAATGAGTAAATCAGGTTTCCAATATTTATTGATTTTAAAAGCACGAAACAGTTCATATTAATCACCAACAAAATAACTTTTTTCTCAAGTTACTGGTGATATTGTGCTGAAATGCAGTTATAACAGTTTAAATAAGAAAAATATGAGTAAAAAGATAATTTTACAATTGTTTGCCCGGCACGAAAAATTAACAAGCAGACAACTTTTGACCCCCTCCCCTGAAAAATGCTGGATTGTCAGTAATCGTCCTGTCCCTGATTTTTTTTTTTTTATAATCCCAACAATATAAAATACAAACAAAAAACAACTACACACTATTGTAAATAGGGCTTTTACAAAAACCGTCATTTGAAAAAACTATTTTTTGAGCTTCTATATTTTCTATGACTCGGTTTTTCCCAATTATTGAAGTTTCACAGAAAAGAATAATTCAATTAAAAATGCGAAAAACGACTAGTATATGGAAAATTCGGCCTTCGGTGCTTGTCAGTCGTTGGATTTGGTTACGGAGTACACGAGTTCAAATCTCAGTACGGGCAGTTTTATAAATTGATTCATGGATTTCTGTTCAAAGACATGGATTTTTGTGATGCATACAATTCCCATCTGACTTATCTTTAAGAGAGAGAAGTGAGAGTGATTAACTACCAATAGTCCTCCTGCCCTAGTCTTATTTTTATATGCTCTACTCTCTTTGAAAAAAAGAGAGGTTAAGCAACTGAGTAATAATCAGTCCTCGTAGAAAACTTCTTTGAGATAAACTTTAATATAATGGGAGTGAACATCGTCAAAAAATTAAATTTATATGGTATTGTTTTGATAGCGAACAGTTGACCTATACTAATAAAGAAAACGAAGCAGACTTGACGTTAAATAAGCTACGTATATTTGTCCCCTTGTTTTTGAAAAGAGCATACGAGTCAAAATGTATAACAAAAATATTTTCAAAATAAAACTTAATATAACTAACATAACATATTTTTAACTACCTACTATTAATTTACATATTTTATCTTGTATTATTTTTAGCCGAGGTAAAAAAAAAATCGCGACACCAATAGGCATTCAAATTTAGCTCAAAATTCAGATTTTCACGCCCGGTTTTTAAAAATCGACAAATCCTGATTGTGAGTACATAATATCGATCCGTAATCGGCAGAAAAAAGTAAGCGACAGTTCATAAATGATTTTTGAAATTTAAAAAAAACTTTATCCTGTAAAATGCTTTTTAGCCGATTGCGGGTCGATATTCACATACATATGTGACTACGTATTTAATTATGTTGATATCAATGATTCCAATCACTTCGTTCGAGCAATAATTTATGATGTATTTTTATCCAAGAAATCTTTGAATGCATGATCATTTTTACCATCAAGTGGAACATTACTAAAAAATATATCATCAAAATTTGTACTTATTTATCAACATTAAATGTACTATTTTATCATTTTTATTCAAATTTCAATGATCTAAATATTTACTATGTAAAAGGAAAATTGTCAAAATGTCATTGATTTTGGTGAGGTAAAAAGTTAACGAATCAAAACTTAATGTATTATTTTTGCGCTTTTAAGTTATGTTTCATTTTGATAACATCAATAAAAATATTATTTGTATTTTTCTTTTATAAAACTTGAAAAATAATTATCTTTACACACAAGCTCTTTTACGTGAAATCGAGTGATGTATATATTTTAAAACGAGAACAAAATGTAAAAGTGTGTTATGTGGCTTTTTTGTTTAAAGCAGTGATGTGTAGAAACTACTTGTGGGAGATTTTTTATCACACACCGTTGTCATTTCGATGTTGTTTTATTTACATTATAGCAGTTTATCGTTTCAAATTAACCAAAGAAGCCCGACCGTTTGTGAAAGCGTCTTCGCGAAAAGCGGGCTAATCAGAAAATATAACTGTAAAAGTTGATTGAGTATACATGGTATATTATATTGAGTATTTACGGTCAAGTATCTTTTTCTATTGACTATTTTTTGCGCAAACTATGTGAAATAATGAAGTGCTAGCAACACTTTAATATGAAACATCGCAGATCTGTCAAAAATTTATGATGTGATTATTGTCAAAATGAATTTAGCGTTATAAATGATTCCCCAACAATATTTCAAAATGCCCCAATGATCTCTCAAATTATGTTTTGCAATCTATTCAATTGCTGAGAATTGTTAATTATAACTAAAATGGAGGAAACCCATTCGAAGTACACTTCGGCCGCTGACATAGGACTGACAGAACCGTCAGCCCGTGTGAAACAACTCGCTAACTGCGGAGGAGCAGTCACAGTTGATGCAAATGTACCATCCAGAAGGTTATATCTTATATTACTTGATTAAATTACTAGGTAATCTTCAATTTAATTTCTATATATGGAATGCTTCTACAATTATTCCAGTGTTATGATATCCTTATGGGCAAATAACATTTTTTCTCAATTGCATCATCTTGGATCATCATCTATTTACTACCATGAATTTGTTATTATATATTATGTACATACATTCATTCAAGCCTTACTCCCTCTTACATGTAATTCAACAAACAAATGATTTACTCTTATTTCTCAGGTATTATCGTTCAGGGCTCGAAATGGTGAGGATGGCGAATGTTTACATGAATGAAGGAAATCTTGAAAATGCTTATATTTTGTATTTGAAGTTCATGACTCTGTTTATTGAAAAAATAAGAAAGCATCCCGAATATGCTTCGGTTCCTGCCGACATCAAAGCTGTCAATCAAGCAAAATTAAAGGAGATAATTCCAAAGGCTGAAAAACTTAAAGTCAAGCTTTTGGAGCAATATGCCAAAGAGTACAAGCAATGCTTGGAACAGCAGGTTTGTAATGAAGACATTATTTAAAAACAACCTCCATCTTTCATATTTTTTCAACCCTATTTTGCTGTCAGTAATCGTCCATAGCCCTGTCCTAGCTTATTAAACTACAGAAAACTTATTTATTTTCTAAATATTTTGTTCACCAAAAATTTACTTAACCTTCTAACTAACTCAATGTTAATTTGGCCAAAGACTGAAATTAAATGTTTTTTTTAATCCATGTCTGCTCCCAATGTGGAGCATATGGCCTCCTAATTGAGGTATCTCGACAGAAGTTTTTCTTCGAGAACTGTTTGTTACTCAGTCGCTCAACCTCACTTTTTTCAAAGTGAGTAGTAGGGAAAGGGATAAGGCTAGAACAGGACTAGTGGTTAGCTAATCGCTATTGCTACACCCAGTTATTAAAGGATCAGAAGGATCGGAGGAGAGGGAATAATGTGAATTGACACCATAAACACCCAGAATTCGATCACAACTCTGAATTGAATAATTCTCAAATTCACTGTGATCTTACCGGGAATTGAACTCAGACCTCCGTGATCGGTAGATCAAGCTCTAACCAACTAGGCCGCAGCAGGAGACAATGTTACTAATGATTAATTTCGTCAGCCTTTACACAACCTAATTATTTTTCATTTCAATTTATTTAGTCCTTAATTAATTCATTACTATGATAATTATACCTGAAATTATCATAAATGTCATAAATTTCATTTTACCCACAATATCTTCATATTGACAGTATTTGAAAGAATAAATAATGTTATGATTTTAAATTCCTCAAATAAAAAAGTCAGGCTTAGCCAAGTAGTTTTTTTTGTGAAAGTTCATTTTTAAATACTTTGATCTCGGTGTTAAGGAAAGTTTAACTTTTGAATTGTTTTAATATTATTTTTTATGTTGCTGCTTACATAAGAGTATTGATTTGGGAAAAGTGTTCATTTATAGATTCCATGAAACTAATGAAATAATACTTTTCTTAAAAATATTTAGAATATTACCAAAAAGTTTCAATTGATTCAGTCCATTCATTTTTAACGTTATCATATTAATTGTAATTGACACACAAAATTATGTGTGATATTGAAGTATTGTTTGAATGTTATGTCTGTTACAATCATTAGTTTAATTTCTCATAAAAAATAATGAACTTGCGGGAATATCTTTTCCAGAAAGTAAAATTGAAACAGGCAGAAGAGCGTGTCAAGCAGCAAAAAAAACAAGAAGAACAAGATGAAAAGCTAGCAGAAAGATTACAAGCTGACGAATTGAGGAAATATACAAATCTTGATCCGGGGGCTTCTAATGTATACCCTGGAGCTTTGCCTGATGATGTATATATTTTTTAAGTATTTTGAATAACATTAATCTCATTATTTTTCACTTAAAAGACTATATACCAGTAATGTACTAAAAATTGATCTACGGTATAATAATTTTATTTTTAGTCACTGTGGTCGGCTGTCAGTCCAGCGCCAAGTGTCCAAGGAATACTATATCCTGACGATTTTGCAACAGAACCGAAAAGAGCGCCTCCTGGTCATTATGACCCGGCTCCGCCTATTATAAGACAGTCTAAGCCAAAAATGTAAGATGTAGATTTTACTGTTATTCTGAAATTTTATCCGATGAATATCTATCGTATTACTGACATATAAATGTTTATTTAAAGGCCATCAAATGTAGACTCGACATCGTTCCCTTCAGCTCACACCGGTTCACTACTGAGCGGCGGATCGGCGCTTCGAACGGTGGTGGTGCCGGCGTCCAGTATGGTGCGCTTTCTGGAATTGGCCTCGTCCAATACAAAAAAAAATATTGAGACTTGTGGCATTCTTGCCGGAACATTGGTTAGTTTTTATTACTTAACCGTTTATCTTGTTATTATCTTTTTTAGTCTCAGAACGCTGAGACTACTTCAAAGACTTGCAGAGCCACTCTAACAGCAACATTTGAAAAAATTTCATAGATTTTTTAATGTTTATTTAATTGACCTACTCTTTAGTCGACTGGTGACATTCGTGGATTTCAGTTGCTGTGTCCACTGATTCTAACCCCATCCTTTGTATCCGTGATGTGTCAAATTTCCTCCCACTTATCTGATCTTAAAAAATAGGGAGTAACGAGAGTGATTAACTAAGCCTTGTTATAACTACATCCTTCTATCTTTTTACCAACATGCTCCACGCTAGGAGTGGGAAAGTTTGCCCTGATAGATTGCCTCTGTATGGCTTTTAGTTACAATATCAGTGCACTGATAGATCAGCCTACTGAGGGTTAAAGAGTTAAACAAATTAGAAAGCCATTTGCACTGTTGTAGTAATTTTGTTTTTTTTTTGAAATGTGATTTATTTTCTTATAGGAAAGAGACAGACTTTTGATTACACATATAATAATTCCAAAACAAAATGGCACCGCAGACTCCTGCACGACAAAAAATGAAGAGGAAATTTTCCAATATCAAGACCAGCATAACCTCATCACCCTTGGCTGGATACATGTTTGTAGAGTTTAACCTTTTAACAGTTAAGATCATGTCCAGTACAGTAGCAAATTTATGAATACAAAAGAAGCCAAAACCTGTAATTTACTCAGGTGAGTGGATTAAACCGGACAGGAAGGAACCGTACATGGAAAAAACCATACATAGGAAAATAAGTATTCACATTTAAAATACTTCTTATCCTTTCATGAGTTTTGAATGAACTGTTAACTCCAGGGCTTTGAACTGGAACGGAACCGAACAGAAAAAAATATCAGTTTTATTTTTGAGTCACGGAGATATTCTGGGCAAATCGGTAAATTCCTGGGCTTTTGGATTCAAGCTAAACCGAAAACCGCTATTTTTGCCGGAACGAAAACCGGAACACAAAAAATAGCAGTTCGAAGCCCTGGTTAACGCTTCGAACGTAACAAATGGATCTTTTGTCGTCAGACGTTCCAAGTTTCTGACGATTAATATTTGATGTTATATAAAATTAAAAATCTAATTTTCTGTATGTTTTCTTCCCGGCTGCTTTTTTCCCGTTTGGTTTAACCCTAGAACCGGTTACTTGTCATGATTTATGGATTAAAATACTCCCTGTAATGACTGAATGAAAAATACAGTCTGTAGCGCATTTGGCTTCAAGCTCCTTTTTATGAATTAAATTGTAGGCTTGTCACCAACAAATTACTGTGTAGTTTTAGAGAAAAATTAAAACATTATATCCCACTAGTCACAGTTAACACCGAAACACAAATTTATATGATAGAGGTCAAATTTGCCAATAATGATGCCCAAGCATTCTGCTTGGACGTGCATCATAGTATTAACAATAATTTTGCTGAATATATCTAAATTTCACATTGACACACTTCACAACGGGCAACTTAATAATTAAATATTTCATGATGATGAAAATAGTGTTGTCCACCTGTGTCATTACTGGTTGAGTGGTTACTCAATTTATTTTTAGTTTTGCCTATAATTATTCATTAAATTGTTCCGATAAGAAAAAAATACAACTGCTCTTTTGTTGATTTTTATGAAGTAAATTGCAAATGTATCAATTTTTTTCATAGACACATCCATCACAAACGGCCTTTTTATCATCGGTTGATCTCCATACCCAATGCTCTTACCAGTTGATGATGCCGGAAGCCATTGCTATTGTGTGTGCACCTAAATATAATGAGTGAGTAATTGAAAAATAGAAAATTTAAATAATAACTTTTACATTTTTAAGGTGTTAGTTAACTTCCATTTCTTGATGGAAGGCACAGTTAACAGTTTGTTCTAATGTTAGATGCGAGTTAGTTCCCAACACTTGAAAAATGTTTGTAAATAATGTGTATATTTTAGGACTGGCTACTTTGGATTGACTCCGCATTATGGAATGTCATTCATCGCAAACTGCAGACAGAGCGGCTTTCATCCTCACCCTAGTGATCCACCGATTTTTACAGTAAGACTATCATGATTTTTCAATGACTTTGAAACTTTACTTTCATAACCATCACGGAGAAACAGTTTCTTCAATTATTATTTCAGACCTGAACGACAGACAGACTGTGTTCCTGAAAATTGCATTAACTTAATATTCGTCAAATAAAATTTTGTTGTATCGCATAAAAACAATAATATGTTTAGCAGCCTAGGTGCACTGATAAATTGAAATTTCATAAATCAAAGCTATATTCGAATAAATCTATTCGAAAGACGACTGAAGTCTTTCTCTATATGTATTACTATATTGAAGAATTATATACAGTTTTTGAGAGAATCACACTTGCTTATATGGTTTCTTAACATTTTGAAGTACTTTATATAAACATCAAATTAAGAACACTGAAAATGTATGTAACATTATCAATCTCTACATTGTCACATATTTCAATGAATTTGTGTGTCTTATCTGATAACAGAGACTAGAAAAAGATTGTAGAGTTTATTATGTTATAGGGTTTTTATGTAATCTATTTTAATAAAAAAATTGTGATTTTGACAGGATGTCAGCCACATAAAGTTGGACGACTTCGCTCTATTGGAAGTCGTGGATCTTCGGCAGTAGAATATGACTACTTTTGTTTTCGATGACTACTTTTTCACTCACTAAACACTTTGGCGAAGTCACGATACTAATTCGACTGATTCTATTCACAACATAACGCTTTTAAAAATAATCTATAATAATTAGCTTTCGGTGATTATAGGGTAACTCTGATGGAGGATTGTTAATGGCATTTTCTATGATATAATATTTAAATAAGGATTTTGAGTGTGTGAATGCGTTTAAAGCTTAGATAAACTTACGTTTATCCGTCAGCTTGCACTTATGAAAAGCTTCCTGACCAAAAAATTTGCCTTGGATAAATACAAAAAGAGTATAATATTCATATATTGAACCGTTGTTGACTAGATTTACTCGACACTAAAAGACTCGATTAAAGATTATTTATTAAAGATATCTTCTTATGATTGTATGTATTACTAAAGTATATAAAAATGCACTTTGTTTTTGTTATTGTGATGTTTATTTTATTACATTGGTTTTTAATACGAAAAAAAAATCTAGTTTGAAAACTTTAAACTTGTTTTATTTGTCAATATATTTTTTTATATTTACCCTTTTCCCAATACTGATACGTAAAATAAAAAATCATTGTAATATTGGTTATTTTTCCTCTTAACTCGTCCTAAAATTTCTAATATGTATTTATAGGTCATGTGTGATAAATTTTTCATTTTATAAAAAAGGGTTGAAAATGAAATACGCAAGCAAACGTAATCATAATATTGATGATTTTATTATTCAGTATATTATATGTGCATGACAATGTGCTTAAAAATAATCTACGTAGAAGACTGACTAGTTATTTTATTAATGTTAATTTAATCTAATTGCCTATTTACAATAGTTATAAACTAAATAATTAAAATAAAATACATAACAATAATTCAATATATTACAATGTAGAAAAAGATTACAATGGTTATTTCAAAAAATAACATGTAGATTGTTATTGTTATTATCTAAGAATACAATTTGTCATTTAACTCCTTATTGAAGAGGCGGAAACCCAACGTTATTACTTTTTATGAAGCAATGTGATTAAATACATAAAACGTCACTGAAGTTTACTTTAACCTATTGATTGAATTAACATGTTTATCGGTAGATCCTATATAATAGGGTCAAATATACAAACGTTTTCAATTCTGCAAGAATTTTCCAATATTATTGATAGCTTATATCATCACGCTATCGCCAGAACTGTTATATTTTGATTATACAGTCAAACTTGGTTGTTACGAGGAAGGTGGGACCGACTGAATTTGCTCATTACCATTAGCATTACTCGTTATATCAGAGAATATAGATTTTTTAATGGCTTACCAACATACCTATCACACGAAGACATGTAGTATTTCGAGCGGTTACATCGCAATTCAAACAAAAATACACAATTAGAATTTATTTACACACCCGTTACACACATGTTGTATTTTTCTGTCAATCCACTTTTTTATAAAATTTAAAATTGATGCTTGTTTCATTGTTTTTACTCTCATTATGTCAAATTTTTGCTCGATATGCTCGAGAAGTAGCTCGTTATAAAAGTGAATAAATGTATAGAGAAAACCATAAACTAAAATGTCAACGAATGTTTCCTCATTACTTCCGAGATCTCGCTATTTCTGTGATCGTAATAACCGAGTTCAACTGTATGTTATTTATAGATTTCAACACCATTTGAAAATTCCCGTTGAACTCAATACCTTGCTGTTTAAATTTATCTGTTGGAAATTTCATTACATTATCATTTCATTGAAAAAATGTGAAATCATAAAAAATACTGGTATTCCGGCTCTGGCATTTACAACTGGCCCGACTCCATATTAAAATTTTTAATATGTATAAATAAATATTCTTAAATGGATAACTTTTTGTATTTTAATTTATCTTAAAAAATATAAGAAAACATAGTCGCTCGTCTTTTTAAGATTGCCACACCATACAAAACACCATGAATTCAACTCCACAGCCCTGGTGATAAAACCTTTGTATCTATGAATACTCTGGGATACTTTTTAATAATTTAAACTTAAAAAAAATATATTTTAGTCTTGTCAGCACTAAAAGTTAATATTAAAAATCATTAATATTATACATTAGAAATAATAACACATTAACAGGAATTTATTTAGAAAGACACAGATTCTAAATTATTACAAAAACAACATCGAGATTCGAAGAAAGAATTAAATGCAGCCAATCAATCCAATATTAGTAAATATAAGTTCTGCACTGTTATCCTCATCGATACATCAATACATAATTTGATATTTACTTTATATCGTCATACTTTGGGATACAATAATATTATCAAAAACTTATGTACTATTCATCTATGTAGTACTTCAATGTTTAAAAATTCAAGTCTTAAGACCAAACGTTTGACTGCTTAAATGAAAAGCCAATTTAATTAATACACAAAGATTCATTACACATCTAACTCCTAATACAAAATACTTTACAACAGAATCGCATAATAGTGCGTGATCAGGTCTGTCAATAAAATTTTCAAAAGAATTCTAACACCTTGTACATTTTAACCTGGTGGCTATTTAAAAATTTAGCTAAAAATCAAATGGACATAATGAAAGTAGACAAGCATAAGTAATAAATTTCAATTTAAACATCGAATAGCTGATAGTTCATATCCCCAATATAATATTTTATGAAAAGCTTTAAGTTTTGTATCACTTTTTAATTTTTAATATTGCTGCAAAAAATTATTAAGCTAATGGCAGCTGCTATCTTTTCAACCATTCATGGATTGTCTTTCTTTTGTGTCTTTCTATTTTGTTTCAATATTAACACCATTGCTTTATTTCTTAATATCTGGACGAAAGTGAACATTGGTCCAAATATATTTTCTGAAATTATACAGCAAGTATTGGTTTTTAAAATTTATTAACTATTAGTATCTTAGGAATTATATTAGGAAATATATATTATTTAGCTATAAATAATATATATTTTTATACTGTTTACTGGTAATCCTGGATAGAATATGAAATTATCAGATATAATAAAATCGCATTTTTCATACGCATGCTGTATTTTGTTAAATATAAATTTGATGTCAAGAGTACTTTTTAAAAAAAAAGTGACAATTAAACTGGCTTGGACGTGTGCTGTGGATGGCCCAAGAGAGCCTGAACACTGCCTGTCTCTTCTAAAAACCTGATGGATCCCGTTGTCGTGGAAGGCCACTGATTATCATCCGTAGAACGAACTCGGTGGAACTACGCGATGCTGAGATGAACTGAGAGTAAGCTAAGAGACTTGCGAGGAACAGAGAAAATTCATAAACTATTTCTCATTATTTTTATGTTTGTAGAATTAAAAATAATAGTTTATTTTAAGCCAATATTATAGGGATATCTAATAATAATGATTTCATGATGGACGTGTTTGGCACTCCTGACAATTCAGCTGATCAATTAATCAATAAACATAAAATTATTCTATTCACTTTTAAGGTGTTCACTGCCAGTAGTTGGTGAAAAAGTATCATAATTCAAAATATTAATAAGTGACTCTAAACTGACTACAATAAGGTCTTAAACATTCAATTATAGTCAGCTTAGTAATTTATTCATACTTTGTATCATTATATATAAAATCTTTTCTTATTTTTGCTACCAATATTTTGATACAATTTTTTTAGTCTTGGCTTAATTTAAATAGCCCCAATATAATCTTAACAGTTGAAAATGCTCGTGATGGACAAAACCAGTTCTGATCATAATAAATAAATGTGAAATTATTACAAAAAAGTGTTTTATTTTTTAAATATAATCATATTTTCTTTTGCATTGATTTTATTCCCTTATAATAATAATAATATTCACAAACCAATAGTTGTATTTAGCTTTTTATTAGTCATTTTTCTATGTGATACTGACTGATCTTTAAATAAATGCAGAGCAAATATGTATTTTAAATAAATCTTTTCATTCCACTGAAAATATAGTTTTCCAAAACAGATATCGTTACAAATTCAGGCACAATCATTAAGGTTTAAAATATATTGGAAATCTCTAGCAGCTTTTAAGCCATAAAATTCTCTACTGACTGCAAAAAGCCACTATTATATGGATAGCTATAATATTGCATGTAACAATGGCGATTTTATCATTTCTGACATCATTCGACAATAACATTGCATTTGTTATTTCTATTCTGGATTATAAATCATGATACAGTAAAACCCCCATTTACACTATAGTCGGGACCGTGTAATTTGGGGTGTGAATCTTATTCAAAATTAGGGATTTGGTTTTTTACTACGGAAACGCAAAACTAAGACTTCACTTAGTTTTGCAAAAAAAAAATATGGATGAAATATTTAGTTTTTGTAGTAGTAAATATCCCGCACACAGACAGACACCCAGCTATGCGTGTATAGCCTGGCACATGTTAAATACACAGACACTAGCCATCATTTGACTGTATGCGCGACACAGACGACCGTCTCTTAGTAGCGACAATGGAATGCGGCTGGGGGATTTGAGGCGAATATTTCAAGCCTTAGCGTAATTTGAGGTAGTGTAATTGGGGGTTCCACTGTATTCTCAACTATTTTCCGTATTCTAACCCTGATGCATCACATTAAAAATGTGCTAAGAAAAACACAAACTTAATCAAAATTAAAAAAATAATCAGTATATTTGAGGCAATCAAAGAATTTTCACTGTTGATTAAACCGTATTCAGGAACCGAAATAGTGTTATTCATCATCCAATAAAAGGCGGTCATTTTATGCGTTTTTTTTAATTTAGCTCCAACATGTTTTCGAATTCTCGCATTGTATTCGTTAAGCCAACGTCTCTGAAATACGAACATACTTTATCAATAATTCAGCTTATGTAATATTTTAATAAAATACATATCTCAAGTTAGACCATGTCAAAAAAGGGGTGAGGTTGTGGGTTAGTAACAAGTGGTTGTGAAATCAGGAGACGTATACACATAACTATTGATGTTCTTAAAAAACTATTACACACCTGATACAAGGTAAGCATATTCAAATCTATCATCTTCGGTTCATAAGGCACTAATGTAACATCTTTGAATGCTAAATATACGTTTCCATCTTTATCTGGCTTTCCTCCAAAAGCTTCTGTCACTTCTAAAATATTCTCCAGCCGAACTCCAAAATTTCCATCTTCATAAAAACCAGGCTCTGTAAATTAGAAACATTGGTCTTAATAAAATATCCATGCATATTTTAACACATAAAATTAAGGTGTCAATATCTACTTGGTGGAACTGTATTATCTTAAAAAAAAAAAATCGAAATGTCAAAACAAAACAAATTTCTAAATTCAAAAAGTTAAACTCTCTTTTATACTAATTCCACATTTATTGAAAATTTTAAAAAAGTATTGGAAAAATTGTAAAAAATTAGATGTTCGAGAGATTTTCCTGCTTTTAATTTATCTAAAATCCCTTCATATTACATAAATATTTTTGAATATTTTTTTTGTCATTTGTGGGACATCTTTTCCAGAAAATTAATTAATAAATTATTTTTTCTCACCAACAGAAAAGAAGTAGCCCGGTTTGAAAGTAGTTTTTTGTCTTTCACTATACGCTATTTGGATTGGAGCTGAAAAATCAAAATACTTTTATTATTAGCTTCATCAGGTACTGTATTTTCAATATTTTATTTATTATAACACAATTATTTTATGATTAATGTTGTAATTTCTCATTAAAAAACAATGTTTGTAAATTGTGTGGTGATTTTAATAAATCTTAGTCCATTTATACCTTCGTGTGCTTGTAAAAATGACCCTATTCCATGACCAGTACTGTGCAAGTAATTGACATGGTTCTGCCAGTGAACTTTCCGCGCCAAAATATCAACATCATTAATCTTGACATCAGAAGGAAATACTGTTGTGGATAGATCGATGGACGCCATTAGAACAAGCGTGTAGGCTTTTATGTGCTCTGCTGTAGGATTACCGTAATGTAATGTTCGAGTAACATCAGTTGTACCATCTAGAAATTATAAGAATAGTGATATTTTATATTTATTTATCTATTGTTTCAAATGAAAAGGACAGTACATGGAATTACAACTGTCACCAATTCGACATGCACTTGGCAAATATAATTCAAATATAAATACAGGACATACTTAATACAAATTAGAAGACAAAAAAAATATTTTTTACATACAAAGTCAAAACTTAACAAATAGTTCACAAATGTTCCTGAAATGTCCACTTCTCTAGGCAATGTGATCAATCGTGCAGACCTCGAAACTGGTGACTCATATGACCTACGCAAAGAACAAGTTTTAAGAAAAAATAATCTTTTGTTTTGGTTTCGGCCACGTAAGCCAAAATTGGGAGCATGTAAGTTCATAGTCTTGAGAATGTCAGGATTATTAACTCGGCCCCGAAGAAGAAGAGAAAAATGTTTTACAATGGAAAACTATCTTCGAACTTCCAAAGAGTGAAATGATAGCATTCATAAAAGAAATTTGGTGGGGTAGTATTCTTTTAAGGAATTATCAAACAAAAAATTGCGAGTCAAGCTTCAGTAATCCAGCAGCTTAATTGAACAAATACAGTAGAGGTGCACTTTAAATAGATTTGCAGCCTTGAAGCATCCACAGGAGAGTACCATCAGGATCAGGGTTGCCAGATTTCTAAAATCACAGATCGGGAAATTTACTATTTTGAAAACTTTTATACATGTACACATTTTCTTTAGTTGGGATTTTAGAGGGACTTGCAATGCGGGATTCGGGATTTGGTGATTGAACACGGGACAGTCCCGCTCAAATAGGGACGCCTGGCAACCCTGAACCCACTGAAGATTTTGGATAAAGACGGTAGTAAGCATACCGCATATCGGACTCATCAAGAATGGGCCAAGAAGAATATATGTACACACATATATTTTGGTGAAATTTTCAAGTATGCCAATTTAAATATACAAAATAATATATATGTTTTACTACAGAATTAATTTAAGAGAGTCTAAAAACGTTTATCAATTACCATCATACTGTCCACCGGAATCAAGCACAAATGTAGAATCCTTGAGAATAGGAATATTGGTTACGTTTGTTGGCTGATAATGAGGAAGAGCACCGTGTCGTCCGTATCCAGCAATCGTTGCAAACGAGATACCTTTGTTGTGTAACTGAGACTTTCGTGTGACGTCTAGTTCTCTTACCACTTTCAATTCATCCAATTTATCACCCATTGACATCTAAAAAGTATTGTGGATACATTGTTAGATCTATATAAAATTTAATTCTTCCAGTTTGTGAACCAAATTTGCTGCAAAAAAACGCATAATATAACTCATAAAAAATGATGTTGGTGACGAAGACTAAGGGGATTACTGGCTTAACTATAAGCTTAAGAATAATAATGAATATCTAACCCCACATTCTTTTTATGTCTAAATATATAATAACTTACCCTTTCCTCCAGGTAATTCAATACTTCACACATAACAGCGCCGTCTCTAATATGAGCCTTACGCATCCCTTCGATCTCTGTGGGATTCTTTTTTGCTTTCATATTTATGATAGGTGATTGTTTATAAATTCTTTTTCCCTCCGGTATTAAAGAATAAATAGCTTCACTGACACCAGGAGCAAGAGAAAACGATGCCGGAATTAGGATGGTTTCCCACGCTTGAGACATCGTCTTCAGATCACTCCAAATGTTATCATATGCATGTACTCTAGGAAATAAAAGGTTGATTGAAATTTCAAGATATTCAAGCATCTAAATATCTGTTTTTGATTTAGTTGAAGTCCTTTAAGTGCCGGTCTACAATAAAAGATGTAGGCCGCGTTCAACGTGACACTGTGCATTACTGATGAATGCTTACTATGATAATGAACTACGCTCCATGCCAAAGGTCGAACATGTCTTTAATTATTTGTAATCATTATCAATTGAATCGATTAAAGCAAATCAAAGTTTTATTTGATTCGAGCAAAAAGAATTTAAATTTGAATCGTTCAAATTATGTACATTCACTCAGATTTTGTCACTAACGACCCGGGTTTCGCCTTTCAGCATCTTCAAGCGTTCAAGTGCAAGGATAAACTTGAACTGACGCATAGTAAATGAATGTTTCGTGTTTAAATAATAACAAATAAATGTATCATTGAGTTTAAAGCCATTGCTGGCAAAAAGGATAAGCCCATGGGAATGCACACAGATTTGAAGAATTTAAAAAGGAAATATTTTCGATTGCAGTTTGATTAGATCATCTTCACGATTGGTCTGAAATAATCTTTATATTGCAACCGTATAAAAGTTTTTTGATATATACATTTAAAGAAACTACCAATCACTCTAGTCACAAATACTGACACGCCCCGTCCTAGAATGACAATAAACACCACGCCAACGGCAGCTGCTACGTAAGGAATTTTCAACATTTTTTTTTATAAAACATACAGGAAAGGGATACAAGGACTTAAGGTATAAGGAAGGAAGGGATAAAAAGCAGCAAGAAACTAAGAGTTCCACTTCCAGGCTTAACTCAATTTTAGTCGGTAAGTATATTTTGATGCCGTTTTCCAGTTTCATGGCTTTCATTTTGATTAGACAAGGGTATTTTCTATCAAAATAACATTTGTTTTTGCCAATAAGTAAAATAATTCATAATTTTGACTCACTTTGCACAGTATGCATTGTAACACGTGTCCACTTTCAAAGTAGCCCTCGCTTCTACAGATAGTTTAAGTATGTCAATGTAAAAATGCAAGCCCTCTTCAGTCACTATCAAATACGCCTTGGCCACGGGTGTGTACGGTAAGTCTTTGCCGCGGATATTTAGAAGCCATGCAATTTCATCGAGAGCTGTGACAACCATTGCGTCAACTCCATGATCTTTCAGTGCATTTCTGAGGTCTTGGACTTTTGCTGTCCACAGTTTACCTAAAAGAATGATGAAAATAGTTTAGTAGAAAAAAATAAATATATATTTGACTATGTTTCTCAACAGTTTATATTAGCTGTCCTGTATCCATGTGGTCAACACTGTCATCCTCTTCGTTGCACGGTCACAGGATTGCATCCTGGAGTGTAATTTTTTATGTATTGATTTTTCTATCAATTTGTGAATTTGTATCCAAAATGAATGTCTGTGATATTTTTATACTTTCTAACTCACCTCCTTTCCTGAAAACAGTGTGTAAAGATAGCGATTAGCTAATTTCTACTCTTTTGGTAACTATGCTAATATCTTTTCTTACCCTATCTGAAGAGAGAAGTTGATGAACTTACAAGTGTTTTTTGTCAAAATGAGTTATCATGCTCCATTATTAATTCAAATGGAACACAATGAGGCTTATAAAAAGTTACATGTAGGATATATTATATTATGTGTAAAGGTTAAAATGTTTCAGTCCCAAACATGTTGGAACAAGTCAGTTAACAGGAAAAAAAAACATTTTCTTTTTGTTGTAAAGAAAAGATTCTAAAAAAATATATTGAAATAAATGGTGATTATATCAGGGTCTTAGAGTCGGAGTCGTAACGCAGAGTTGCTGGGTTATATCGAAAAATAAATATGATTATATTACAACTTTAATAACTCTTAGGCTGGAAACTTTCAAACATTACTTGTAAATGATATTAATCATGCACATACTGAAGGAGCGAACATTTATTCATTACCTGAGTACTCTTTGCGATGAACATAAACTTGGACTTTGGAAGCCGGAGGACGGTCATCTGCGTTCCAAACGAGGTCCACCAAGTTCTTAGGCCCGATAGAAACCAGTTTAATATTCATGACTTGCAGCGATTGTTCCCAGGACTCCCACAGGTCGTGGGGTATAAGGCGAGCGTCTGCACCCACCCGAGCATTGGGAGGTAGTTGAGTCTAAAACAATATTAATTTTTTGCTTAAAAAAGGATTGTATTAAAAATAAACATTAATAATTAATTTCATCCAAATAGATCTCAGCAGCAATCTATTACCCAAAATTAATCTATGCTTTTTGATGATTAAAGACTTAAGGTGATGTCCGTTTTAAAGTTTGTCTACTCAGTCTTTTGAATCGAAGAACATATAAATTTGATGCAAAAGTGCTGACAGAATTTTTGACTTAATTACGGTATTTTGTTATTTATGACATTTATAATGTAGTTTCAATGTGACTTCTACTTTATACTTTGCATTCATCTGGTGACATTTCACAAATGTTACATTTGGGAAATTTAAGGAAGGGGGTGGACTAGAATACGACAAAGGTAAATCAGATGATGCCCCTCATGGTTTTTCTTATATGAATTAGTCTCCGCCATCTGTCATTGACCTCTAAGCTCGGTTCCAAATGCAACAGTTCCCAGTTTGAGTGTGATTAGGAATAACAGATGAACAGCTGTACGAGATGATGTCCAGTGATGTCGTGGATAGCAGTATCAGTTATTATTGTAATATTATGATGATATGCTTACCCCGAGCCATTGCGGTACCGTAGGAGCAGCTAGATTTTCTGCCTGCATAAGTAGCCAATCACATGGTATCTCTCCGTCAGCTTGAAGTCTGTATCTTCCATCGGTCCATAATGCTGCGGCATTGAGTGTTATGACAGCTTTCCCATCGGTGCCACTGAAGCCACTGATGTACATCAATCTCATGTCACGAGCGCTGGTAGTTTCGCTCTGAAATTAACATTATGAATGGATAAACAACATAAACCATTTTCACTATTACCAAGTACACTCTAGTACTGTGATGGTGAGCCTGACTCGTGGGTCAAACACTGATCCACGAAGGCTTCCTCTCCTTCCACTTTCCATGCGACACCACTAACTTAGTGACTCACGGGATGCTGTTTGAAGAAGTTTGACCCACTCCTCAAAAAGGTTCGCCATCACTGCTCTAGTACTTAGATACACAACCTGCAGCTCAATATGGTAAGTTCTTAATCAGAGTTTTTACAAATATCTTCTCTCTCTAAAAGAAATGTTTCCCAACCTACGTGAGAAGTCTCTCTTACAAGTAAGCTCTCTTACAGTAAGCTCTTACATTTGCAGGCAAGCGTTTCCCTTTAATAAAACTAAAGAAATTTCAACATTGCAATCAAACGAACAATGATAACCCATTGAACCCGACTTCAAGAATCTTGGTTCCAGCGTGTCAAACATCTAACTAGGATCGATACTACGTTCAGTCGTGCAAATATGCAGGTGATAATGTGAGGAATGGTTGAAGTATCTGACGAACAAGTACAAAATTTACAATTCTATATAGTAATATAATGATATCGTTTAAAACTTTTATCCATGCGACCTGTTAACAATTGGAAAATGGATAAGTTAGCCCTTCTGTCAAAAGGGTTGTGCATCACTGCTCTAGTACAAATTTGTGTGGAAGCTACTTGAATTTTGTTTGTCTGACCACATAATAAAAAAAGGTCATTATCCTTTGAACACCTTAAAAAATAAAACATTTTTAGTACTTTTTCCACATAAAATTTATTGGATCAAGACCGGTTTCGCTCATTGTGAGCATTGTCAACTGATACAATACAATGAAACAATACAATGAAACAGTGATATTTATATAAAAGTTAAGTAAGAAAAACAAGGTATGACAAACAATTGGTATTACAACTAAGCAAATAAATTTAAGCAAAAAATAAAAGAAAAATAAACTAAAAATAAAAAGTTGAAGACCTCTTAGCAATGCAAACTATTACATCAAAAAATATTATGTGGAAATCCTATGTGAATCCTATGTGAAAATATTTTGTGGATCCAATAAATTTTAGGTGGAAAAAGTACTAAAAATGTTTTATTATTTTTATTATAATGCAATTCCACCAAGTATTGACAGTAAACACCTTAAAAGTGATCTTTGAATATCTATTGTAGTACTTTCATATTTCTTTTGATGGGAAAATTTTCTTGCCGCTGGGATAACGTAACATTACACAAGAAGTGTGGGGTGCTTTTAAGAGGCGCAATTTGTTAAAGATATAATAAGTATTTGGAATTTAGTCATCTTAATTGATACAAAGTCTACTAGCATTGGAGCTGTCTTTTTTGAGACGTTGATTAATAATTTATCAGCTCATTTAAAGTCATTGATGTTTGTTTATCCTCACAAAAAGAGAAAAAGACTGTCCCAACCTCTGTATAAGTACTAAGCCCCTGCCTTTGTCTACAGAGCTCATTAGTTGCTACTCCGTCAACGTGTATTCTCTGAAAGTGTCTGGTGAATTCATTATTATCCATATTGAAAGTTCAAAGAAGGAATTCAATGTAACTTGCAATCACATAAATTATACCTTGTGATGTTGTCAACAATCAACAGTAATCCTAAAATTCTAATAGTGCATACCTGATGTTCATCATAGGAAGGCACTATGTATGCATCTAATTCAACTCCAAGAACTGAATTTCTCGATCTCATCTCCGCACGAAGCTTTTGCAGTTTCGGATCAGGGACAGGCAAAGGACGAGACGCTGCTGGACCGCACTGTATTCGGACTGAGCTGCCATCTTTATTTGTAGATTGAGCGAAGGTGTAAACTGTTGATATCCAACCTGAAAAAAAAAAATATTAAATAAAGAATCAAAATTATTCAAGGATAAAAATGAATCACTTTTAAGGTGTTCACTATCAATACTTGGTGGAAAAGCATTATATTCAAAAAATATTAGATACAATTGATATTATTAA
The DNA here is from genome assembly GCA_031772345.1 of Himalopsyche anomala. Lineage (NCBI taxonomy): Eukaryota > Metazoa > Arthropoda > Insecta > Trichoptera > Rhyacophilidae > Himalopsyche > Himalopsyche anomala. The sequence goes on from CM062830.1 coordinate 399,134, forward strand.
TAACCCAACCTAAATTTGCAGTGATCTATTGCAGAAAAAGTTTAGCAAACCCTGCCATAGATTATAATTTTTATGCCCTTACATAAATTTGGGGAGGTGGTTGGGATTTGGGAGTGGGATAAAATGTCCCTACAACTGGTTTTAAATATCCTTTCATTACATCCAATTCCAAAAATCATTAAAATCAAAAAAATATTTTAATAGTTTTTTTTTCAATTCACTTCGAAAATATTTCAAATATTCAATATATTATGTTCATCCCAACAAAAATGCGGAATAAATAAAATTTACTTTATTTGGGCACATTTCCGTAAACGAAACATCGAACTTTAAGTAAATACATATTATGTAAGTAAGTAAAAATATCCTCAATAAATGTAGTAATTTTTTTAAATGTGTTATTTTTATCATTTTTTGTCACCATAATTACATTTTTACGATTCCTTTTAAATTTTGTGTATTCATGTAGTAATCAGTGGCAGATTATCCTATAAGCAAATGAAGCGCGCGCTTGGGGCCTCCGGATTTTAGGGCCCTCAAAAATAGCTTATGTTATATCAGTGTTTCTCAACCTTATACCCCCCATACCTTTTTTTTTTTTAGCTCACCGAGAAATTTGAAATCCTCAATTAGCCCGTGGCCCCCCTGAACTGTGTTGTGGGTCCCCAAAACAAAATAAATCTCTGTGACCCCCTGGGGGGCCACATGGCCCACTGTTGAGAAACCGTGTGTTATATAACTCATACTTTTGGCTTAGATTTTTATATATTTTAGTTGGAATTTTCTGACGTTTTTATTTTATCCGTAAAACAGGGAATCCAATTTTTATTTCGTCTGAGACCTCGCATGTGCTTAATCCGCCATTGGTAGTAATAAATAATAACAACATGGATATTTATTTTTATTAATACAATATTTTTACATTATCCTTCCATGAGCATTTTGATCGTTGAATATTTTTACGATAGGCAAGTAAAGTTTTGAAATGTTTAATTTTCACGCGAGCTTAGTAAGTAAGCTTAATCGTTATACAAATTTGATTTCATGTGTGTGGAAAATAAAAAAAAATAGGCCTACAAAGTCCACATACGTACAGGAAAAGTAACAGTAAAACATAAGTTTGTCAATCGGCACAGGTGTTTTATTTTCATATGTGTAACATGAGCTTTCGTGGGCGGAGGTTTCCGTCGACTGAGACAGCAACGCCGCACGCTTGAGACGGGTATATATCGGTACGAAAGGGTTAAAGGCAGGCCCGAAGCAACTAGCGCGGGAATCTACCAGGCGAACAGAATTATATGCGGCTAGCGGGCTGACGAAGGGAAGGTAGAAAAATCAATACCACGAACGACATACAGAGTGGGGGATGCGAGGCAGCTATACAAACCACGCCCCTCAGCAAAAGCTGCACAATAATATTATGTATGATAAAGTTGTTTATATTCATTTACCAAACTTTACTGCACAATTGTAAAAAGTTTAGCACACATTTAGCATTTTTTTATGAATTCAATTGTGGGTGTCAATCAAATTTATTTTAAGAATAAATTAAATACTATATATATTATATGTACAGTATTATTTTGTTTGTTTTTTAGTTTCTACCGCAATTATTGTCACCCACACTTTCTAAAGAAAACATGTAGTTTTTTTCTTGATATTTACGTATATAAATAAATAGGCAATTGATGTCAAAAGCTTTATGATAAAAAAGTTTTTTTTTTTTAAATAATGCTTTTTTTTAAACATACAAATGTGTAGAGACAAAAAAATGGGTAAATTTTAAGAGGCTTCTTTCGGGGTGTAGTTTTCGTCTCCTATGACGTCAACAAGTATTAGGATCACATATGTGTGAGGATGTTTCACGTAACCCAAAATTGTGATTATTATTCGAACCGAGGGTACATTTTCAAAAGAATGATTTTTTTTTTCTTGTTTTCGTGTAAGAATTTACTCACCATTGATAGGAGGAATCTGATCGATGGGAATCCTACTTGTCGAGTAAAAGGGTTGGTTGATTAATGGGCGTGAGAAATTTTTGAGATGACGTAGAAAACGTATCAGGCGTACATGAACAGATAAAGGTAGTCAGTTAGTTGTAGGGCAAAAAGGGACGAAGCTTGCTCGTTTGGTCGGTTGGATGCGTTCCAAATAAATAAATACCTTCTAATTTTTTTTTAAATATAAAATAATATATTTTCAAGGATGATCGAAACATTCATTTTTTTTTTATTATATTGAGAAAATCAAATAAAAAAATTCTAAATATTAGTAATCGTATTTTCCGATAATTCACATTGTTATCAAAACCTGCAGTATTATTAATTTATTCCTACAGGAAGAATCCTGTCTGAGCACATTCCCAAAGGGATGAAATATCCTGCCAGGTATTAGGAGATCATAATAAGCGATAAAGAAACTTTAAACGCACATTGTACGCAGCCTACTACAAAAGGACATGCGTGCAGAGTAGGGCTCCTTCAAGCGACCCAGCTCTGAGCAAGTCCTTGATCAATTATTTTTCACTAGGTCAAAAATCCCAGGGTGCTAGGATCGTGAAAGAGTATTATTATACCCACGTTACAACAAATGCTAACAAGATTTTAAAGAAATAGTTATCAAAGCTTTTTTTGAAGAAAAGAATACTGACAAAATATGATAATAGGTAAAATAGAAACTCTACAAAATGTATTATTTTTACTCTTATAAAAATTCTTTTGTGTTTTTTATTTATTTATATTATTTCCATCACGAAAAATATTTGGCTGAAAATACCCGGTTTATTATGTAACCTCGAAAATTTTGACATTAGGGAAGCAGAAGGTATAAGGATGTTATTTTACAAGAAACTTGTAACTTGTATGAAGTGTGTAAGCTGGTATGTATGTATTCAGGTATTGAATGAATACGGTACTTACGTAGGTATATGTAATCATGATTGTATGCTCACGCGCCATGGAACAAAAAGCGCTTTTGCTTATAATTTTTAAATAATATAATAAAAAGTGCGTGTGCGTGAGAACAATAGAATGCCCCCTATTTGTATCAGACAAACAGAAGCGGCGAGGAGAGATACGGACAACAAAAAGGGCGGCTGAGTCGCAGGGTTTCTTTCTCCCAGAGCCGAGAGCCGAAACTGACCGCCAGAACAATGGAAGATGTAAACAACTATATCGGGGTAGCAGTAAAGGAACGAAACCAGAGGGTAACTTAACAAATATAGTGTGTTTCAATATTTTTTTACAACACCAATACAGGCAAAACATAATACAATTATTTCATACAAGTAACCAAAATTAAACATTTTTTTATTATGTTTTATTGTAACTTTCATATAATAAATTTGTTATGTTTTCGATGGATTCAGCAGTAATTTTCTGGAAGTTAATTTATACAATTTGATAATTTAAGATTTCGACTGAAAGTGCTTGGTGGAGTTCATCCGTGTTCTTGAACGCCTGAAGATGCCGAAAGGCGAAAACCGGGTCGTTACTGACAAAATTTGTGTGAATGTATGTACATAATTTGAACGATTCAAATATACAATTTGATAACATTGTTACTTCACTTGCTGTGTTACAAATTGTGACACGTGTTTCGCTTCTTTAATAAATGTGTCACAATTGTAGTACAAGTGGAGTAACAAACTTACCAAATTCCATTTTCAACTGAAATTATTACATTCAATTTAAGATTTCGACTGACGGTGCTTGGTGGAATTTCAATATTAAATTTGAACGATTCGAATTTAAAATTATTATGTTAATCCTGAATACTTAAAAAAATGTAAAATAACTTACGTCTGATAGTTACAAAATGTATTGTTATTTTATAAATTGATTAAAATGAGCACGCAAAACAGATACAAAATAAACATGCATTTTGATTTTTAATAAATACATAATACACATCAGTGGCGGTTCTAGGTACTGGGCTAGGTGGGCTAAGCCCGACCTGCATTTTTCACCCAAAACATTAGATGGCTGAATAAAAATCAACAGCAATTCGGCCGCTGAACAAAATAAATACATTTATAAGCGTAACTTACCTTTCCCAAATTAATATAATATCTTTGTTTTAATTTTCCTCTGTCAATATAAGACAATGTTACGTCTACCTACAATCATATTCTCGATTGTGTTTTGTATTACAATTTTAAAGTGAGCCGGCATAAAAAAACAATAACCCTATAAATACTTCACAGGGAACAGGAACGTTACGTCACTGGCAACACCACTCAGGGGCTAAATTCTTCATGCCCGTAACCACAGACAATATCATGCAATATTTCTTTACACTGGGGCGCAATCAAGCACGATTAGATTTTTTTTGTATTTGTATGTACGGAAACGTAATCAATCACAAAGGATAGTGTTTCAATCTGTCAAATTTCTGTTGATCGTTGGGGGCTGATCTGATTCAGCCCATTACGCATACTTATGCATTGAAACACAAAACCAATATCGTTGTATTGTATGAAAGTGACAGGTATTGACTTTCAGTGACAGCAAGTGACAGTTCTATACTGCTTTTAGTAGGTACTTGTTATTTCACTTTGAAAGAGACGAATTTAAGGATTCCGTGTTATTATTCTATTATTTCTTAGTTACATTAGCATTGATTTTATTATATAAAAATTTATGCATTGCAGTAGTATCGTAATATTTGTTAATTTGCTTGTAGATTAATGTATAAAGTGAAGTGGAAATATGCTTTTCTCTAGCCCACCCAAGATTTCAGGTCAGGAACCGCCACTGATACACATAATATACAAAAATATTTATACAAAAATAAATAGCACTGTTTACATATTTTTCTTATCAGTTGACAATGTTCGTAATGAGCGAAACCGGTCCTGACCTTTTAAATAAAGTGGAATAAAGTACAAAGAAATATTGTGTTATTAATATAATGCCTTTCCACCAAGTAAGTATTGACAGTGAATACCCTAAAAGTGATGAATGAATAAATATTTGAAAGAGGAGGATTTCCCATACGATGTGAAAATGTATCAGGTGACGTCAAACTGCATTAGGGTAGCATAACACGTAGCGGGTAAATAACGCTGTTATTTGTGGGCGTAAAAAGGTAGTGCCGAAGGTAGTGCTAATATTACTGGGAGTGTCCTAACGAGAAACGAATCTACCAGGAGCACATGTTGATACGGGAGATAAATGGCTTTTCATACATGCTCCAGGAATACACACAATAAAGTTTATTCGATTTTTAAAAAAATAGCAATCACATCGAATAACAATTTCTGGAAGTGTAAAACAAATATTAGATAGTACATACGGTGTTCATAAAGTAATTAATCACACTTGTTAATAAATCTAAAGTAAAAATTCAATCGAAAAAATTGATAAAAAAAGCTAACAACAAAGGGGAGGAAAAAAGAAAACTTGTTGGAAAATAGATCAATCAGGCGTTTAGAAAACAGAACTACGAGGAGGCTTTGGTAATTTGTGTATATGATTAGGGCGACAGGTGTTTGAATAGCAAACATTATGTTTGTTACCTAACGACGCATGGATAATGACATCATCTAATAAATATATCAGTACCAAATATATATTACAAAATACTCGATAGAAAAATAACTTTTATTAAAACATTAATAAAATAGAATGGAATCTGATTATATTGTTGTCGTTTTGGGTAGAAATGAATTATGTTCACTAAAATGTTTACTGTTTCAAACTCAATCCTAAAATACGCTAATTTTCAATACTCGTTAGTTTAAAAACAAAATTTTTAATTTTTTTTTATTTGAATATTATGGCTAACAGTCAGGGGAGGGGGCTCGGAGGGGATCGCGCGAGCCCCTTGTTGAATTTGGCTGCGGCCGGCGAGCCCTTTGTTAAATTAATAAAAAGCAATATTTTCGAATCGAATCAGTAGTAATTGTATTATGAAATAGTGAACTTTGTTGCCTTTTGAAATATCAACGGTTGTTGCCTTTTGCCGAGCCCCTTGTTAAAATATTGACAGCTCACCGCTGCTAACAGTGGCCTTCCACATCCGGTTGGTAGAAGAGACAGGCAGAGTTCAGACTCTTTTGGAGCATCCGCTGCAGATGCTCAAGCCAGGTTTATCGTACCGCTAGATTTGGACGTAAAAAGGGGCTGGTTAGTCCGCTATCTTATATCCGTGTTTCTGGCAAAGTCAGAGCACCCAGTATTCGCCGCAGGCATCTGTTTTCAATGTACAGTGTATGGGTTTTCTGTGCTTTCGTAAGGTGCCATGACTCACAACCGTAATGGTGTACTGTCATGTATTAAACGGGGGGGGGGGAGGGACATGGTTTTGATCGAGTTCAACCGTGAGTCCCAGACTTTCTGCATTTAGTTCAAGGTTGCTCCAGCCAGTAGCGTAGCAAGGGGGGTGCGGTAGGGTCGATACATATTTGGGGGCGGAATTTTCGCGAGAAATTACATTTAAACATAAAACAAATTAAGCCACCTGTGGTAAAAACTGCACATCTTTATGAACAGTTGAAGTGATTTAAAAACAAAATTTGAGAACACATTGGGGGCGGCAAATTCAAGAATCGCACTGGGCGGCAGGACCCCTTCCTACTCCACTGGCTCCAGCTATCCCTAATCGGCTATTGCCGTATATCGAGATCTGTACCCCCAAGTACATTACCGTACTAGAATAACATGTATTCATTGCCATGCTCGTATTCTTTATGACATATATGGGCAACCATCGGCCCTGATTCATGTCGGCGAAGTAATAGAGAAAAAGATTAATAGTTCCAGGGAGCCAATATTGCTAGTCTCGTAATTCAAGTTCAAGACCAATTTGAACACTAAATTTTGTAACCAGTATATAATATTAATATTATGTCGTTCATTATGTGAATAAAAAATATATAAGTAGCAACGTGTTTTATTTAATTTAATATTACTTTATTATGTTTAATAATTTGAACCGGCCCTTGACTCGGAGACAGATTGATAATTTGGTCCTAGGAAAGGTTGCTCATGCTTGCTTTATGATATTAAGTAATTATACTCAAAACTATCTTAGTGTTTTCAACTTAAAGTTAAATATTGTATTTCCAAATAGACATTTAAAAAGGCCATTACTTTTATTTCACCGAAACAAAAATGCGTTAATTAACACAGTTTTTTATTTCCTTTCCGACCATCCGTTCTTTCTCTTTGACTTTCTCAGAAACAGTAGTTATTAATGACGTCATCTCCAGAATATGTATGTAGTATCCGAAATGGAATTCGTGAAATCAGGAAGAAAGTTTTTTTTGATTGACCGCGATTATTATAATAAGACTGTAAATAATAAAAAAAAAACATAACGTTGGATGAAAAAATGATTGCTTTTTAAACTGCATGAAATTAAATATTAATGTGATATCAACTGTATTTAAAAAAATGAAAATACATGTTTTTTTTTGTCATTTATCGTGCAATAGAAAGTAGCTTTTTACTAACGTAACGGATCAAAGTAATATTATACCCTCTCCCGTTTTATATGTTTCTGTTACTTCTGACGGTGCACTGCACCCTTGGGAGCCCTAAGGCTGAGGATATGATTTACTGCTTGCAGCTCCATTCCCTCAAAGTAACCTCCCACACGAACAAAGTCCCGCCTACTTTTGGTCAATATTCTTAGTTATTTTTGAGGGGGCCCAGAAGTCAGTCAGCCCTTTCTACCTCTTCGCTCTGTATGTTCTTCTGGTCCAACGTGTTCATCTATAAATAAATATAATCCTAAAATCCCTTTGTTCGAAGCCCCCCAGGCGCGCTTTTTTTACTGAGGTTCTTTTCTACTAATATAAAATATGAAAAATACCTTCTCGTGTTCATATTCCTCTGATATCTTGTGGGTGCCTAACCATACCCAAAGGGTTATAAGAATTTCCTTGCCATTTATTTAGAACACTTGTCCGTAAAAAAACAATTTCCACGAATGGAAAAGTTATGCGGTTTTTTTTATTATTATTTAAAGGTGTATAAATGAACACATGCATGCCTCATCAAAGAAAAAGAATGGACGTGTCACTCTCAATGACTTTAGTTATCAGGGTAGCAGAACAATCGTAGCGGTATCGTATTTTACTCAGTGCAACGTGTTTGTTATTGAATTCCAAAGTTGCACCGCCATACTTTTGTACAATACAACTGAGAAACTAAAAATGCATTAGTATTGTATTAATAAAAACACAATATTCCTTTGTATTTTATTCCACTTTATTAAAAAGGTCAGGACCGGTTTCGCTCATTGCTAGCATTGTCAACTGATAAGAACAATATATAAACAGTGCTATTTATACAAAAATAAATTGAAATAAAAAGGTGTAATTGACATTGAAAAGAATTCACAAATTACAGTATAAGTGACTCTATAAGTACACAAGGTTAAAATGTTTAACACCTCTAACATATAATTAAATCATCTAAAATAAATAAATTTTAAGTGGTGACCGATGGAAATTATAAACATAATTAAAATTTGGGAATTTTTTAACAAAGTGATATACAATTCTATATTACCGAAGTAATTTTTTTCATTTAAATTTATTTTTGTATAAATAGCACTGTTTATATATTTTTCTTATCAGTTGACAATTCTCGCAATTAGCGAAACCGGTTCTGACATATTAAATAAATCGGAATAAAGTACAAAGGAATATTGTGTTTTTATTAATATAATGCCTTTCCACCGAGTATTGACAGTGAACACTCTAAAAGGGATCATTAGCATTGTGTTATGGCATGCATCGTGCTTTGTTACCAATGTTGTAGCGATAGCAACCGTTAAATACTTAAATGCGAAGAAAACTTAATGTTTTATATTTTAATAATAAAATTCCTTCTCTAAATATATTTATACACATCGAACGATATTTGAGTGTGGATATATATTTTTTGAATACACGAGAGTATTAAAACTAGTCAAAAACCATGTATTCCATTCATACACGATATTTAATAAACATCGTCATGTAAATTTTGAGTAAACGGATTAAGGGGTAGCTTGAAAATATTTGGTCGTAAAAATTGTCTAAAAAGGACACAAAATGCTATGAAAGTGTCAGACTGTAATAAGTTACATTTGATGTTTATATAGTAATACATATTTAGTAAAAATATGAACATTTTGATTCTTAATTTTAAAAAATAGTTTTCTGTAATAATAAATAATTCGAGTATATATTTTGTTCTCATATCAATGTTTATTTACCGACAGACCGAATCCGAAAGTGAAAAGTATTACAATTGTCTTTTACGTATTAATATAATTAAAAAATAACTCATATTGCTGAAAATATTTTAATATAAATGATGGTTAATTATGTTAGGTTTGTCAGGGTTAAATTAATATTTCGTTTGGCGCCCATTTCTACTACCAAATACTACGTACGTAAACACGCATTACATTCATTACCTAAGATAGATAGATGGTTGTTAACACATATTTTTCTAGCGTGTAGGTTAAGCAAATGTATTGATTTTATGACGTACAAAAAAGTAACGCTTGGAAACGGAAAATATTCCTCCATCTCATTCTTATATATCCCTGCGACTATTCTCGGGAAAAGAATTTTCCAAGGGGAAGTTGGAGAAAGTCGGAACTGCTAATGCTCAAGGAAAGCTTATTTTCTTATGAATTTTCCCTGGAGATACTATGAGAGTTAAAGGAAAAGCTTCAGCTTTTACCAGGCGAACACAAAGTTGAAAAGATAACACGATTGTATTCAAAAGGGGGGAAACAATTTCTACCCCTAGAAGAAAACTTACGAATATTTGTAGGTGGCAGTGGGGGATGAAAACCGCTGGCGTTAGTAACGGCCGTTTTAACGAACAAAGAAAGCGTTATGTGTTATTAGGAAAGCAGACCGACGGTGGCGGTAAATAGAGACGTCTAGACGGCGGACGTCGCGGCGTCGTAGCGGACTCGCTGGCGTCGCCGTTGTTTCGGGAATTACCGCGGAAAGAAAGTCAACATGACCTAATACGACGCTTTGACCTATTTTTGAAAAACATGTGAAAGTCTACTCAGTTAAAAATACTATTTGATATACATATTTACTTCGTTACAAAATAATAATAAAATAAACTATTATTTATTCGAGATGGACAATAATGCATTGTAATATATATTATGTAACTTGTGTGATAACATAGGGAACGTCACAGATAATCTTATAAAATACATTAACGAATTTATTCGATTTAGTTAAATAATTTTTTATTTCAAAAGGAATTTCCAATTCGCATGTCACTTTAGTTAAGAGTTAAAGAAATTGAATGAAAGTTTTTGCGTTGAATATTTTAATGTCACTTTTAAGTTGCTCACTGTCAATATTTGATGAAAAGGAATTGTATTAAACAAATAAAACGCTCTTTTGTACTAATTCCGCATTATCAAGTGATGCTCGTCACAAGAGAAACCGTTCCTGAGCATATAAAAGAAAAGTGAAATTAGTAAAAAAAAAGTGTTAGGCCTTTCAACATTGATTTTTTTAAAAAATAAATATTTAAGCCGATTGGAAGTCGAACCGGATCTACAAATAAAGCTATCATTCATTTCTCCAAACCTGGAGATTTTAGTTAACAAAACACAGCAGCACACCTCTCATTAATAAATTATTGGTACATTTGATTTCTTTAAAGGTTTATCAGAGTAAATTATTTTGTATTTTAACATACATAAAGACTGTATGGATATAAATATACTGTTTTATTTTACCTATAGGCCGGTAGGATAGATAGATCATAAAAAAATTAGCGGTCAAGAAGGACAAATATTAAAACAACCGGGTCGCGTGGGGAAAAGTTTGGGAAACGCTACTATACACTCTCTACTTACGTCAAATGACTGATTTATTTCATTCGCATCTCACTGGTTTTGCTAATTGGCTTTTACAATTGAAATCAATTCATATACATTTGTTTTATTATTTAGGTAAGAAAAAAATCTAGCTCTCTCGTCAGGAAGTCCGGTTAAGAATTGGGTCAGGGCCGAGTCGGCGGCGTGGGCGTCGGAATAACCGGAAACGGCGACATCCTTTCCTAGGGCAGTAGGAAGCGAATCGGGTGGTCTGAAATGTGGGCGTTGTGGTGTTGCACTAAAAATCAATATCCGGTCGTCGCCTTGGCTGTGTTTAAACGTCGCATTTCGTTTCAGGACACATTATGCAGCCCTGGAGTTGCGAGGCGTGGAAAATTGCTGCGCGACGTCAAATATTGAGGTTAACGAATGGATTGATTGAATTGGAATTTACTTGGTAGAACTCCATTGTAATATGTTTAAGAATATCAAAGTTGTTAGTTCTACAATTAAAAAAATAGTTTATAGCTATTTTCAGAATTACATATGTTTTAGCCTGCATTTAGTCAGCTATATATACTGGCTTAGAAGAGATACACAATACATTTTGTTATTTACTCTAACATCCCAATTTATATTATATTACAAATTATAGTATTAAATTTAGGCTTATAATTAAATGAACTTTCAGTTAGATGATTTGCACTTATAGTGTAGCTCCCCATTTGAGGACAATATTCTATTTTTTTAATAAAAATAAAACATTATATGCACGGATGCAGGGGTGGGGTGGAGGGGGCTCGCAGGGGCTCGCCCGAGCCCCTTGTTAAATATTACTCAGACCGTCGAGCCCCTTGTTAAATTAAGAATTTCTCAGATATTCGCGTTATATAATCTATAAATATGCAATATATTTAGGTTAAGAAAGTTGTGATGTACATTTGGGTTTTCTGACGTACATTTTTCAGCAATTGATATTGAATAAATTACGATATACGGTATACTGTTGCAAAATATAAGTGTATAAAGTTATATTCGATGGATTCAATAATTATTGGGTATAATTGCACTTGAGTGATAAAAAAATTCTTCCCCAGAAATCACGAATAGCTATAAGATTTAACGAGCCCCTTGTTATTGGCAGCCCATCGCTGCACGGATGGTTGTGATAACAAATTTAAAATATAAAAAATATACATTACATATGTATTTTGTTATATTTTCAACAAAATCAAAAATCAAGTTCACTTGTACTAGTGAAAACCATCCAATCCACAAGTGCAACTATTTTTTACCCTTCACTATATACATTTAACGTTTAGCTTTTAGAAATTGCTCTGCATCTCAAAATCGGCTTATTAAATTTTATTTTACCGTTACCTATAGGGATCAATATTTAATTTGTTTTTTTTTTTATAGCTTGAACTGATTGATGTTGCCAGAGTAAATTAATTTATAGAAATTATAATAGTCAGGAAACATAACTCCCGTTCCACATAGTTTTTGTAGGCAAGTATAATGTATTTAAATAAAATTTAAGCTTTTAGATTATGTGTGTAAGGAAGTAGTATATTATTCTGTCTATCTCCTCTAAGATAGTACATATACATATTTGTAAATAAAAAATAGGCTTATGCATCAATTTTGTTATTATAATTTGTGTGTGACTAAATATGTTATGCCGGATACGCGGTAGAGTGTTCAACGTCATTGGTTTCGGTAACAGACGTCACGGGTTCAAATCCCGGTACGGATAGTTTTTATAAATTGATTTTTCAATCGATTTCTGAATTTCTGTTCGAAACCGTAGATGTATGTTATATCTTGAAACCCCCCTTCCACTCATCCTATCCTAAAAACGGAGCGAAGTGAATGCGATTAGCTAACCACGACTCCTGTTTTAGCCCTACTTTTATATCTCTACTCTCTTTGAAAAAATGAGAGGTTCAGTAAATGAGAAACAAGCAGTTCTCGTATAAACACTTCTATCGAGATACACTTCACTAGGTGTCCATATACTCCACATTGGGAGCGGACACGGTAAAAAAAAGTTATGCTAATGGAGTTCTACGCACAAAATGTCAGTTCAATCTACCGTTTTCTTATTAAGCGCTTATTGCACGTTTTCCATTATGCTAAATTATAATATCTATCAACAGTTTTTAAAAATATAACAAAAACGAAAAAATGAAGACGAGAAATTTAGCTACACGAAAGCTATATTTAATTAGAATGTATTCTTTTTAGTAAACTATTTTATATACTAAACTAGCCGGTTCCCGGCAAGCGTTGCAATGTCACTCAACGAAAGAAAGTGTTCATTTAAGTGCATGTATTCGTTTTCTGTCTGTTTGACGTTTGCTGCCGATTGTTTATGGTACGACACACGCTCCACCTACTGTAAGTTAATTGTACTATAACCTTCACGCAAGTGCAATTTGTCAAAATTAACTGTATGGCAGACATAAAAACATTGATTTTTATATATAAGACGCACTGTAAGTTAATTTTACTATGCCTGTAACCTTGCCGGAAGTGCAAGCAAAATGTTTGTCAAAGTTTTATTGCAATCTGATGAGCGGTGTGGCCACGCATAAAGTACGAGCAAACAAACATTTATTTTTATATATTAGATATAATAAATAAATACAGTGTAATTTTCACCTTATTATAGTGAAGTTCTATCAAGTAAATGGCGATCCAGTAAATAAAACGGGTACACTTTATATACTCTCAATATAAAATAGTATTTTTATCAGATAAAAATAAATCTGACAGTATGCCGATTTGGTTTGATCATCGAATCATTGAATCATTTGAATCATTACTGCTCTGCACTGAGAACAATTGTAGAGAGAGAAGAGAAGTAACGTAAAGTGCACGCCGATCGTTTCCAATACATGCAAAGTGCAAACGAATCGGTTGAACGAAAATGAACCCAATCGACAGAAATACCTATCTATATCGACGGAAGATAGGTTGGCACGCATAGGGTGTACGAATGATCGGGTGAAAGGAAATCGGCAATAATCGGTGGTAGGTATTGGAAATGTATCGGCGATTGCCGAAGATTTCGAACTGTTCGGAAACTGCCAGGGCAGCAGCATGTGCAAGGAGAAACTATGACCGGAAATCAATATCCCGATAAATTCCCGACTCTAGTATATTTCCAGGTGAAGCTGAATGAACCGATCGCTGAAGCGCATGCACTATGGCGCATCAATTTTTACGATATTGGGACAGGCTCGCGCCCTTCGATGAATGAATATCGAGGGGATGGTTATGCCGTACGGTGTTGGTATTAAATAGACAATTTTGAAATAATTTCATTTAAGACTTTATACAATAATAACAAATGTATACACAAATTACTAAAAAAAAAAAAACAATAACGCTGCAAAAATAATTGTAACTAGCAGGGGTGGGCTGGAGGGGCCTCGGAGGGTCTCGCGCGAGCCCCTTGTTAAATTTTACTAAGTTAATGTAACCTACCTTAAAGTTTACCTTGTTAATTTAAGAGAAAACAATATTATCAGATCAAGTTAGAATATTATTACAATTTCTGACTTATATTAATAAAAACACAATATTCCTATGTACTTTATTCCACTTTATTTAAAAGGTCATGGTCTCGCAATGAGTGAAACCGGCCTGACCTTTTAAACAAAATGGAATATTGTGTTTTTATTAATATAATGCGTTTCCAGCAAGTATTGACAGTAAGCACCCTAAAAGTGTTCTGACTTATATATTATCTACGATAGCTTTAGTATACACAGTAGTATATTTTCAGCCATTTAGATTGATATTGTTATATACTATAAGTGTATTAAGTAACAATCGATTAATTATTGCATAAGAGTGACAGAAAAATTCACTCCTTCCCCAGAACACCAAGAATTGCTTTGAGATTAAGCGAGCCACTTGTTAACGTATTGGCAGCCCACCGATGGTAACAACTCGTCAGAGTCCTTCCTTTCGAAGAAGGAATCGTAATTACGTAAAATGACGTAACTAGCAAGAGTATTCGAGTAAAATTGTGCCATACATTTGAAGCGGAGGCAGGCCATGTATTAGGAGTGCATACTGTGTTGCAGGTATTTAGTAAAAGTGTGTATGCATGAAGAGTGAAATCGGTTGTGCCGCCGTACTCACAATATGACGTACAACAAAATTATTCTCGCACGAAGGTCGTATGTGACGTATATGTGTATGTATGTATATTATTATTTTTTTCGGTAATCACAATGTATCAAACTTGATACGCGTTCTATCAAAAGGATGTAAGCTGCAAATGTCGAATTAGTATCTAATTTTAGCTTATAAGATTGAAAAAAGATGAGCTTGTGAAAATTGAAAACAAGAAAAAAGACAGAAAGAAAGGTTTTTCCTGGACAATTTATTTAATTAATAATAGATAATGTCAATTGAACACCAGTTTAGAAGTCTTCGTGCACTTAAAGGTTGTGTATAATTCATAATTTGCCTACGGCCCAAAATCATGAAAACACGTTTTTTATGTCTCCTGTAAAATTTACTATGTGTGGGTTACGTTCTTTTTCCTTCCCACAGTCGATATGTATAAAAAATATAAATTAATATCTCGTGTTTTCCTAGTTAAATTATACAATAAAATAAATCGTAAAATTTGTTATAATTTTTGCTGACGCAATGAACAGTCTAATAAGTAATTAACATCAAAGTATGTGAATTTATTTAATGTTCCAAAAAACGTATATAAATAAGTCGTAAGTCCTCCGAATAAGGAAAAATGCTCGACGATGGAGCGAACCAAATAAACAGGCCTTCTATTTGATAATGATATGCGTAATTAGACCACAGGGATCACAGGATAACAGAGCTTTGAGCGGATGAAAACCGAATCCTTGCCGCGCTGTCGAATCCCGCCCAGCACACAAATTCGGTGGCGTTTAAGAAGAAAAAAAAACTGCGTTACGTTATTGGAAATCAGCCCTGTCTGGATATTGGGGGAGCATAAGAGCGACGCAGTGGATTGGATGATGTTTTCATTTCTACTTTCCAAAGCGCGCGCGTGAGTGTCGTTATGGTAACAACATCACAATTTTATTAGGAGCACAGAATACGCAGAAGGTGGTGAGCTTTTACTCTGCGCATGCGTCATGGCTGTCGCAGGTAGTAGAATACCCTCACATTCCATGCATCCCAAAATGAATACCTACTGGTGTAAAATGTGTAGACATATTATTACGACAAATTTATTTTGTAGCCCATTGATCAGTGGTTTACCGTTTCTATCAATTTATGTTAACCAAATTACAACATGAAAAACAGGAAACTGTCATTAAGCGTATTCACTTTATTAATATAGCATTTTATCACTTTGTCAAAAATTTCCCAAATTTTAATTATGTTTACAATTACTTTCAGTCACCACTAGAAATTTATTAATCTTGGATGACCTTTTAATTATATGTTAGATGTGTTAAACATTTTAATTTTTTGTTATTTTAGAATCACTTATATTGTAATTGGTAATTTCTTTTCAATGTCAATTGTTGTTTGCACCTTTCATTTAAATTTATTTTTGTATAAATAGCAGGGCTGTGGAGTCGGAATTGGAGTCGGAGTCGTGAAAAATGAGCGGCTCGATTATTTTTTGAAAAATATATTTAATGATGTGTATTCAAACGAAATAGTCCAAAGTGTTGACATTTCATGCTTGGCTGACTAAAGCGATGGTATACATTATACATACATATAAGTTAAAATGAAATTTTAGAAAATTTTCTTCGGAACCGGAATTGGAGTAGTTATTTTTTTAAAACTGGAGTCGGATTCGTCTTTTTTTACACGATTCCACAGCCCTGATAAATAGCATTGCTAAATTATATTTCTTATCAGTTGACAATGTTCGCAATGAGCGAAACCGGTCCTGACCTATTAAATAAAGTTTTTATTAATATAATGCCTTTCCACCAAGTATTGACAGTGAACACCCTAAAAGTGAAAATTACACCATATTTAACTTAAGTCAGATGTTATTAATTTGCTGTCACCCAATACAAGGGTGTTTATCGATGACCAATCAATAAGTTGACAATTTAAAATAATGTTACTTGAGCTTTGTCCGTTTACAGTGGCGGATTACCCTATAATCAAGGCGAATCTAAGGGGACTCAAAAATAGCTTATATAATAAAACCCGTATAATTTTTGTTCAGATTTTTGAATAGTTTTACTATTTTACTTGGAATTTTCTGAAGTTTTTTATGTTATCCGTAAAACTGGGCCTCCAAATTTTGTTGCGCCTGGGGCCTCTCGTGTGGTAAATCCGCCACTGTCCGTTTCTTGGCACACTGGCAGAATAATAATAAAGATTGTCGTTTAAGGTAAGGTCCTCGTAGCCGATTGGTACGGTTTACGGATTTTCCCCTAATTTGCGCAGACGAGGGTTCAATTTTCTATAAGTAAATCTAACATCAAATTGTTAATTGTATGAATTTGTATCCAATCCCATTTATGCCGTGAACAATTCACATCTGATTTTTTGACGTGAATGACTAACTTACTAGCAATTAATCTTCTATCCTTACTAGTGCTTATACAAAAACCGGCTTTTGAAAAAACCGGTTTTCGAATGTCAGTATTGTTTTATCCGGTTTTCGAAGATTTACAAAAAATGGATAATTCAATCAAAATAGCGAGAAAAAGTTCATTTTTTTAAATGTTGCTTATTTATATACATAATAATACACAACAAGAAATTAGTTAGTGTTACTCCTCAGAAAATATGATTTAAGAAAACACAAAACATCCACTGATCGTTTTGTAACAAAATTTCCTGATATCGAAAATACCTTTTCGGTGGGCAATGGATGTGGGGAATATGATCTTTAAGCCATAAAATAAAAGATTCAAATTTTATGTCCTTTTGTTTATAGACGCGTTTATGGGAAATTCGGCACAACCGGTTATGAAGTTGAAAAACCGGTTTTGGAATGTCTCAAAATTTTGCCGAAAAACCGGTTTTTGAAAACCGACAAGCCCTAATAAGCAAATTCAGCGACCATCAGTCTTCTAGCATCTAATGTTGAAATGCTTCTTGAGCGACATAAATTCCAAGCGTGGAAAGATGATGATAATAGTGTCATTATTAAATAAATATTCATATCGACTTCTTCTCTAATAAAATTGATGTTTATTTTTTCATGAAACTGTTTAGTCTAATTTGTTCCAAAATCTAGGTATATTAACTATGTTTAAATATGAATCGTCCAAATTATTTACATTCAGTTCAAGTTTTGTCATTAACGACCCGGGTTTCTATGTTTATATAAACATCAAAGTCTACGGAATTTTACACCAATGGTATTAATAAGTTAAAAGAAAGGTGGGAGAAGGTTATAAGAACCGATGGAAATTATATAATTGATTAAATAAATAGTATTTAAAAAAAAAAAACGTTTAATTTTATTTAACAACTGATGCTAGTTATCTTTAATAAAAAATGTCGACTTTGTAGTCTGTCGTCTATCTACTAACAATAAATAGGGAGCAAATTAAATTGTCAGAATTTAAATAAATTTTTGGTCAGAATAAAAATATTACACGGTCAGAATATTTAATAACAATTTTGGTTAATAGGTTAGGTTAGGTAAGGTTTTTTTTTAATTTCATTTAAATTATGACTATTTATTCTGACCGATATATTATAAATTCTGACCAATGTTATTTAAATTATAACAAGAAAAACACGAGCCGAATTAATAGTGCTAACTTAGTTATAAAAAAAGTCTACCCGATACGAGCTTTACCGACACTACCTCGTACTAAATGCCAGGGTAGTAAAAATGGTTACGTAGCGAGAATTCTTTATGCCTTATTTGAAAGGGAAAGTGGAATAAGTGCATCACTGGAATGCGGTCTCGAAAGGGTAAGGACTTCGTTGAATTCGTTCTACCAGGCAATCAGGAAAACACTTGGGATACGAGGCAAAACATCACATTGGTTGAATTCCTACAATACATTTTTTTCTACGTCCCTACCTACCCACCAAAATTCCAAATGTGATAACATCAATAAGAAACTTTCCCCATTAAAGGGACGGCTTGTTTTCTGGGTGTACACAATTGATTTAAATATATCGTCAAATAGCTATTATTATCACCAATTTGGTTAGACCATTTTAATAAATAATAATTTAAGCTCCTATGGTAAACAAATTCAATTATAATTATATCGCAGGTGTTGCAAAAAATGTTTTCTACCGTAAATACAGAGCATTTTTCCCATGTACTTTTTTATCCCACATGTGGGACTACCACCCTTCCAATCATAAAATTAACAAGGAAAAGCAAAAATGATTGATTTGCCACTAGTCCTACCCTAGTCCCATATTTTTATTCTTACGTCAATTAAGAAACCAAATGATCCACATTGAGAATAACATGGAAAAAATACTTTGTAAAAAGCTTAGCAAGAAGTGAATTCCGGTACCTTTATTTAAAAAAAAACACTGAAATACATTAGAAAAGTTTGTTTGAAACGGATTGCTATAAAGTCCAAATAGAATATATTAAGACCCTGCAATATTGTGCAATTTACATTTGTACAAAAGATAAATACAATTCGTATTGACGAAGTCAAATTATTTCTATATTTTACGACAATTTTTATTTGGCATACAATGGTGTCACATGACAGTCGGAAACAAACAACAATAACCATTAAACTATAATATCGAAAGGTTTGTCATCTCAAAAGTCACTACAATTTAAATATTTAAACAACATTTTTTTTATAAGCTGCAAAACATTATTATGGTAAGTAAAACTTTTTATTCAATTTTTGAGATACTTTATGAATTTGATTAATTTAAAAAAAATGCATTAATTATTGAAGGGCTCTTGTAATTCACATTGCTTCTCTAAAATCAAACAACTACTAATTTTCTTTTTGTTTGTCTTTAGGCTTTTCGAAATATGGCAATTCCGTAATATTTTCATTCGATTTTCAAACGTTTGACAGCGGTACCACGTGACCACGCTAAAGGCGTTGTTGCTATGTGGTTGCTATGTGCAGTGAGGCGGCCGAGTGTGGACGGACGCCAGGAGAGCAGAAATATACCGAGGATGCATATCCGACCGTGAAATGTGTAAAATACCTTTTTGGCGCCAAAGCAATAAGGCACTTTACATTGGCATGAAGTCGTCCACGCTTTGGTGACGTCAGTTCCTTATGCACATTAGGAACTGACGTCATCAAAGAGCGGATAACTTCATGCCAATGTAAAGTGCTCTATCAACGACCCGCGTCATTCAGTTTGGTGCTACCATTGTAAAATATAATATAATAACATACGCTATAAATACATTGTTCAAGTTTTATAAATCAATTGTTTGCTTACAATATTATTAAATATTCAATTCATTCAACTGAATTATACACCATACGAATGGTATTTGTAATGAACTCAACTTATTTCGAATCATTGTAATATAAAATCTTCCGTGTATTTATCCCATTCTAAAGCCTCAACAACTAATTCATAATTAAAAACATTTTTTTTTTTTTAATTTTTGTAAAATCAATCGTGTTGTCGCTTTTTTTATGAAAGGGCGTAACTGAGGGTGGTTTCCATTACTTCATATAGTATTGCACTGCCATCTGTGAAATTTTAGTTGCACGTGAAATGTTACTGTCTTTTTTTAAGCACAGATGTCACTGCAAATATATTGTTATGAAATATAGAGCGACTGGTTAAATTTGCTGAGGAAATTAATTTTCAATTTTCCTTTTTTTTATTAATTTTCGCCAATAACGTAAATTAAATAAACTATTTTACAGATATATTATGCAAAGAAATTTTTGGGGTGTTCTCGTAAATATACTAATATGGAATGCTTAACTCAACTTGGATGATTTGAAAATCCTATTAAGCTAACTAACCCTAAATAAACTGTCTAAATTATAGATGTCGCTGTAAACCGTGTCATTTACCCTCAATGTTGGCCTGTTATATATATGTTACTCGTAAAGGCCCAATTTCGTCGTAAAAATTGTACACAAAACACTGTTTGGGAAATGCTTAAATAAATTTGCTTTCAGCATACAACAGGGTCAAAATGAAGTGGGTTTAGTCTGGACTGTCCGTAGTAAGGGATGGCAATGTAACTTTTGGGGGTAAATATTAAATCATTTAATAAATTAATAAATAAAAATATCTAACTTGTATATTATTTGATTTAAAGCCTTTTGAGGTGTTTTTTCAATAAAATTTATCATTGGAACTGTACACATAATTGAAAATATTGTGACTGTATTGGTTATGCAGGAGCACTTCCACGTGGTCAGTGTGAGTGGCGCACACGGGCTATTAGTCTATGGGCCGTCTACGGCCCTCCATTTGTCAAAAAATCAATCGATTATACTTGTTACATGATATTTTTTTAAAACAATTAATTGAACTAAAACTTTTAAATGTCTGCCAGTTGTCATCACAAAAGGGGTTGTGGGAGCTCGGGCTTATAAAATATCACTTTTAGGGTGTTCACTGTCAATACTTGGTGGAAAGGCATTATATTAATAAAAACACAATAATCCTTTGTACTTCATTCCACTTTATTTAATATGTCAGGACCGGTTTCGCTCATTACGAGCATCAGTTGACGATGCTCGTAATGAGCGAAACCGGTCCTGACATATTAAATAAAGTGGAATGAAGTACAAAGGATTATTGTGTTTTTATTATTATAAAATATCGTCAAATGTCAATATGTGTATTACAAGGCTTATCTTATCATTATTCATTAGGTGTTCTACTCCAATGAATACTCGCCGGAAAAGCTTGCGGACTAATTTGAAAAGCATGTTAAAGCGCTCATCAAATAATTTTATGGCTTCTGTGATAACCAACTGTCACAATTCATACCCAGGTATTGATTATAATAAACGGTTGAAAAGCAATTTAACGTATAGTCCCGAATATTCCGTAATGTTTTTATGTTTAAACTGCAAAAATTATTCGCATAGTATTCGGGGTCTAGTGAAAAATTGTACAGTGGAACCTCTCATAACGGCCACCTCTTATAATGAGTAATTCGCATAACGAGTGACGCAGAGTTTTGCAAAGATCATTTTCACATCGTTGCTTGCCTCAAGATGATTGAAAAGGCGTGGGAAGGGGTTACCAAGAGAGCCCTCACTTCAGTTCGGAAGAAGCTTTGCCAAGGAGCGTTGTCGAATGTGTTTTTGAGGGGCTTAAAACAGTACCTGTGAAGTCTACAGTCAACGAGATTGTATCTTTGGCCAATACCATGGTACTGGAGGTGGATAATTGGCTGGCTGAATATTTAAATATTTATTGATTTATGATAATCATTTGGCTGAGTAATGCAGAATTTTCGATAAAGAAAATGTTGAAAACGGTTTTAAGTACTCGCTAATTTGATCATCGCTTAAACTGTATTCGATTCAATATTTTTTGAATGTATATAGGCAGTTGCTGTATGAAAATAGTGGAACGACGTTTACGACCAAAGTCACGCAACTACTTAATATCTATTACTGGATTCCGAAAAGCTTTTTCTAGATTGGTTTTTGCGTTTAGATGTTGAAATATTGCCGGCCATTTTGATTGATTATCATCTATCATGTGATGTACGTTGACAGCTTCTATATCAAAAATTGATTTATTGTGTATCGGAGGTGGATAATATTAGACCAACTTAGTATAATTGTGTTATCCTGAGGAATTATCCTTATCCTTATTTGGCATGGGGGATACAACTTAGTATAATATGACGGAAATGCAATCAAATTTTTTCTAACCAAAGCCCATAGTCCAGGATAAAGTGTGGGTATCTGCCTTTGTAACCAGAACTCTTGGTATCCGTGTTTGAATTTAAATTTTAACTCACTGTTGCTCGACATTTCAATCAATTCCTATTCTAAATGCAATTCCGATTCTTCAGTATTTAAGAATGGGTCTAATATCCATTTTTTCGGTTGTGTTTTGGTACTTGTAGGTACTTATAGGCCCTTAGCAGTCGATTCATGAACTATGTACACTTGTGTACGAATATGATTTAAAGATCACAGAATCATAGATGATATTTATTTTTAAGGTGATTTTATCAAAAACTTTAGGTATGTAACAAATTAGATACGCATTATGTACATCGCGTAATAACGGATTTTAACGGAAGGTTATAAATATTGGCACCTCGTGGCCCCCTTTTTGCTTCCCAGGGCTCTACTACTCTCCCAGGGCTTTCCAATGCCACCTCAGCTCCCTACAGGGCCCACTTTGGGAACCTATGATCTATAGGATGTACTCGGCTGAGCTACGGGACGCTGGAATGATATGGTAGGAAGTAAGAAGACTGGCAGGGGACATCTGGGACCTTGGAAGAATCATGTGGTGGCCATATGCTCCGACTAAGGAGCGGATAAAAACAAGATTTTCAATAATTATAATAAACAATATCAATGTGTTTAAGTTCTATTAGGACTGATAAGAGGGTTTACTGTCGTTTTGATTCAATTCATAATTTTATTTTACTGGGTAATAAAACATTTTTTTTCTATTCTCAGACCTATATAATACATTATTACTACACAGACATTTTTTTTTATTTGGCTTATATACCTGAATGACATGAGCAATAAAGTTCTTCATTAATGTTTGAAAAACTTTTTCGCACAGTAATATCAGGGTAGGTATGGCAAGGTGTATTGGCCGACAATCCATCATGAGCGAGTAAAAGCGCGATACTTCCTGCTATAGATGTTAAAACACTTTGCGAACCGCTAAAGAGACCGTATGAAATGTATTTTTATATATTTTATTAGAATAGAGCAGTCAATTAATGAAAACAAATATCTGAAGATGCACGTCGAATGTGGATGCTTGGTGGAATTTACAATACGTTTGCTAAGAAATTATTTATATTCGCTTTAAAATTGATAAAAAATAGTAATAGTTATTATATATCACGTGTCTTATCTTCGTAAATAACAACTATTAATAATAACGTTGTTGTCTTCGATTGCAGTGCTCGCGGGATCGAATCCTAGTACGAACAGTTTCGTAAATTGATTTTTCTATCGAATTTCTGTTTGAAGACATGGATTTCTGTGTTTTTTAATGTTATCTCCCACCCACTGCTAGCTAGTCCTGTCATCATCCTTCTATCCCTAATTTATTCCAATAAGAGAGTAACAAGTAGTTCTTGTAGAAAAAAAACGCCTGTTGGGATTTACTCAATTTGAAGTCCATACAGCGGTGGGATGCCAATACATTAGAAAGGGATCGATAAAGCTGAGAGCAAATTGTAATATTCCGAGGAAGGGATGGATTTATCACTTACACAATTATACGCAACAATTATCAAAGCAATCAAACGATACTTAATATATTTATACTATTTTATATTGAAAGTACGGTTAACTCTCTTATATGATTTATTATGTACCCAAAATTAATGTATTTTACGAGAAATTTTCAGAGGTAGCAAATATTTTGCTTTATAATTCATTTTAATAACAATAAATAAAAAAAAATGTTGATCTGAGAATATATTTTTTGAAATTTAACAATATTCCGGGCTTCATATTTAAAGTCGGTATTGATATAATAATTTTTAATGCAATATAATAAATTTAATCAAGCTTTTACTATTTACTAATCCCAAGGAAGATTACAAAGGATTCGGTTTCAGGATGCTGTATTATTAGACATGTTTAATAATTAATGAGAACATAATCAAAAAGATTATTATTATGAGTGTAATACATGATTTTCTCATGTACAAATTAAATGCATAACCAAATTATGTAATTAAATGGTTGTTGAAACTACGCGAAAGACCGCAAAAAATATGTGAAAAGCTTTTGAGCGTGCAATATATTGTCATCCATCAATAAAATATTATAACATTGCATAATTGCTATGCGATCAATTGTCTGCGAACCGTTTTGTGGCAATTTGACAATTTCTTGACATGTACTGCACTTTCGACAAGCTTTCATGATTACTGTTTTCCAATATAAAATAAAAAAGTTTTTTTTTAAATAACTATCATTGCAATCTTTCCGCTCAAACTGTCTATAAAATCCAATAAAAATCTTCTGGGGGTAAAAGAGTTAGCCATGCCTTGCCCATTTTTTCGGGTATTTTAGTTTTTTGTGAGGGAAGCTTTTAGTTTTTAGTGCCGGCTTGGGGTGGAAGTAGGTTAGGGGTTTTGTTGTAGGAACCTCATCATCACCATTGACGTGCTACACCTTTATTTTCATATAACAGCGTTAAAACGACATCCAACACCAGTGGCGTGTAAAATCGTGGGCAAGAGAAAACAAGTCAAAAATAACATCAAATCGATGTTTTTCAATACATACTAGTTATCATTCAAATACGCTATGAACATCTCCAGTTACATTAATTATTATTAATGAAAGCTTTTCCCAGAATGAGCAATTTGAACAGAAATTATTTACCAAGAACTTTGTTAAAATTCATGATGTTACAGTTAGTTTAGAGCGCTATAGATTATTGAAATTTTCTTTCCCAAATTGAATGATATTAATGTTGAAAAGCTGTGGTTTTAACAAGACAGTGCAACATGCTACACTGCGCGCACCACAATCACTATATTGAAGGAAACATTCGGTGAGCGCATGAAAGATATCTCTTAAAAGATACCCTATAGCAGCGATTTCCAACCTGGAATACGTGGACTATTGCATAGGGAGGCGCGAACAGTCCAAAATATTTATTTACTCTTTAAAACGTGTCTTTATTACTATATGAAATAGAGGATGGGGAGGCCCGAAGATATTTTTTTCTTCAAAGGGAGGCGCAGTAACAGGAAGGTTGAAAACCACTGCCCTATACTTTATATTTGATGAAAATAACTATGATTAACATTGGAAAAATGATTAATAGGGAGAGAAGCTAATAAATAATGCACACCGAATTTGTTTTTTTTATATATCGAGAATAAAGCGCTCCATTATTCAAACGACAGAAAAAAACACTATTTTCAGTGTTTAAAAATAATAAAATCTTATCGTCTCAAAGCTATCTTTTTCTAAAACAAAACATAGCCGAATTCAACACTGAATGAATTATTTATAATTTATAACAGACAGAAGCATACATATTTGCTAAACAGAGCTAACATATAATATTCTTGAAACTAATATTCACTAGGCTTTTTTCATATGTAGCGCTGTGGAAGGGCATTCCAGCACCCTTTTCTTGGCATTTTTAATGCTTCAAGTCAATATTCACATTTTTTTAAAACTTTTTTTTTCTTGGAAACTATTGGCTGTTTGTCTTTTTTCTATTAGGTTTTCTCTAAGCTGTTAGCTCATTGGCTGTTTCTTTCTATATAAAGCTCCGTTGCCGTAACACTTGTAAGTTTAATGTCATAATAAAAAACAATACTAGGTTTATAGACTTACTCTGTGACCGGAACCAAAGTTTTAATGCTTGATATATTGTTTCTAGTTAAAAAAAACTTCTGTCGAGAAACCTCCATTAAGAAGCCATATGCTTAGGGTTGTCAGATTTCTTGAAAGTCAAACCGGGACATTTGTCCGATTTGCCGATCAGCGAGACTCGTTTTTTTTTCTCTTCCAAGTCTTTCGAATCCAATATCCCAAGATTTACCGATTTCCCCAAATAATCAGCGTGAGTCGTAAACCGGAACGTTTGTTCAGGACACCGGGACACGAGACTAAAATCAGTGACAGTCCCGATTAATAGGACGTCTGACTACCCTACATATGCTCCACAGACATGAATTAGAAAAACAGAAGTGAATTCCGGCACCTTTCTTTAAAAAAAAAACTCTGGATATTTGTTTAAATATATCTTAACCCACGGCACTGTGGTTTCGAAGACGATGATCCCGGTTTCCTTTTACCAAATGGCGCTTAAAATTGACAGCGTAGAAGACAGCCGAGGTTCGGTCGGATAGTTTCTCTAATCACCACTTCCTGTTATATAACGGGAGACGGTGTCATTGAATTGAACGCATTTTCTTTTATAATCTCACGATATCTTTCCGCTAAAGCAAAGTTACAAGCTATCTATGTAAAAACAGTAATTCCGCTCTCATCGTAAATTTGGGTAATTGTTTGAAAGTCGAAATTATGTCATTGGTATTTTGTCATTCATACCACGGACAAAATATTGTCTAAATAATTACTTAAATTTTAAAATGAAATAAGGATAATTAAACCATCATGCAGGCTCATATAAAGGAAGTAAAAATTATCAGCTGTATAAGCAAAGTTTTATTTGCTTAATAGTTTTTATTTATTTATTTAAGTTTGAATAAGAATAGAAATGTACGTGAAAACATATTTCTGTCGGCTTAAATGAGGCCTCTCTTATTTACTCATGCCTTATTTGAACGTTTTTTTTTAAATTTTTGAAGTAGATTTTCTTAGAATTTACTCAGTATACAATTCAGTAATACAAAGTCAATTTAAAACGAAACGAAAAAGGTTGAGTTAGATGGCAAATTTGTTTTATTTGCATAAGCTTAAAAACTGAGATATTGTTTTAATTTTTTGGCATGATTTTATTTTCAGAAAGGAGACTATCTTTTTGTGTTTTAAGGAATAAAATCATTTTAATTATTTTTACATACTTATAACCAGAGCTTCGAACCTGAACGGAACCGAAAACCGTCAAAACCGTTATTTTTGCCGGAACGAAAACCTGAACCGAACCGAAAAAAATATCGTTTTTTTCGGTTCACGTATTTGGGGCAAATTGGTAAATCACTATAGGGTTTTGAGATTTTAAAATTCCTCGGTGAGCTAAAAAAAAAACGAGTCACGGAGATATTTTGGACAGATCGGTAAATTCCTGGGCTTTTGGATTCGAGCTGGACCGAAAACTGTTAAAAACCGTTTTTTTTGCCGGAACGAAAACCGGAACCGAACCGATATATATATATTTTACTTGAACCGGAACGAAGCGGTTCGGAGCCTTGATTTTAAATATCTCTAAATAAAATTAAAAAAAAAATAGTTTCAATGCTGCACTGTATATTTAACACACACTTATCAGTTAAATGCGTCATCAGCTGCTTGGAAATTCCGTATGTTGAGCATTGAGACCAATTGCTTTCAATAAGCCTATTGTCTTTGAATTAGTCATTCTCTTTCATTAGATTACTCACAACAGTATTCACAATTGAAATTAAATACGTTATATGGTACTTCGGAAGGTTAAACCCTGAATTCATTGCGATCCATTACGGAAGACACACATGCTTTGTTCAACGTATTCAAACAGAGTAGCGTTTAAAGTATGCGTAATATTACAATTACAAGTAAAATGATACGCTGCAAGTAGGGCTTATACAAAAACCAACTTTTGAAATAACCGATTTATGAATGTCAATATGTTTTACAAAAATGGATAATGAAATTAAAATAGAGAGAAAAAGATTTTTTTAATGTTGTTTATTTATATACATGATATACATAATAATGACGCCTGTGTGGTCGAGTGGTTAACGTCGTTGGCTACCGTTACGAAGGTCACGGGTTGGAATCCCAGTACGAGCAGTTTTATAAATTGATTTTTCAAGCGATTTCTGAATTTCTGTTCAAAGGCATGGATGTATGTGATGTCTTGAATTCCCCCCTCCCACCCCCATCCTATCATATGAACGGGGCGTATCGAGAGCGATTAGCTAACCACTAGTCTTGTCCGAGCCCTCTCCTTCTATTCCTACTCTCTTTGGAAAAAGAGAGGCTGAGCAACTGAGTAACAAGCAGTTCTCGTAGAAACACTTCTGTTGAGATAAATTCCATTATTAGTCCATATGCTCCACATTAGGAGCGGACATGGTAAAAAAATAAATAATAATAAACAACTCCTCAGAAAATATGATTTGAGAAAACGCAAAGCATCCACTGCCGTTTTGTAACAAATTTTCCTGATATCGAAAATACCCTTTCGCTGGGTAATGATGTGGGGCATATGGTCTTTAAGCCACCAGATTTCCTGCCCTTTTGTTTATAGACTCGTTTATGGAAAGTTAAAAACCGGTTTTTGAAAACCGACAAGCCCTAACTGGAAGCAATGCTCTCGTGAAAGTCGAAAACATAGTTGACGGCAAAAGGCATGCTTAGAACAACGACGTATACACAGTGATTTTAAAATAACAAAATGTGTATAGGATTGGATACTAAAAAGCTACTGTTGATGATATTAAAGATGTACAGAAAGCAAGTTAACTATAATTGTTAGATACGTAAACAATCGCCGATTTGGTGGCGCAGCTCTATTTTGCCGGTCCGTGGCGCAGCGGTCATCTCCGTTGGCTTGTGTGATATATCTCACGGGTTCGAGATATTGTTTTCTCTTAAGTTAACAAGGGGCTCGCCGGCATTAGTAAAATTCAACTATGAGATTGCGTGAGCGCCTCCGACCCCGCTCCAGCCCACCCCTGGGGGCATTAGATTGCTGAAAATGCTTTATTTTATTTAAGAGTTCACAAAAAATTTTGTCGTTATTTGGTATGAATCGTTTAAATTTGACCTTATTTGACTGTATATGATATAACAAAATATATCTGTCAAGGGTTTTACGGTCGTGGCAAATTACATGTCAGCGGATCTACGTCGTTACGACGTTCATCGAACCGTTGAAATAATAATTGATTTTTATAGATACTTCATCATTAAAAAACGATTTGTTTTTCATCGTAATTTATTGATTTACGTTCTTAGAATTAAATCGTCCATTTAAGGTGTCAACAGAGCGTATACGGACAAAATTACATCTACAATAAATCATTCATTACATATTCATCAAAAAATGGGTTAAGAAAATAAAATGGCGTAGAAACTAAAAGACTTATTAAATTAAAAATAAATTTGTCGGAAGATGACTGTCTAAAACAGGGTTTCTTAAACTGTATACCCTGGTGTTTCACCAGCGGTGGGCTGCCAATATCTTAACAAAGGGCTCTGTAAATCTTTTTTTTTTTGTTCATCCATTTCCGCTCCCAATGTCGCGCATATGGCCTCCTAATGGAAGGTATCTCAACAAAAGTTTTTTTTTCTACAAGAATTGTTTGTTACATAGTCGCTCAACCTCTCTTATCTAAAAATAGTAGTAAGGATAGAATGATAAGGCTAAGACAGGAATAGTGATTAACTAATCGCTCACGTAACGCCCAGTTGAATTGAAGGATCGGAAGAGTGGAGGGGAACTTTTAGACATCTCAAAAACCCATGCCTTCGAACAGAAAATCGATAAATCTATCGAAAAGATGCTGTTTCGTACTGGGACTCGAACCCGTGAGGTCCGGCACGGAAGCCCACAGCGCTGAATGAAAAAACGAATGGGGGGCCAAGTCTTATTTCATAATAAAATTTAACCATCGACAGAAATTGTAGTTATGTGCTGATTTGATCTAAGACGAATGATTTTCTTATCTTAACAAGGGGCTCGCCGGCCGTGCCGAAATTTAACAAGGGGCTCTCGCGAGCCCCACCGAGGCCCCTCCAGCCCACCCCTGTGTTGCACGGATCCAGAGTAAGTGTTCCGCGAACACCTACATTCTCTAGAATTCGAATAAATATAATATTTTAAGTATTTAGCTGCAAAATTGAATCCAATTTTTTATCAGTAAGCCTATCGAAAAATTCAATGATTTACTTAAAAATATATCTACTATATTTAATTTTAAGATAAAACATTCGGGGGGCACAAAAATTCAAACGGGCGGGGTGGGGGTTGTGCATCCCTTATCTAGAATAACTTGACATGTTGATATTGTTTTATCGGAATCGCGATGAGCGAAAATAATAATTATTACTATGCAAATGTCGCATAATATGTAGGTTTGTCTACGCTTCATAAATTTCTTATATGGTCAACATTAATAGGACGAAGAGACATTTAATTTAATTTTGCTGTTTTATAGGCTGTCACCTATCAAAAATAATAATAGTGAACGGAACAGGGTGTGGATAAAACGTTAATAATGTTTGATGGAGGGAAAATATTTATATAGGTTGAGGACGTTAAAGTTATCCGGTGTGACTTGTGAAATAACGGAAACACGCTATACGGCTTCGGCAAACTTTTTCGGCGAAGGGTCACATCAGAAATTAAAAATGAACAGCAATTAAAATAGTATTTTAAGATATATTGTAATTATTCAGGATAAAAGGATAATTCATAAAACATACGATAGACGTATACAAATAAGTGATTCTCTAATAACCAACAATGTATTATGCAATTAGACGCATAGAATTGTTTTACATCTAGCATCATTTTTTAAATTTAATTTGTTGTCAAGATTCTCAAAACTGCTCTAAATGTTTATTGATGAAAACTCGTTAAAATTGTCCCTATATTGTTAGTTTAGTTAAGTTAACTTGTTCTGCCAACCAGGCGGGTCAAGGCTCGATTCCCAGTAAACTTAAATTAAGATGTTTTCGAATTTAAGATTTCGACCGTAAGTGCTTGGTGGCATTTCAATATTAAATTAGAATCGTTCAAATTATGTACATTCACACTGTTTTTGTCACTAACGACCCGTGTTTCGCCTTTCGGCATCTTCAGGCGTTCAAGTGCACGGATGAACTTGAACTGACGCTTAGTAAATCAATGTTTCGTGTTTATATAAGAAATAAATGTATCATTGAGTTTAAAGCCATTTCTGTCGAAAAAGATTAGCCCATGGGAATACCCACAGATTTGAATAGTGAGTAGTTTTAAGAATTATGTTTATTTTTGTTTGTCGGAAAAGGTTTTATGACTATATTTATATAGGGTATAAAAGCGGAGATCCAGGAATGTGCAGCTGATCGTTTAAAATCGGAAGACTGTTCAATTGCGCTCTGTTTATTTCTAAAATTTCCTGGAAAAAGAGTTTATGAGCGTCCTTATTTAGGTGCAACATTTTTATCCCTTGTTCCTGATTGAACACGTGTCTTTCTGAAATTAAGTGATTAGCAAAACTAGACGTGTCTTTTTTCAATCTAAAAGCTTCCATATATTCTGATAATCTGGTATTCAATGTCTTTTCTGTTTTCCCGATATATTTTTTTACAACAAAAGCATTGCAATCTATAAATTCCGCATTTATTTAAGTAATGTATTTTATCTTTATTGTTAACTAATAATTTGCACAAAGAGTTTTCACAATAATTTACAAATACATACGCTCAACAGACAGTTTTTCATAATTATATACCAAATTCAGTTGCAATTATTTCTGTTTTAGGTTGGTATTTCTTTCAAAGTAAGCTTTCTTGTTTTTTAAATATTAGTAATATTACCGACATAATATTTAGGTTATGTATATTATACAATTAAACAGGTGAATCATAGCGACTACACTGTAAGAGTTAAATGTAAAATTTATCAAAATCAAAGCTTTTAAGTCTAGATATCCTTCACTGTCAAAAAGCTGAGAAAATCAATCGAGATAAATGTATTTTTTAATATTGGCCATGTGGCATCCAGAAGTAGCGCAAGACTATTTATATAAATATGAATGATCAGACATCGTTTTCCTACTCGTTGATTTCAGGAAAAGCAATAAGGAAATTAAATCAATAAAAATAAAAGTAATAACACTGCTTTGTGGATAATGTTACTCTTCGCCAACATAAAACTGTTTACGTTATTAATACAGTTTTAAAAAAAATGTTTCTATTACCAGAAGTTACACATGTTTCGCTTATGTATTGCTTTCTTTCTGATATAAAATAGATAATAATAAGATTTTTCGAATCGAAATTTTATAAATTCATGTTTCTTAACTTTTCCAGTTCTAAGCTTAAGAAATGTGACCCCAATACCCATATTTTCTTAAATATCTATTTTAATATGGGTGATACAATGTTTATAATTAAGTTTGTCTTATATCATAGTTGTTTGGACCTTTTGTAGTTTATATAAATACGCGATAACGCGATAACACGATAAGCGATCGTTCGTAAGATAGCTGGGCTAAACTCGTCAGTTGAAATTTCATATGTGTGCTGGGATGACGTCTTTTTTACGCGCAACATAAAATATGATTATTTATTAAAAAACCACAGATTTTTATAAAAAAAATGTATGAGGAATAATGCAAAGAGATATTTTAAACCCCTTAGACTATTTTTTATTTTGAAATTCATAAGAATAAGGCCAATAACGAGGAAACCACTGGGGTCCCTAAACGACCCCCATCGGATGAGAAGTATTTTTCTAGTCTCCGAGCCGCGAGAGTTACTTGGCCATCAATACGTAATCACAAAGATCTGAACCACGATTGTCTGATCGTGATACTGAACCACGATTTTTAACAGATGCTTTTTATTTTTAAAAAATCTTAAAAATAAATTTGACTCTATAGCATATTGAGAATATAACAAAGTCATTCGAGATCAACCGGAGGATAAAAGACACATAAAGTTCTGATAAATTGATGTATTTGGACCAGCGATTCTGAAGTTTCGCATTTTTTCATGCCTCGGGATATTGTCACGTCCCGAGACCGTAGTAATGTAGTTATTTTTATGAAAAAATATCAAAAATAATATCTCTATTCATGAACACTGTCGGTTACTTACGAAAATTATTTTTTTAAGTTAAGTATTGCAAAATATGACAATATCGTTTTGTCAATATTTATTTTTTGACGTCCTATTTGCTTTTTATTACTAATTTCCTTAAAATAGAACATTGGATCGGTTATTTTATGATTATTATTTCTTATCAAATTTGATTTCATTATATAAATAAATGGAAGATTTTGAAAGTGTTTTCATAATGTACAAAATTTCAAAACGTAAAGAGTTTCTCAAACTATACTTATATAGGGGAGCCGGTAAATTGCTCGAATTACAAATTATTCGAATTGTTTGGTTATTTAAACGATTTTTCACGACTTTTTCTACGAATTTCATTTTCATCTTGTTCGACACTTGTTTAAAGAGTGAAAAATGAAAATAATTTTCGTAAGTATTTATTTTAACCGTGTTCGCTCAAAATGCGTAACATATAATCTTTTAATGGAGTTTATCTCAACGGAAGTGTTTCTACGAGAACTGCTTATTAATTAGTTACTCAAACTGTTTCTATACATTTCCAGAACACATAGAAGACTAGGGCTAAGACAGAACAAACGGAAACAAATTGATTATCTTGTTATTCGAGCAATTTCCATTCGAGCAATTTACCGGGAACCCTTATATAGAATGAACAAAATCTATTTCTTACAAATTTCATAAAAAAACTTGTCAAGTTTTATGTCTAGGGTTGTTTTATTCAAATTTCCCAGGAACCGAGTCTGTCACATAGTGTTGATTTCCCGAGAATTTATTTTCGGGTTTTTTTGGTACAGGATCCCTAATTTGAACAGATAAATGATGAATAATACTATAATGTACATTTTTCGGCAACCGTCAACGGCTTGCGCCATTTCGGTTTTTTTTGACCCCACCATTTCGTCACAAATGCTGTAGCCCCCAAATTTAAATATCGTAAAATTTGTAAAAACGGCATTTAAAGTCATTTAAATATAGTTCGTCAACTACAAGACATTCGTTGATAGTGAACAGCTATGATTAACGAATTTAACTTTTTTTTTTAAATTGTGACATCCCGTTTTATACACCCATTTGTTCTTTTAGTTTTATACATCCATTTCGTCCCAAACATAACATTATATAAATTAGAACCTTTTCACCTTAAGGTAAGGTAAGGTAAGGGCATAACGTCATATATGTTCGTGTATTTTTTTTATCTAGGTACATAATAATAGTTACATAATAATACTAGGTTTAATAAAACAAATCATTAATACATCTAGTGCAGGGGATCCCGACCTTTTTGGACCCTAGAGCGCCAAAATATCACCGTGACTAGTTTTTTTAGCTCTTCGATTTGCCGATTTCCCTTAATTAGTTGGCGGGCGCGTCAGAATCAGTCGGCGCACGGGGTTGGTAACCCCTGCATTAAAACATCTGATGTATTTTTTTTTGTACAGTCGACACGCCAAGTAGTAAATGTATTCCGCTCACAATCTATTTTTCTAATGTAAATAAACTGGACCAGGTCCAGAATAGATATCACACCTTCATACTAAAATTAGTGGGTCTATATTAATAGTAAATGATGCTCTGCTATATTTTGAAAAAAAAACTCTTGGTCGATCTGTATTTGCAGAATCGTTTGCAACGATATTATATTATTGTACGTACGTGTGTGCAAATTACATGCAATGTACCTTGTACCTACTACCTTGAACAAACGTTTTTTGCCAAAAGACTGTGGTAAAAAAATGTTTTTATTTACATAAAAAAAGTTTTAGACATATCAGCAAGAAATGAGCATTAAAAACGGAAATACTCACAAATCAATAAATATTAAGTAATGTCGCAAGTTATATAAATTTATATAAATATATTTTTTTTCATTCTTATTTGTAAATTTTTGTTTATTATAAAACATGTAGCTTTTTCATGCGACGAGAAAATCCAATATCATTTGACTTGTGCTAAGCATTACATTGTAATAATTGAGACAAATAACGCTTACCAAAATGAATGTTAAGTTCCAAAAAATATAAATCCTTGCTAATCAATTTTTTGAAAAAATATCGTTCCTGCAGGTGATGTACAACATTTCGAACACATTACATTTTTTTCTCAAGAAATTAAACTTAGAGTGTTTTTATATTGGAGGGTTTTTTTGTCGATAAACTTTTTTATTTGTATCATACCGATGGTAAAATTTCCTCAATGATGGAAGGGTTAAAAAAAATAATAATCACATCTTAAAAAAATTTACTATAGGAATTAATAGGGCGTCCAATCCCGGGCTTTCGGGATTGAGGATAAGAAGTGCAAAATTCTCGAAAATTTTAGGAATTTCGCAAATTCCTAGCATTGAGATTTTTTTTTGAAATCCCCAAAAGAGCTAAATAAAAGGTCTCAAATTTTTTCTTTTCTGGAATTTTTCTCAGGATTTTAAAATCGTCAACCAAAAATTTTGGAAATTCAGAATTTGTCCACGATTTGATGGTGAAAAATGTGAATACCAAAATTCCGGGTAAAAATGTGAATACAAAAAGGGTCCGGGATTGGATGCCCTTGTAGTGACGTCTGCAAAGTTATTGGAAAGTTTTAATATCCTCTCGAAATCAAGTCAAACATTTCAAGCATTATTTATCATACTCACTGAAATTTTAAATAAAACACACTTAACACACTGTCCATATGTTTAAAATACAGTCAAACTATTTTTACACAGAACAAACGTGCAAAAAATCATGTAAAAAAAGAGTGAACACAGACAAATGAAATATAAGTTTTACACAGGACCGTACAATTTCGAAACCGCACAAAAAAAGGGTTTAAGCTTATATTACATAAATACCAAAACTTAGTTTGCGTTATTGTCTTCCACTGAAGATTGACTATCACTTGCAAAGTGTGCCCTAATTTTGGGCCAGTCGTAATACTTTTGACATATAATTTGAGCAGCCAAAATGACTTCTTATTAGCTATAAACCTTAATCTTTTAGCTACAGGATCAGTTGCACCATCTCAGTATTATTAAGTTTTTAAATGTTGAATAATATGTGTTCTAAACGTGACATATGTATTTCCACGCGATTCTTTATTTATTTTATTAACCACTTGATTACCAAGCGGACACAGGTGTCCGGAACATATGCTAGCGAACACGGATGTCCAAGACATTTAAAAAATCAAATACTTGGTATTCTAATAGAATATAAGCAATATTTTGATGAATACGTGTAGTTCCATCTATACTGAGTCAATATAACTTTTTAAAATATCGAATTCGAGTGTATATTAGGTAAAATCATTTTTCTCAAAAACACGCAGTATCTCTGCGACATATTAATGATTTATTTGCGCGGTATTCAAACGGTTAATACTGCCATTAAATATTGGAGACACTTCACAAAACAGGTGGCATTTATTTAGTTCATTTTGAATAATGTATCTTCAGTCGCTTACATAAATTCAAATCCATTTATCTCTTTGATTACCACATATTAATTTATTAAAAAAAATCTCATTCATCAGAGTTTTTTTATATCACAAAGATCTACCGCAGAACATTTGATGTTTATTTTTGGTTTACCAATATGCTTTTTAGGCGCCAAGAATAATACATATTTTTTTAGTAATTTATTAACAGTATTTTTTTTTTTAACTAAAAATATTGCAAAAAATCATTGAAATTTAAACATTTCGTTTGCGCTGTTTGCTACAAGAAACTAAAAAACGAGCGTTATCGTCATGAGTGAAACCGGCCCTGATCATAATTAATAGAAGTGGAATTAGTACAAATGAATATTAAAAAATATATATATAATGCCTTTCTACCAAGTATTGACAGTGAACACGCTAAAAGCAATACAGATATTGACATGGTACGATTTATAGGCATAAGCTCCTACTACCCCTTTTGTGATGACAACTGGCAGAAATTTAAACGTTCAGTTCAATTAATTGTGCTTAATTTTTTTATCATGTAACCAGTAATATCGATTGTTTTTATTGTTTATGACCGTAAATGGCAACACCCGAAGCGATTTTTGTTTCTTTCTTCCTTGCCTTTTGGGACACGAACCGAACACAACGTGTGTGGGGGACACTTCCCGGTGCTGGACTGCCTGCTTCCAGTGACCTTTAATTTAGAGTCGCTTGTGGTTTTTTTCGTTAGTGGTTTTGTGCGACACGTTATTCACAGAATGACGTGTCAAAAGCTAGACGTCGAGATGACAGAACTGATTTTTCCATATTGACGATAATTAAAGTTTTTTTTTTCTGTCGCGCGCAGACTTGGCATAAAATTTCGTAACTTCTATAAAAACGTTTGTGCAAGCTGGGTATTAATTGTATAGTAATAAACTATTTTTTTTATATATAATATTAATATGTAACTTACAACTATAAGAAAACCAACGATCATAATTTATTTTTGTCCTATAAATCTGTAGAATTGTATTGCGGTTTATGAATAAAATATTAAAATGGGCCAAAAATAATTTACGAAGCAATGTCAATGTACGCAACTGCTTAAATTAAAAAAAGCTTTTAAGTTTCTTATCGAGGCTGCCAAGTAATGTCGGTTTTCAATTTCAGACTAGAACATTTTTTAATGAATATTCAACGAAAAATAATTTCCTAGCATAATTATATTTCTTTTATATTGATTGATCTCGCAAAATTTGTTATTTGTGAGGAGCCTGCTGATTTTCTCAAAGAATCATTTTTAAGTACTATATGTTCTTAATGAATGTTCATGAATTCAACATTATTAAATTACTGAAAAATGAATACGGCTTTCCGGAATGATGCTTATAGTTTAGATAGAAACCAGGGCTGTGGAGTAGGAGTCGCGGAGTTGCAGTATTTTGACCGGAGTCGGAGTCGTAAAAAATGAGCGGCTCGATTTTTTTTTGAATATTATATTTAATGATGTGTATTCAAGCAAAATACTCCGAAGTGTTGACATTTCATGCATAGCTGACTAAAGATGAATCTGATGGTGTACATATATATATATAAGTTAATATGAAATTTTTGAAAAAAAATCCTCACAGTCGGAGTCGTTAATTATTTTAAAGCTGGAGTAGGAGTCGTCTTTTTTTACACGACTCCAAAGCCCTGATAGAAGCATCATCGGCCTTTAAAATAGACTTCAATAAAACCTTTCGGGACAGTTTTTAAAGTCCATATCCGCTACCAATGTGGAAAATATGATATGAAATTATTGAAAGTCGTTAATTATTTTTAAGCTGGAGTCGGAGTCGTCTTTTTTTACACGAGTCTACAGCCCTGCATTTTATACATGCTATGGAGAAAATATTTCATTGCTGATTTCGTTCAATTCACAAACTACAATTGAAATAACCTAACCTCAAATTTGAATGAGTGCCTACTAGAGGTCTGCACGGGCCCGGGCCTGGCCCACGGGCTCTTACCCGACCCGGCCCGTGGGCCGGGCTCGGGCGGGTAAGCGCAATCGAGAGTCGGGCTCGGGCCGGGCCGGGCTTTGGAATTTGGGATATAATGTTGGGGAAAATATACCAAATCGAGGATTTCAAATTCCTCGGTGAGCTAAAAAAAAAAAAAAGGACTTTCGGAGATAATCTGAGGAAAAAGTATACCAAATCGAGGATTTCAAATTCCTCGGTGAGCTAAAAAAAAAAAAAGGACTTTCGGAGATAATCTGGGGAAAAAGTATACCAAATCGAGGATTTCAAATTTCTCGGTGCTTCGGGTCGGGTTCGGGTAACAAGTGCGGCATTAGACTCGGGCCCGGGCCGGGTCGGGCGTGAGTTTTTCGGGCTCGGACCGGGTAGTTTTGTAAAATTTTGGCCCGTGCAGACCTCTAGTGCCTACCCACTATAACGTAGTATTCCTATAGCGTAGTCCCAATCTTTATGATACAGATTATAGAGGTCGACTGTGATTGCTTATAGACGTTTTTCTACGAACTGCTTGTTCATCAGTTGTTCAACCTCTCTTTTATGAAGAGTGTAAGAATATGAGGATAAAGCCAAGAAAGAACCCGTGACTAAATAGTCGCTTTTGCTACGCCTTGTTAATTTTAGCATTAGACGTGTGGGAAAGGAATTTTTAGACATCATAAACACCCATGCATTCGAACAGAAATCGATTAAAAAAATGATATTCGTACTGGGAAACGAGCCAGTAAGATCCGTCATGAAAGACAAAAATGTTAACCGCTTGTAAACATGGAACCCGAAAATTTAACAGTACACACCATTGAAAATAATACAAATGGTCTTGTCTATTTATTTTTTATTGGGATGTTCCATCCAAGTCTGCGATCTCCAAACATGCGGTCCAGTTGAAGATTTTCTGCGGCCCTATTGGAGTTTACAGCATTCTACAAATATATATTTTTATTTGTTGAAAATAGTAAAAACGAAATGTCGTAACAGGCTGGCCGATGAAAACTTGACCAATCAACTGCGATGTGCATCGAATAAATTACCAGCCGATATTCAAAAAATATCAAATAGTATAAAAAAAGTGTCACATTAATTATTAATTAAGTAAATAAAATGTTTTGATAATTGTTTGGCTGCATTTAAAATGTATAAAAAAAGTTATCATCGTGATATCATTATCTAAGTCGATCATCATGATCCCTTTTTTTGGTAATGGTAATAATTAATTGCCGCCTGTGTGGTCGAGTGGTCAAGATCGTTGACTACCGCTACGGAGGGCACGAGTTCGAATCCCAGTACGGGCAGTTTTATAAATTGATTCTTCTATCGATTTATGAATATCTGTTCAAAAGGCATGGATGTATGTGATGTCTTGAATTCCCCCCTTCCACCCATCCTATCCTATGAACGGGGCGTATCGAGAGCGATTAGCTAACCACTAGTCCTGTCCTAGCCCTTTCCTTCTATTCATACTCTCTTTAGAAAAAGAGAGGTTAAGCAACTGAGTAACAAGCAGTTCTCGTAGAAACATTTCTGTTGAGATAAACTCCATTAGGAGGAAAAAAATAATAATAATAAATTGTTTTTAATACGTTTGTTTGTTTTGTTTTTTATGCGGCCCACCATATACCGGTAATATTTTATTGGGCCCATTAAACAATTTCTGTTGGACAACGCTGATCTAAGTCATTAATAATTCCTCCATGCTCAGACACTAATGATATGATAATGAGGTGGTTTTTATCAAGATTAAACATTTTCCAATTAAAAATAACTATCAGATATTATATAATTAATTTCAATTTATTTTGAATAACTCAAATAATTTTAATGTGTTTTAATAAATATTTATATTTAAATATATTTTATTAACTATAGGAAAAAAATACAGGCAGATTATTGCTTTTTAAATTGTCTGAAGGCCTATTTTATTACAGAATTAATA
This sequence comes from Himalopsyche anomala, assembly GCA_031772345.1. NCBI lineage: Eukaryota > Metazoa > Arthropoda > Insecta > Trichoptera > Rhyacophilidae > Himalopsyche > Himalopsyche anomala. The sequence goes on from CM062830.1 coordinate 439,864, forward strand.
AAAGATTCGCTTAGAGAATCGTAAAGCAGCTTTTCAATTAGCTTTTATTAACCTCCATTATTTTCGTTGTCGGCCTAATAAATATTAACTCGTTCGTAAAATATTTTCAATACACTTTTATTAGAGAAACAATAGTCCAATTAAAACGAAATCAAACGTTTTTTTTTCAAATATTTATTGACTAGGCTTAATCTCAAATTACATACTAATATCATTTTATCATGGTAACAGTAACAAAGTATTTAGTTCCACCATAATATAGTGGAATTATAGAAATAAACTTTTTTTAACTTGTCGTAATTCAATCAATAGTGTTATTTTTAACTGCTTTTTATAAACATATCTATATTATTTATATTATTTATTGAATGATCGACAAGCGTATTTATGCACGGAAGAATCACTGTACGCAGTTTTCTTGGGCGGAGAATTCGTGTACGAGGTATTCTGTATTGAGGATTCGGTTCGGAAGAATCACGGTACCGGCAGTGTCCTCTTTTTAACAAAGAATTCCATTTTTTCGAAATAATAAAAAAAAAACAATTCGGGATCATAAGAGATATTTTTTTATATATCCATGTCCGCTCCCAATGGCCTCCTAATTCAGCTATCTCAACAGAAGTTTTTCTACATGAACTGTTTGTTACTCAGTCGCTCAGCTTCTCTTTTTCGAATCATAGGTATACAAATTCAGACATCAAAATAAAATAAAATGTACTATTATTTATTATTATTACAGTAAAAAAAAATAATTGTATTACTCTATTTATGCAATCCCATAATGGTTTGCGCCCTAGTCGGTTTCGTATTTCGCCTATATGGTGGCGCCGGCCCTGGGTACCGGTCATTTCATTCACGAATTTTTACAAAGTTACACACGAGCTATATTGGTTAAGTTATACTTTTTAAGCTTTTTACTTATAATATATAATTATCAACTAACATGTGTATTTGATTTTTCAAGAATTGGATTTTATAGTGTAATATTTGCGACTAAGGTTGAAGATATCACAGACAGAGCGCAAGACCAAAGAATTGATGTTACAAGAGCTGGTCATCAGAATATCTATTCAATCAAAGATGGGCCCAATTCTAACGGCGTATTGGGACAAAATTAAGCTTTTTCGGAAAGCTTTTTTTTCCTCATAAAGGGAGCACAGAATAGAGAATAGAATTATAATTAAGAAAACTTCTATATTGTTCTCTAGTGTTATCGAATTTTAGATACTATATAGTGTAAAAATATATCTACGAATATAATTCAATTAGTAGTCACATGTATAGAATATAAACCATTTGTTTTTTATGATGAAAAAATGGACAGAAAATAATAAATTAAGTAACTTTTTTATCACCACCATAATTCTTATATTACTAATAAATTAATGAAAATTGTGCTTTGTTAAATCAATTAAATCTCTGTGACTACTGGTTAGTTTATATTAATTTTATGCGTGCCATCAGTCATTAAAATGGTTGTAAAATATTAAAAGAATATAGTATAAACAAAAGAATCAAGAAGATTCTAAAATGCTAGATAGTTCATCAAGTTAACTTGATGGCTGCCACAGACGAGATAACTCGTAAAATTGTTCGTGCTCACGCCAGTTAAGCACACGCCAGTTACGAGTTAACTCGTCAATAACTAATTGAATTAATAATTGCAAATTATAGCCGGCGAGTTAGGTAATTATGTACTTTTTTTCTACGGCATCTAAAAAGTTAGGCAAAAGTGTATAGCACATGCCAAGTTGTGAACATTTTTTGTTAATAGAATCAACTATGGCACTATTGATGATTTTAAAATTAATTATAGCAAAGCATAGCCACAATGCCAGTCATGTAGCTGAATGGTTACGTTCTCAACCAATGCTAAATCATTTTGCGACCATCGTCCTTTTTACTACAGTAGTACAACACAGCGAGTTTAAATAAAATCCTAAAATTAAAATACTGTTCATATAATGCACTACTTGAAAAAATATCAAATATATTAAAAACGGATTAAAATGAAATTCAAAAAAATGAAAATTCAAATCACATACATTGAAATCAGTATTGCAATATTTCATATCAAATTTCATTAAAAAAATATGCATAATTATAAATGGCTGGCTTGCTTAAACAACTGACGGTTTTTTAAATCAATGATACGCCATTAAAAAAGATTATCAATGCTGGAACTTATCAATATTGATAATTTCTTTTCAAATAATTTTATCAAAATACGGTTCTAGTTCATTTTCAGTACTGAAATACATCGAAACCGGTTTCGGTATTAAAAATAAACCATAAATACCGGAATTCCGGTTTCGGCAATACCGGTATTGCGATCCCTAGCACCTGCAAAATAAGGATATGACGGAGATGATTGATTTAAATATGAATCCGCTCAGAAACACTGTTCTAGTCGTGATAAGTTTTCGTTTTTTTTCGGACAACTGTACTTCGCAGTCCAGTGTGTACAGAAAGTCACATAATTTGGTATTTCACTTTTTTGCTTAACTCAATTATATTTGTACTTATGTCTAATACGGTTAGTTTTTACTAGGGCTTGTCTTACTTTTTTAAAAACCGGGTTTTTCTCAAAATTTTTGTCATTCGAAAACCAGTTTTTTCAAAATATTTTTTATTATTTAAATAAAAACGTTAATATTTTGACTTTTTGACTGGACTTTTATTTGCATTACCCAGCGAAAGGATATTTTCGATATCAGCAAATTTTGTTACAAAAATTATATCATCATTTAGTGATTGATCAGTGGACGCATGGTGTTATCTTTAATCATATTTTCTGAAGAGTAACACCAAATATTTTCTTGTTGTGTATTATTATGTATATAAATAAACAAAATAAAAAAGAATTTTAAACTTTTATTCGGTATTTTAATTGAATTTTCCATTTTTTGGAAAACAATATTGACATTCGAAAACCGGTTTTTCAAAATAGAATATTGAATATTATGAACTGACTGTGTACGCCCCTGAATGATGTCGTTAATGGTTCCCAATATTATTGAAAGTTTATTGTCAAATGACACGATGTAAGACCATTATAAATGACTTAGGTAACACGGTGGCGTGCTAACAAAGACGAAGAGCAGTGATTTATTATAACTTTAATCTTGACGTTGACATTAATCACAGAAAAAGGAAGATTTCGAAGAGTATACGATGACATCACAAGCTAAACAAAATATATTTTTTGTTAATATCGAGTTTTTACATACACGCTCTATTGTGAGTATTTTTATTTTTCAAGTCAAAGTAATGTAGCAAGCGGTACGGTCCGCTTGCTACGTTTTATATTTTTAATTTACATTTTTTACACGGTATATACGTTTTCCCCTAAATCTGAAAACAATAATTTGCCGACCCCAAAAAAAAAATTCACATGTTCATGTTTTAACAAAAAATACAAAAATTCGTTATGAATGTTCCATTTTGTTTCGCATTTCAATGATGTTTTAGAATCTGTGTACTTTTTTATGCGGAAAGTGCGTAAAATTTAATTACACAAGCAAATGAAAATATGTATAAAGTAAATAATAATGTTGTTCTTTGTGTTAGTAAATTTACTTGAAAATAGAATTTACTTACACAATCAGACAGATTCATTGTAACAGCAACGACTAGTATCTAAACTAAGGAAAAAAAACTGTTACAAGCTGTTAAAAATATTTTTTTATTAAGTCATGCTCCAATTGTCACTGTCTACTGCCAAAATGTGCCATAAAATATTGAAATAATAAATCAATTTTTGAGCAATGCAAGACATTTGGTGACTTCATTTTTACACCAAAAGTATCAATGACTTAATACCAACACTGGTTTCACTTCATGTTTATTTAGGGCATTTAGGCGATAGAGAAGAAAACTTTTGTCATATATTATATGGGCTCTCTAGAGGTGAAGTGAGCCAACAAGTTAAGTGGTAAAGCTTTTTCTTGGACTCTTAATTTTAAGTACAATAACGTCTTTATTTGGTGTTTTGATGGATTAAATATTTTTATTTTACGGAGATAACACAATTGAAATGTGTTTCAACCGTGGTTACTACACTTTTATGATACTTTAAGACAAGGGTGTCCAACTTTTTTTGCCCTGAAATCGACTTTTCAATCGAAATTTTTCTCGCGATCGACTTTTAACATGAATCTGATAAGAAATTGTTTTTATTAGGGTTTTTTCCCTTCTTCAAGCTTAGAAATGGTTATTTAAATGCGAAATACATATCATTAGATAAGTATGTGCTTATAAAATAATTCAATTTTAGTATTTTTGTATATTTTATATTTAAATTATAAATAATAAATTATGAATAAAATAAATGTTTTCGAAATTCACGGAAGCTTTCGGGATCGACCAAATTTTACTTTGGGATCTACCGGTTGGACATCCATGCTTTAAGATGTGTAGAATACAACAACGCATCTAGCATATATTTTTTTATTAAAATACCACTTGGTTCACTTCACCCCTAATGGGCCCATATTATAGTTTGTCGGACGTAAAACTTGTTAGTTTTCAAAATCCGTGCATGAAAAACAGAGTTTTAAGGTAATTTTGCGACATTTGAAAGCCGGTTTTCTCATTTTGGTAACCCGCTTTTTAATACTACAATTGACATTTTTCATTTTGAAACCACCATAGGAACAAATAAAACGAAATAAAATATGTAGTTTAATAGTAAATATATGCATATAAAATGATTGCGTTGAAAATATTACAGAAAGGTTTATCATGAAAGTCGAATATTACATGCAAGAGTCTACAAACGATAGAACAAAAAATTATGATCTTTTATTTGATGTCTTAAAAACTACATATTTCACCTCATAACATAACCAGGCGAAAGAGTATTTTCTACTTCTGAAAATGTTGTTAAAAAATTGCTTTTACATACAAATTGACTATTGGACTTAAGTGTTTTATAAAAACATTTCCTATAGAGGAATATCAGAAAATAGTTGAAGGATTTTTTCTTAACGTTTATAAAATAATAAATACACGAAGTTAACTTTTTTCTCGCCATTATTTAATGATACTTTTTTTGAGAACCCCCGAAAAATGGGTTGAGTCAGGGGTGGGGAACCTTTTCTTCTCTAAAGGCCGCATTCATTATTTGATTCGACATGAAGGCCGCAGTAAACATTGACTAAGGAATTTTTGGCCGGAAACAATTTCATGCCAATTTCTAAGGCCCAGAAATTTACGGATTTCCCAAAATTACCAGCGTGAGACCTTTTGTTGCTGGTCTTTCAAGGATTTTGACATCGAAAATCCCAAGAATTTACGAAATTACAAAACTTTACTGAATTAGAGAATTGGCCAGAAGGCCGAACCAGAGTAGCCAAAAGGCCGCAGGTTCCCCACGCCTGGGTATTAGTTAATATTGAAATTCGAAAACCAGTTTTATTATTTCAGCATTTTTTTATAAGCCTCTGTCGCACGGTAATAAATAAATATTTTTACTCAGAAAGGACTATTTCAAAACCAGTTAACATTTGGCCTGTCTTTTTTTAGACTTTTTTCAGACAACCTTTTTAGATCTGATTAGTCACCATGGACAGAGTTGGAATTTTAAGGTCAGCCAGGACTCATTCTTCTGGATGGAATGTGCTTGTGGGAAAAAAATGACACTCGTTAGGCTGCAGATCACGGCTTAAGTCATGCAATAAAGATGTAATAATTTTATTTTTATACGTATTCTAAATTATATAGAAACCCCATTTCTGATTTTATAATATTATGCTTATAAATAATCAAAAAGCTCTATTTAATATTCAGACTCCGGATCATGTCTCACTCTGTCAAATGCTCATGGTGCGTTAAGCGCAACCCCTATGTTTTACTTAAAGGTTTATTTCACCCCTTAACAGAATCAGCAGAGTGGCGCAGCGGAAGCGTGCTGGGCCCATAACCCAGAGGTCCGTGGATCGAAACCACGTTCTGCTATTATTTTTATTTTTATTTTTTAATAGGCAAATTATCTCATCATTTTTGTAATGTTACTCGTACCCAGTGGCGCAGCAGCACATATTGGGCCTATATTCTATTTTCCATTAGAAATATTTTTTATTTTTAAGACACTCTAATAATATTGAATAATGTAATTAAGAAAATTTCGAATATGACTAGTTTTTTTAAAAGATTTTTCTTCAGAACGTTACGTATTAAAATTACAACACTCTTGCAGGCTTGAAAGAATGCAGTCGTTTTGCAAAAAAAAGAAGTAAAAAGTGAAAAAAATACTGGAACACACTGGAAACAATAAAGTGAATCATACAGCATAATACGTAAATCAAAATTCCGCAAGCTTTTTTTGCCACGGACCCCTACAAAGTACCTCGGAAAATAATCCTGTTTTGCTTAAATAGTTAGAAAATTTTCGATTGACCAAATTTTTTTCTCCTTCAAGACTTATATTTAACTAATTTACTTTTTTTTTTCAACTCTCATAAAAACGTTATTAGTCTTTGCAATATACATAGATATTAAGAATTAAGGCTGAGGATTAGTTTGCAATAAGCTTTGAGTTTGAAACATATGATTGACATGTGTGATTTGACTAGGCGACTAGGGTCTCACTGGAGACTGGAGACTGCCTAGGCTATTGTCCAATTTCGTGATGTTTAAGCCCCGGGATTATGAATCATGATAGTACTATTCCCAGGATTGAAGATGACAATCGAATAATTCGTTAAATTCCGTAAAATATATATTTTCACATTTAGCCACTGGCATTCGTAACGTTTTGAAAGGATGGAGCTAAAAAAATGGCTTTACATTTTTTCATAATGGGAAATCCGTAAAATCCAAAAAAGCTCCCGATTTTTTTAATATTGGGAAACACGTTAATTCCAATGTTTTAAAAATTGGTCAGCGATCAAAATTTTAGAAATCCAGCGAGCTAAAAAAAACTGTCACATTTTTTAATAATAGGAAATCCGCAAATTCATAAGATTTTTAAATCGGCAATAAACTTCTCAATTTCTGACATGGATACCCAAAACTCACATCTTAAATACATTTGACACGATTTTTTGATGAATAATCAATCCTGGGATCCGAAAAATTGTGCATCCCGAAATCCCGGGATCACAAAAAGGGTTCGGAGTTGGATGACTTACTTGCGACCCCTTTGATAGTGTCCGCGACCGTCATTTGTAGGACACTGATTTAGAGTATTTTAAAAGTTAAGCAGACGACAATTCGTACTTTTTTAAATAGACATATTTATTTAGTTTATGATACTGTGCTTTATGACCCTTTGTCTGGCTGTATCTTTGTGTTTATACTGTAATGTGGTCACCCTGTTGGAAATGCAGCATAACTGCCAGAAACACCAATGACTAAAGAATAAATGCATCTTCATGTAAAGCAGTTATTTTGACTCGGTTCTACATAAATATAAATAAATCACTTATCGAAAATATCAATCGCTTCAGTGTGAGTCAGAGTTGCCAGTAATTAGAGTCAACCACGGTTGACAGGCTGGAACGTGTGAATAGAGGACAAGTAAACGACTTCAAATGGAGTCAAAGTCAATCATATTACTACGAAAATTCGAATTATTTAAATGTATTGCCAAAATAGACTTAACTAATTCATTTAATTTTATTCAATGAAATATATTTATATGAGAATTTTTATACACCTAATCAACATTACTTAGTTAAATATTTATCAGAAAATATTGAAAAATCAGGGTATTTTCTCGATAAAAGATTTTTATTAAAATTAAAAGCAATGAATGATAAATGAACACAATCAAAAGATTTTCTATTTGCATTTATACGAAAGGAAGAAAAGGCAAATAAACTGTATTCTCAGATATATAACGTAGTTATATGAACATGGAAAATTATTGCATTCTGCGTTGGCAATAACCACGCACTAGAAATCTTTTTTTCCGTATGGTCGAAGCGAAAAAAAAAATTACGAAGATACGTTTATTGACAAATAAAGGGTAAAGAAGACCGTTTCTTAAATGACAGAGGACATTATTTTAAAGTCAAATTGTAGAATATGTCGTCTTTTTGGATGTCATCTGGTATCCCTAGTTAAGCAGTTCTTCTATTTCCGACACCAATAAAGTAAGCAAGCGAAATGCATACCCAGACTCTGTCTTGTATTAGTTTAAACGAGGGGGGACATGCCTAATGGGAATACCATCGCTAATGAAGCAGCTAAAATAGTCCGGCTTTGCTCGCCAATGCTCTATAAATTTCATAAAGTAGCAAAAATGAAGGTTACGCCAAAACATTAATAACCTCATTTATAAATAGTTCAAAGGCCAGAAAGCAACTTGGTCATTTCTATTTGTGATTTAATCAATCAAATAATTTTATGAACACACTCCGCCTCCATCTTACTCATTAACTTTTGACTTCTGGATGAATGCCACACCAATTAATAATACTATTTTTGAGCTTTCGGTAAAGATGAATACGTATTATTAATTGAAATCACTTGAAATTACCTGTTTTTTATTGGAAACGAGTCTAAAACACACTCTTCAGTTTGACTATGACTGAATGCTAAAGAAATCTTGTTTATACCATCCAAAATTCAGTCGAAAAATATTTAATATGAGTATTACACTATCACAATCAGGGCATCCAATCCCGGGATCCCGTTCAATTCTCTGATCCCGGAATCCCGGGATCGCGACCATGTCAATCCCGGGATTTCGGGATCAGAGATTTGAGGAAATCTCGAAAATTGACACGAAATTGGCAAATTGTGGATATCAAATTCGTCGGTGAGCTAAAATAACAAAACGAGGTTTGGAGATAATCTGGGGAAAAAGTATACCAAATCGGGGATTTCAAATTTCTCGGTGAGCCAAAAAAAAAAAACGAGCTTTTGTGACAATCTTGGGAAAAAAGTATACCAAATTGAGTATTTCAAATTCCTCGGTGACCTAATCCCAATCTCGGGATTGGAAAAAGGCTCCGGGATTGAATACCCTAATCACAATGATTCTCACATAGTACTTTGAGTGCCACTTGTGACACTTAAATCATTTCTCGGTAACACTTGAGTTTTTTAAATAATTAAAACAAAATATCTGTTTTTAAAAGTTATTATTTTTTATTTGTATTAATTTATTCTGATTTTGCAAATTTGATTTGATTCATAGCGAATTCATATATTATTCTAGTCGATTGAAACAAACATTTTTCCTTTTAGTACGTACGTACATATACCGTTTACATTGTCATTGTTATGAAATGGGTCGCTCTCAATTTAGCTCTAGTGTTTCAAGCTCGCTGCAACAATTCATCCGCATAAGAAAATATATAAGATTCTATAGCTTTTAATAAATATTTTTATTTGATGTAGTTGAGTATATTTCGAATTTTGTTTTTTTTTTAAATACCGTTGAACTTGTTTATACAATATGGGGAGCTGATAAGTAGGTAAGAAATTGTTGGAGAATTTAAAAATAATTCAAAGCGATATTGTTAAAAAGTGTGTCATTCAAACAATAATGTCGATGTTTTGCCGTGCCTGCTCAAAATGTGAAATGGAATCAGTTTACAGAAATTCTTCTGCGATATCTGATCCATAGTCAGTAAGTAGCTCAAGTTTCTCTGTAGCGAGAATAATCACAGAAAGTCGGTTCTTGGAAAAAACAGGTATTTAACTAGTTGAAGGCTAAGATGGGGAATATTGAATACTTATGGAAATTAATAAAAACGACAAATCTGTAGAAAAACCAATGTTTGTGAACTTTTGACCTCGTGACCGAGTTTCGACTGATCCGTAAATTGTTGACCACTTGGCTACTGATCTTTACCCTAAAGTGCGATGTTGTTAAAAGTACGCAAACAATGTTTTTTTTATTTGAGTCATCGACATAGAAATTTGAGATGAATAGGATATTTAAAGGGCAAAATGATTTGCGATTATCTTTCATCGTCGATTAATCACTGGCGACTAGAGACCCACTTGAAATATAACAGCATGCAAAAATAGCAACGCAAACAAAAGGAAATGCTTCAATCTATTAATGTATTTTGAATCAATTAGATGAATAAGCAATGAAAATAGTGAAATATGATTTCAACATTTAAATAGTAATAATTTGAAATCTAAGTCATTATGTTCTGTGAAATGTTTCTAAAGTAAGAAGTTTTAAGTCATTGACTAATTATTAAAGACACGTATTTTTAGCATCTATTTGAAAAAAATAGCGTTTTGACGTTCGAATTTCGCATTTTGGAGCAAATAAAATTTTAATGAGATAAGAAGAAAATCGAATTCTATAAAATTTCGCATATATTATTTTGACAATGTCGCAATAATTTCGCTTTAATCGCTTCTATGTCTCATTTATCGCAAAACGCGATAATCACGTATTCAAATTTAAGATTTCGATTAAAGCTGCTTGGTGGAATTTCAATATTAAATTTTTGAATCGTTAAAACATTCCCCACGTTTTGTCACTTACAGCAATAATTATTTCATAAAACTTAATTATATTTACATTCATGTAATGGATATGTATAAACATGGTGAATTAGAAAGATTCACTTGTTCATTTTAAAATGGTAATCTACTTAGCTGTGCCCTATTAATTTTTAAAATTTCTTACTAGACCGAAAATTAAATATTAAGTAGTAACCTAATAGGTATAAAAAAAAATATTTTTCATTCTCTCAAAATAATAATTCAAAGTAAAACAATGCATATTAGATGTATATGGTAGGAATTCAATTAGAAGTTTGGCTAAATTATATTACATTGACGTTCCTAGGCTATGTGCCGCCCCTAGGCATAGTATAAAACAGCGCCCTTACTATCTTTGGATATATTTTTATTAAATTATAAATTATATGAATCGCTTAAAGCCATAAAAAATAAGTGATTTATTAAAAAATATTTCCCATTATTCTAAGAATACTATGTATATATATATATTTCTAAATTTTAAAAAAATATTTGACATTACAGCTTACGCCAATGCGGCAAATATTTTCAAGTTGAAAGATCATACGAGATATACTCGACGAGAATTTTTGAAAGTCACATGAGATTAACTCAAGGAGAATTGACTTCACAAACACCCATGTCTTAGATCTCAAATTAAAATTGAAAAAAATCCAATTTGACATTGACCTTACCGGGAATCGAACCCAGACCCACCTGATCGGTAGAGCAAGATCTTACCAACTAGACCAAAGCGGGCGACAACTATATAGAATCCTCTACTCATCGACGTATGTATGTACTAAAAAAACATTTTTTTTCACCTCAAAAATCTTTCACCTTTCAAAGATCCTCACGAATCTGTCTCCATCGGTAAATGTCATATTTAAAAAAGAATTTTGCGATAAAGTTAAGTACTATATACCCATCAGTAATTAACATCGAAAATGTATTTTTTATCAAATGCACTGAGGCATAATATTTATTTCACGCTAAAGTCGTGTATTAAAAATATTTAGTAATTTTGAAAACTTATTCTGTTGTCATTTGCCGCCCCCAAGTAATTTCCTACTCGCCCATGTCCAGGGGTCGTCCCTGATAACATATGTAACTGTATCGGAATCACCACTCGTAAATCGCAGAAAACATAAATTTATGCTGTATAATAATTCAGTTATATTCGAGTTAGATTTTTAAATATTACGTCTTACTGAACAGTGAAAATGACTAATGTAAAACGATTTATAAATGATTTCAATTCATTACTGTTAGATGCAAAATATTATCAATAGATCTTTGTTTTAGTGTCTGGATTGCTTTGCCCACGTGCTTCGCTTTGAAAATTATGGCTTGAATTATACAACTCGACGGGTGATTTTATAACAATGGATGATTGTTAAGAATAGTTGATGGTAAAACCGTGCAAATCGAAAAACACAATTTGTCAATATTTTATGAAGTTTTCGATCAAATTTTTAAGATTTTACGTTTAAAACCAATATTTTAGATATTTTTATGAACATAATTCTTTAATAAGTATTTGGTCTTTTACTGAAAATTACTAATCGCCCTTGCAGCAATTTATGGTCAACAAATACAAAAAAAAAATACACTTTTTTTGTATTGAGCGGTACTGATCTGTGATAAAAATGTAGAATAAGTAGATAAAAGTTTTTTTATTTTTTTATATACACTTAACCCTTCAGGCACGTATGCCTTAAATAAATGTTGTAAAGCAGCAAATTCATTGTCAACGAATAACAGAATAAGTCGCTGATTGATTTTTCGTTGATTCAGGGCAAATAATTTTTAAATTTGCTGATGTAAAGTTCATTATTTAAACTCACAAACCGGTGTTAAAATTCGTTATATTAAAGCGCTAAATAGCTCCGACTATAGAATCCAATATATTTTTGTTCAATAATTCAAACAATATTGAATTTGACACATTCAAACGATTTGAATGTGTCAAATTTGCAAATGCTACTATCTTTCCAAACTATGTATAAAACATATATATTTTCTTATACCTTAATTGCTTGGATTTAAATACACACGATGAAAGTTAAACTTCAATCCAATTTGTACAAGAAATTAAGTTATTTAAATGAAATTGGTGAACTTTTCTATTATAAATGGGCATCAAAACAAAGCATTTGCTGTGCACGTTACGCGGGCTTAGGGTTAAAGACCAAATATTTTCTTTTAGTTGCAGTGACACTAAAAATGTGGCCATTTCTGGTATCTTATAACATATTTCTAAACTGAAAACAAACATCTACATTTTGCATTGATCTTAGCGGGAAAAGAATCCAGACCCACCCGATCTGTGGAGCCAACTAAACCACAACAGGGGACATTTAATCTAACACATCGTGACTAGGCGTCGCGACCCACCAGATGAGAAACATTTTTAGTAGCTCAATCAATCTCCTCTTAAGTCCAAATGACATCCTTGACGGATAAATCATGCCATTGTGTAAACTGAGTATGTTTACATGCATATCCGCTAATACGTCTAGAATGAATGCACTGCTAACCGTTTTATAACAACTAACAACTTGATTTCACGAACTATGAATGTTGTTATTATGAATTAAGTACTATGATTGTGGTTAAAACAGTTGTTGTCAAAATAAGCATAATGGATGCTATAAATGAAACTCAAGAAAGACATTATTTGTTACTCGAAGACAAATTGCCTTTAGATGATATTGTAACGTGAAATTAGTAACAATAATTATTGTGGTAAAAATGGCAACAGAAAAGTTTAATAATAATGGACAAAACAAAGACAATCAAATTGAAATAAAAAACACTCCAATATGATACTACAATTTTAATATATTTTTTACTAAATATACGAATTCTGACATACTGACTAAGGATACAATCGCATCGATACGATGACTGAACATAACATTTTTTTTTTTTAAATAATAATATTTGTTATTACAACTGATACCAGTACGCCAAATATTTAAAGTTGAAAGAAAGATCATACGAGATAAGCACAATGAGACATTTTTGTGAGTCTTATTATTTATTGCGTATAACAGTAATAAAAAAAATCACCTGTTCCTTGGAACATTGCGAATTGCTCTCAGATTAAACTATTCCCTTATCAAAGTATTCTCTGTCCATCGCTGAAGTCGCCTGATTATTGACGACTCTGATTCCATCTCGGTCCAAAATACCATATATTCACGACTCCAACTCCTTAAGTCCAGTATTCAATGTTTTTTTTATTAGAATAGTGCATGCTCTTTATTTTAAAAACTTAAAGCTAAAATCCTTTCATTTAAATAATGGCGATATGTGTAGCGTTGAATAAATCCTTACAAAACAGGTTATATATACATATAATGCCGAAGTATTATTTTGATCATATTTATTAACTATTTTTTTTTTTGAATAATAATGATCTTATAATACCAAAACCGGATTTGCTTGGTTTTATTAATTTCATATTATCTTTACCGAAAGGTTAGTATTATCATATGAATCTCTACAATCAAACCATGATATTTTGGTAAGACAACTCTCAGATAAAATGCATCCGTGGAAGGGATACAGAGGCTCTGTAGGTATTGTTTGTATCTGTCCAAAAATTTGGCAATAAATTAGGTAAGAAATAAAAAGAATGAATTGAAAAACGAAAATATATTCTATCTCCGATAGAATATAGTTAAATTAAAACACATTGTTGTGGGCCAATGCTACAGAAATAATTTTAAAAAGCTTCACTTGCTTAATTCTTTTTAGCAGTGATATTTAATCTCTCCATGGTATACCTGGAATACCACCTAACTCATACTACTGGATTGGTATAATATGTGAAAAGAATAGTCGCTGAGAGTCACAGCACACCTCGGGTTATCGCGTTTATGGTGATACTACATTAGAGGTCTGCACGGGCCGAAATTTTACAAAATTACTCGGTCCGAGTCTAATACCACACTTGTTACCCAAACCCGACCCGAAGCCCAGATTTATATTCCGCAGCCCGATAAAAACCCGTTCTTTTACAAATTTACAATATACGATTTTCTAAAATTATTTTCGATTCTTCAACTAATGAAATAATATTCACAACGAATGATAATTACAATATTATACCTATTGGTCATTCCTAAATAATGAAATCATTGTATCAGATTAAGTGTCAACTGGGTCACAATTTTATGGGTCAAGCTTCGTTGTTCTGAAATAAATATATGTACAATGGTGCCATACGTAACAAATAATAGCTTATATTGTTTTGAACGATATTCATAACGTGGAACCGATCATTTAGGCTATTGACTTTTGGTTACGAATAATATTGCCCCATGGCTGACTTATGACACGAACATAATCTGAAATAAATTCTTACTTTTCTGAAGAAATAAATTCTTTGCCCGGGCCCGGCCTGAGTCCAAATGTCAATTGTGTTTACCCACCCAAGCCCAGCCCGCGGGCTGGGTCGGGTAGGGATCCGAGGGCCAGGCCCAATCCCGTGCATACCTCTACTACATACATGTACCAATATTGAATAATTTAAGCTATGTAATATATGGAAATATATACATGTGTACATATGGGAGCGTGACTATTTTAAGCTCTTTCTCAATCTATTTAGAATGAACTGCCAATAGAGTGCAATGCCAAGTTCATTGCTCAGCTATGAAGAATTAACAACGAAAGTACATTTTTTTGTTGTAGTAATTCCACAATTTAATTAAATACTCAGGAAGTAAATACACATCGATACTCTGGAAAATGGCAGAATTCAGTTTCACTTTAAAAAAACTCACAGGAAAAAAAAACAAGCTTGCAGTCTATATCATAATATAATTACATCCTACGAACTTTAAAGATACCTGTACACGTTCAAAGTTTTAGTTCAGTTAATGCTAGTAGCTTAGTCGAGTGGGGAGTTACTGCTAAAGGTTTTAGTAACTGAAAAGCAAACGAACACAGTATATTACAAGTACTAATACATGAGTTAATATCTTTATCTGCAATAGTGATATTAAAACAATATTAAGAAGAAATTATCGAGAATAAAAAACATGCTTTCAAATCCTTTTTAGAAGATTGTCTGAATTGTTTATATATTATAGTGTAGAGATTAGGGCATCCAATCCGGGATCTCGTTCAATTTTCTGATCCCGAAATCCCGGGATTGATACGGTCGCGATCCCGGGATTTCAGGATTGAGAAAATATGAGGAAATCCCAAAAATTTACACGAAATTGGCAAATTATGGATTTCAAATTCCTCGATGAGCTAAAAAAAAAAACGAGGTTTTGTGACAATCTGGAGAAAAAGTATACCACATTAAGGATTTCAAATTCCTCGGTGAGCTAAAAAAAAAACAAGGTTTTCCCGGGATTGGAAACCCTAGTAGAGATTTAACAACCTGATTCGCTTGTGGCTTAAATATTCCGATAAAAAAATAAGGTTGTATCTTCGCATCAAAACGACATTTTTACGACTACTAATGAACTCGACTAAAGATATCGTGTTCGTCCAGACGTATCTCGTGGCTTGTTTGGTATTTTGAGAGTTATGTGGGGACCGCTATTTAGGGTTGTCAGGAGTGGTGTAGTGGTAAATAAATAAGTACCAGGTCGGTCATTGATTTCTTCCCTATTTTTTTTATATCCGTCCGAAGTTAAAATACCACAAGTTTCAACAATTAAATCAAAAAAAAAACTGTACTTACTTCTTGTACGATGCATTTGATGATAAAAATACAAAAAAAACAAATAAACCAATAATATTTAAATGATGCTTTTAAATTATGAACAGTATTTTGAATATATGTTTGTACTTGAAAATTAAGTTACAAGTCAAAAGGTGGCGGGACGGCGCTCTGGCTCATTTTCAGGTGCCGAGTCGCCGATCTGGCCCCACTACACCACTGGTTGTCAATTATAATACGATTTCAACCAGAATATTAGAAATATACTATTCTACTATATTCCTCTATAGTATTTAATATTTTCATTTGAGGGTAGATACATTGTACGCAAAAAAAGCTTTTCACTTTTCAGAAAGTTCTTTTCATTGAAATGGGACAATATTTATGATACTTTACTCAGCAATATTGATGGATTGACTTGACTTAATTTGTTATACTCTATGTTACTAAATTACTAATCACCCTAATAAAATATCAGCGTAATCTGAACTAAGCATAAGAAGCTATCTTACAAAAAAATGACATCGAATGTGACCACAGCAAAACCTATTGATTTACTTTGTAATTAATATTACAATAAAATGACAAAATCGACCGCAATTCTCATAATAGAGAAAACGCCATGCTTAAGATATTATTTTAATAGACACCTATCGAGCATCAAAATTTTATAGTTGTGAGGTTTTTTACATTACATCTTCAGTCGGGATGCAAGTGTTATGTATACACAACATAAACCACTGTGCATGTTAATGACCCCTGACATGACATAATTACATGTTTTCCTATTTGCTTGCACTTAATATTGTATAGAATGTGAATGTAACAATAACCTTTCGACGGAAAAAACGAATATTCATTCCTTTCACTTCAGTTCCAATCGAAAGGCCAAATTCAGATCAGTTTAACATGTCAATATTTCTTTGTGTTTTGATATTATTTAGATTAAGTGGTTTATAATACAATTGTATAAACCATATATTATAAGAATAAAGTGAAACATCGTTTAATAAAATTAAGTATTTTAATAATAATCCATAACACAAGCATAGCAATGGCGTCAGAAAATAAATTGTACAGAGAGCGATAAAATTAAATCTGTTTTAAATTTTTTACTGAAATTCAATTAAATTAGTGTTGCAAGTTACCCTTTGATCAAAACGGATACCCGACAAACATACCACGAATACGCAGAAAACAGATTTAGCACTGAATGGAATCAAAATAAGTTTGAGTAAGATTGTCGCTCACAGCCAGGGTATGAAAATGTTAAACGACGAAATGTTTCTTGAAATAGTTTGAAAATTTAACACACGCGTGATTAATATAACGAAAAATAACAGTGCTGTATTTAAACTGTGATGTAACAAAGTTCATCACTTTTTTATACTTATATCTGTAAAAAAAGCATCAAAAAGAATCTATTTATTTAGAATAATAAAGTAAATACATATACAATAATCTTTTGAATACAATATATAATTTAACCGAAGAATGGTCAAAAGACGTAGTCCACACATAATCAATTTTACAGGTGGCACAAAAAATGTTTTTTTTTGATTTTGGATCAAAGTCGAAATACGAAATATACATACACAACATTGAAGTGCACGAAAACTAATATTTACCATAGCGAATTTTTAGCTAACATAATTTTGATGTAGCGTGTATTAATTTGTAAGTATGGTGAATGGAAATGAGCGTCATTGTAGTTTTTATACTATTAAATGACATTTGGTTTAGTTGCAAAAACACCGCCAGAGCGCTGTTATCATAGACAACCTACATAGTTGCCCTAAACTAGTATACATAGTTGCTATTCATCTACCTTGCTGAATGCATGAAATAAGCAAAAGATTTTATACCGAATTCACGCAGTCGGCAAAATTTCTGCCGACTGCGTGAAATAGGCAATTTCACAGATTCAGCGTAACATATACATTATGCCTATCGAACATACTGTGGGTTACGTCCTTTTGTTTTTCTACAGTCGATATGTGTTAATAAATTACAGAATAAACAAGTAGATCACTATTTACCATAGTCACCAAACTTCTGAATACTAACATATTATAGCTATCTTTTTTGAATACATTGAAGATCATTTAGATTCAGTGTTGACAGATATGCGGCTTTATGCGTGTTGGGCAAACTAGAAATGACTTCATTGGTTTATTCATAAAATTTAGATCACGTTCACTATTTAAGCTTAGATATTGATCGATGATCGTGCAATGTCTGTTTGATAGGTTTTCGTTTACAAATTGGAATGAGATCATTTATAAATATTAATGGCGCTATTTATTGACATCATTCCAATAGTTAAGATTAGTAATTTATAGTTTTTATACTTACGTCACTGCGAATTATTGACGTAATAATATGTGAAAAAAAATCTATAATGTAACATATGTTATGAAGTCGGTATTATGAATACGGTTTTATGAAGTCAATTCAAGTAAATGCAAGTGGATTTATATATATATTTTTTACTATTCATTTTATTCTGCTACACCAAATTCCAAGTTCTCCAAGATGACGGAGTTGTTACAGTAAGGTCACTGGCGCCAAAAATGAATATAATTTATTTCAAATATGTGTTGGTAAATTTGTTTACAATTGTTATTACCATTTACTAACAAAAAGTGACACATTTATGATAATTATTTTACTAAACAATTTTGAAACGTTTAAAAAAACATCATAGTGGTGCTCGAATTCATTATTATGATTTAAGTGAGTTCTAATATCGTTAACTTACTTTGAAAAGGTTCTATTTGCACTTTAACATGTTTTGAGATACGAGAGCTTGAATATTTGACTGATTATCGAATGTTCAAAGTCCTATTGTTTCTTAGAAGCTTGTAAATTACTGTATGAAAGAAAGTGTTGTAGATAGAACTCTTGAATCCTGCTAACTTCTTTATTTAAAAATGCATGGCTCTGAAATTAATATATATATCGACTGTGGAAAAGAAAAAGGAAGTAACCCACAGTTTTTCAAAACAGCTTTTTTTTGATAATCACAGTGTATCAAACATTATACACGTTTTACCAAAAGGATGCAAACTGCAAATGTCGAATTAGTATCTAAATTTATGCTTTTAGTTTGAAAAAGATGACCTTGTAAAAAGTTAAAACCAAGAAAAAAGACTGAAATAAAGGTTTTTCCTAGACAATTTCATTAATATTAAATTATGTTAATTAAACACCAGTTTAGAAGATTCCGTGCACTTCAAGGTTGTGTATAATTCATAATTTGCTTATGGCCCAAAATAATCAAAACACGTTTTTTGCGCCACCTGTAAAATTTTATATGTGTGGGTTACGTCCTTTTTCCTTTCCACAGTCGATATATATAACTCTGAATCATGCTAACTTCTTTATTTAAAAATGTATGACTATGAAATTAATACATATGTTAGATTGTCGCAAATACAACATTTTCCGACCAAAAGATCATTTTATGCCAAAATGTCAGTTAGAACCTTTTCATAGTAAGGTAACAATATGTAAACGACAACAATAAAAATTGTCATATAAATATCGTAAAATAAAATTTGTTAACTATGTTCTGCTTGTTTGTGACATCTTTATTCCTAATATGACTAAAAAACATGCATCTCTTCTAGTTAAACAACCAATAGAATGACTAAAATGAACCAATCAAAACGAGAAAAACTTTATTAGTAAAAATACCTATCATATCTAGAAATTATTTGAATAGCAATTGGTTTTCAGAGCTCTATTTTTGAATCCTTATTTATCTAATACAAAGGTTTTCAATCTTTTGGTTTCTTTTAACATTATAAGCTTTCGTAAATGTGGGTTGGAAATCCCTGATCTAATGCGTCAGTATTCGAATACAGATACTGGTATTTGAAAACTTTATAAATTAAAACATTTTTTATTAAAAAAAAAACAAGGTTTAAGTTTAGAAATATTGTAGCTTTGGATACAGTGCTCACGTGCCCGAATCATACTTCAGGTAGCTTAATTTTTTAATTGATCAATAAATGTCTGTTTGAAAGCATGTATGTAGGTGATATATAAAATTCGTTCCCACATCCACCTGACCTCTAAAAATAAGGGCAACAAGAGAATTAAACGAACCCAGGGGTTGTCAAACCGCGGCCCGTTAGCCGGATGCGACTCCTTTTTACGTTTTTTACCCTAAAAATCTTTTCATTGACAACTTGGCTCTTTCGCTTGTAAGTCTACCGACCCCTAAGCAAATCGCAAGTCCTTTCCCAGTCCTACCCTTATATCCATACTCTCTCAAATAGGTACGGTGGAGCAATTGAAGCAGTTATCGCAGACGATACTTAATTTTGTGCGAAATTTTTCGGAAAACTTTGTGAATCAATTTGTCTCGCCTATGGTTCTTGTAATTTTACTAAGGTCGGCGAATCCCTTGTTAACTTAAGAGAAAACAATATTCTTAGATCAAATGAGTACATAACTGCATTTTCTGACTTATTTATTATCTATGACATCACCAGTGCAGATATTTTCGGAAATTTACATTGATAAGTTTACAGTAAATTCAGTAACAATCGATTGCTTATTTAAGTAAAAAAACTCACTGCTTCCTAGAACACCGAGAATTGCGTTTATATAAAGCGAGCCCCTTGTAAGCGCATTGGCAGCCTACTTCTGGCTTTGCTTATTAAGAAAACTTTACGGGCTTCCACACAACAACTCGCCAAAGTTTTATCGCAATCAGATGAATGGCATAGGAACGCATATGAGACAGACAAAAAAATTAACGCATTGGCAGACCACCGCTGATTTATATACATTCACGGGCGTCCGCACAACAACTCACCAAAGTTTTGTCGCAGTCGGATGAACGGTATAGGATCGCATAGAGAAAATACTGATTTTGGTTTACTTACCCGGTATTGAGATCTCGGTCTCATAAACATTCATAATTTCACTCAATGCTAAATATACAGACTTTAAAATATTCCTATATATTCCTATATATAGACTTTAAAATATTCCTCTTTCAATAATTAATTTTCATATAGAGTTCAATACAATTCAACAAATAGCATGTAATAACGGCTAAAAAATCGATTTAATTATTAGTTAACTTAAACATAAGCAATTTCAAAAATTGTATTGTAATAACAATGAACAGATTAAGCCAGACAGGAAAAACGCGGATGGAAAAAAGTGTACATGTAATATGCACATCACAATTAAAATACTTCTTGTCTTTTCAAGAATTGTTAAAAAATGCTAAAATATTGACTGTAAATTTTAAATAACGTCAAATAATAATCGTCAGAAACTCAGAATCTTTGACGATGAAAGATTCATTTGTTATGTTCTGACTGTTAACGGTGGATTAGTTCTGTGAAATTTCAAATTTTCAATGTGTTAAGTTGTAAATAAATTGTATTGTAATAATTAAAAAAAAAAAACTGTCAAAACAGCGCACACAACGATGTACGGTTTCTTCTCGTTTTGTCTGCTTTTGTCCGACTTTAATCTTAGAATCTGTTTACTCGTATAATGTACAAACAAGTAATACGATTAATAACTGGCGTAAAATCGTTTATTTCGGAAACACATCTTCACATACATCTTTTTATACAATTATCAACTAAGAAAAACATTTATTAAATACTAAGGATAAGTGAGAATCATTTTCTCAGAGTGGCATCTATCGCCTTACCCAGAGGTTACCAACCTTTTTGGACCCTAGAGCGCATTCTAAAATATTAAGTAGGGTTGCGGACACCACATTTTTTCAAGGTTAGGAAACCCAGGAATTTAACTATTTGCCCAAATTATCAGCGTGACACTTTTTTTTTTAGCTCTTCCAGGAATTTTGAAATACGAAAACCCAGAAATTTACCGATTTGCCCAAATTATTGAAATCCGGAATTTTGAAATCCGAAAACCCGGGGATTTAACGATTTTCCCAAATTAGTTGGCGGGCGCATCAAAATTGGTTGGTGGGCGCCATGGCGCCCTCGGGCACGGGGTTGGAAACCCCTGGCCTAACCCATTGGTCGGCAAAGTGCGGCTCTTTGGCTCCTTTAGTGCGAACATTAATAGACTGATTTGGCTCCCAATATTTTTTTAAATTGTTTGTAATGTTCATATTTGGCTCTTTGGCGAATAAGTTTGCCGACCACTGGCCAAACCTGTCGAGACTGTCAATTGTGGGGTTATAATGCAAAACGCAATATTTCCAAAATGAACGATATTGAGTTAGGTATGCAGATAGGGTAATTCAAGCATAAGGAATCGACAGATCTTATTAGTTTTAATGTAAAATGTCTATAAGATTTTCGTCTTCAAATTGGAAATCATATTTTTATGCAAATGTTATTTTGTTTGTGTTATTCGTTATAGTATTTGACTCTACTGAAAAGTTTGATTTTTCGAAATAGTACGTTTTGCATTGTAACCCCATAATTGTCAACGGCATTTTGAGATTTGACTTAAGGGCGGCCGAAAACCTCGAGGTGGGCCTGAATGCTTTTTTGATTATGACACATCTTGTAAATATGTATTACTAACTTTCTGTGTTATTCTAGTTGTTCGTACAATCATTCCGACATTGTATATTTTCAACCTTGCATTAGATAGGCATATTAATTGGCAACGAAGCTTGATCTAATTGATTTTACGGTAGAGCAGTAAAATTATACATAGGTACTGGCACAGTCATTGACCATATCATTCCAATGATAATTCTAGGTACCTACCTATGTGCCTACAATTATTAAGCCAAAAAAATTCTAGCTGAAAAACATTTCTAGCTGCCAATTATGTCCGACAGTTGATCGTGTCAAGATAAACCAACTGAGAAATATAGGTGAAGAGTTGTGGTTGTTGATAACCGTCATAATAAGTTGGTATCTTAGATTTAGCCTTTAGCCGATTTGATTACTGGTTGCGGTGTTAACTTTTCTGGTTCTAAGCTCAAGAAATGCGACCCCAATACCCACATTTTCTTAAATATCTATTTTAATATTGGTGATACAATGTTTATAATTAAGGTATTCTTATATCATAGTTTTTTGGACCTTTTGTAGTTTATATAAAAACGCGATAACGCGATAACGAGATAAGCGCCCGCGATAAGCGATCGTTCGTAAGGTAGCTGGGCTAAACGCATCAATGCAATTTCATATGTGTGCTGTAGAGGTCTGCACGGGCCCGGGCCTGGCCCACGGGCTCTTACCCGACCCGGCCCGTGGGCCGGGCTCGGGCGGGTAAGCGCAATTGAGAGTCGGGCTCGGACCGGGCCGGGCCTTGGAATTAGGGATATAATCTTGGGAAAAAGTATAGCAATCGAGGATTTCAAATTCCTCGGTGAGCTAAAAAAAAAAAGGACTTTCGCGGAGAATCTGGGAAAAAGTATAGCAAATCGAAGATTTCAAATTCCTCGGTGAGCTAAAAAAAAAAAAAAAAGGAGTTTCGGAGATAATCTGGGAAAAAGTATAGCAAATTGAGGATTTCAAATTCCTCGGTGAGCTAAAAAAAAAAAAAAGGACTTTCGGAGATAATCTGGGGAAAAAGTATAGCAAATCGTGGATTTCAAATTTCTCGGTGTTTCGGGTCGGGTTCGGGTAACAAGTGCGGTATTAGACTCGGGCCCGGGCCGGGTCGGGTGTGAGTTTTTCGGGCTCGGACCGGGTAGTTTTGTAAAATTTTGGCCCGTGCAGACCTCTAGTGTGCTGGGATGACGTCGTTTTTACGCGCAACTTAAAATATGATTATTTATTAAAAAACCACGGATTTTTATAAAAAAAATGTATGAGGAATGTTGCAGATAGATATTCTAAGGCCCTTAGACTATTTTTTTTTTTGTAAAATTTATAAGAATAAGGCCAATAATGAGGAAACCACTGGAGTCCCTAAACGACCCCCATCGGATGAGAAGTATTTTTCTAGTCTCCGAGCCGCGAGAGTTAATGATTTCAAATCCTAGTATGGCCAGTATCACAAATTGATTAATGTGTTTGTATTCGAGGACATGTATGTCTGTTATATATAGATACACTCCCACCTATTCTATCTTAAAAGTAAAATGTAGCAACATCAATTGGTCAACCACTAGTCCTTTCTTAACAGTATCCTTCTATAATTTCACATTTCTAAAAATAGAGGATAAATAAGCAACTAAGTAATGAGCAGAAAATCTTCTGTCGATTACTGTCAATTATTGGTGAACAGACATTGTATTAAAAATATAAATACTTTTTTATTCTAACTTCATTCACACTATTTAAAAAATGTCAGAAATGGTTTCATTCATCATGAGCTTCCAATTTATATACGACTTTATGTTAATTGTTAAAACCCGAATTGAAAAATCGTCAATCCCGAAATCCCAAGATCACAAAACGGGTCCGGGATTGGATACCTTAATTCTGTTGTCTACCAATATTTGACTCCTAGTTCCTAGTTAAACTCCTAGTTCATCTACTGATAAAATACTCTAGAGCTGAAATTCAAATTTAAAAAAACAATATATTCCGTATTTCATTTTCCCGAAATCCCGGGATCGGTACGGTCGTGATCCCGGGATTACGGGGTCACAGAATTAGACGGGATCCCGGGATCACGGGATGTCTTATAAGTATACTATGTATATCGAGTCACTTTAAATAATGCTATGCATGAACCATATTATTTAAATCAGTATATTGACTTATTGACATGCGAATAATTAATTATTATGCATATGGCGAATATGCTAAGGAAAAGAACAACAAATTATTACAAACGGGAGATTTTTAATATTACGTTGTATGCTGAAAATAAATTATATATTACAATTTTAAAAAAGCTGCATTATGACAAAAACAAATTCACGCATTTCTTAAAACGGCTGAATAAGTCATACAAAAAGTTTACTTTAATGTTATTAACTATCAATTCTTGGTGAAAAGGTATGGTTACATGAAGTGTAAAAAAACGACTTCTTACGGAAAGTATTATTTTACATTTGAAATGAAAGGTTAATGGTGTTCACTGTTAATACTTTGTGGAGAGGCATTATATTTAAAAAAACACATTTTTTTTTACTTATTCCATATTCTCTTAACAAGTAGAACATCATTTTGGTTTTAGGATTTAGTCGGACAGAAAAAAAACGGACAGGGAAAAAGCGAACCGGAAAAAAGCGTACATATAAAAAGAAATATTATAATATCATAAACAGGAAAACTGATTAAAATATTATAAGTATTTTATATGAAAATATTTTTTTTTGTACGGTTTTTTTCACGTCCGCTTTTATACGTGTACGATTTTTTCATGTACGCTTTTATCCGTGTACGGTTTCTTCTCGTCAAGCTTAATCCGTTCACCATCATTTTGCTACAAATATTAGTTTCATCTTAAGAAGTAACACTTTCATCAGTCAGTTTAGTGTCACTTATTTATATTTTGTATCTTTATCTGTACATTTCTATTACTAGTTGTGTGTTACACCTTCAATAGGTTTTTTTGGTACAGAATAAATATAGCTGTATTCATGTGTAATGGTTATCATTTGAAAATGCTCGTTATAAGCGAAACTCATCCTGATCATATAAAATAAATGTCGAATTAGTATAAAAGAGTGTTTTACTTTGAAAGTTCAGACTATATTCAAACGAACGAGTTTTATAAAAGCAATACTGTCACTTAACTTAACTCAGTTAAACGAGACACACAATGAATTTTCAGATATGAATACCTTTTATCAAAGCGCACACGTTGAGAATATGAGGAATGCGACTATTAAAAAAATGGTAATGGATGGTACTATCTTAAAGCTGAATAGGAATTCCCTTTGATCAACAAAAATGACCCAGTTGGGATTAGAGCCGAGCAGGGCTTAAACATTTAAAAAATGCATGAAGATATGATTTAAGTGTTGTTTTGCAATAAGAGCAATAAAGATAAAGGTGTTGAAACAAGAACTGACATTTGAAATGAAAAGCCTCTAATTTGACATTTTTAATGCGGGCTACAAAAACTACGGGGTTGGGGAAATTGAATGCCTGCAGACATTGCGTCAGTGGCGTAGACACATCAAGCTTGAAATAACATATTTTCTTTTTATTCTTGATTTTTTAAAAGTTTGAACACATTTTTCTCAACCAAATTTACTCCCAATACGGAGCATTTGGATCAACTGTTTAAAAAAATTGGCTGTTATTCAGTCACAACTTCACAACTTCACGAAGAAATGAGTTAATTGTTAGTTCATTAAAAAATACGTGTTTTGTATCACTTTACGAGACTTGAATAATTAATTATTTTGAACTTGTATGTACATTTAGTTAAGAACTAGTCACTCCACAGATACAGACATTAACTAAAGTAAAATATGTTTTCTTTGTAGTTTCTTGGCATTGAACGTAAATAATGACTATTGCATTTGTTTTGTATGATGTATAAGGAAACTTAAAGCGACTATTCATGACTATATTTTAAAATGGCTTAGTGCTGCACTGCATTTTGCAGGTTATATAAATGGATAGGAGAAAGGAGAAGGATAAGGGAGAAATGTTGCTAGGCCTAAATGTGATGCTAACATTTAGCTGAAGGCCGAATGAAACAGATAAGTTTAGTGGTATGTTGACCTAAATTGACAGCCAAAAAGGTTACTATTCATATATTTTGATGCCAAAGAAAAACAGAATAGGGAATAGAATTTATTTGCTGTTTAAAAAAAACCGATACCCGATTTTTTATGTACGGTTAATCGGGTTTTATTGAAAATCTCTTTCCGACTTAAATACAATTCAACTAGATTAGAGTATAATAACAAGATAATAATTTTACAGATTGTAAACGGAGGTACGTATACGAATCTCGTAATAAGCCATACATACGTATTATCAAAATTGTAGCAAATATAATTACATTGTATTGCTTTTAAAATGAAATTTCATTTTTTTCTGTAACAATTTCATATTTTCATGAAATCAACACGACCGGTTTTAGCAGTTTCAGAAAAAGCGTTATTAATGAACATAAACTATAACTTCATTATTATAAGCAATGTTACAAAAGATACTGAAAATAAAAAAATACATTTATTATAACCAAGGCAGTTATATAAGAAACTAACGTTTTTAATTGAATAGTAATAATAAAATAAATATTTAATTTTAATACTTGAAACCGGGTTACCGTGTTAAAAAAACGACTTTCTAATGTCGCGAATTTATGTAGATAGCTTTGAAAACCGACAAACCCAGATATATACATATTATGCGTTATTTTATATTGTGTATTTTTGCTGCTACAAAAAGATTCATTGAATCGAATCAATTGAAAATTAATAGGGCATCATTCACTCACCGGTTAAAAGAAATCCCGAATAAAACTTCATTTTAGTTTGTAGAGTGACAGTTCGAAAATATAAGCACAGAAACATAAACACAAGTCACTTATAAACCATCACTTGTTCAATTTAGAAGCTGGCATAACGATAAATCAATAATAAACTTTATAACTATCATAACAAAGATCACAGAATTGAAAATAGCATAGAATTCAAAATAACCCGCAAATGCTGAAACCCACAATATTACGAATCATGTATGTTTTATTTACATTTAATAATAAAAATACAAAAATCAACGTTTATATCATTGGAAAATATTTTATTTACGCTATTAATCATTTACAATACTAATTAAATATTTGTACATTTTTTAAAAAAACTATGATTTATCCATCTTCTAATCGATCGACTTAAAAAATCTTAAATTTATTCTTTCTTACAAATTTATCAAGTAAACTATTTTGAAAAATTACACGCTTAATAAGTCGATTCATGTTAAAATATTTTTTTGTAAACTGTTAAATATTATACTAACTAAGCTACTTGGAGTAGAACAAATTACTTTTAATAAAAAAGCAGTAGGTAAGTAATCAAAAATACATCTAAAGCGATTGTGATAGCAAATATAAGAGAATTTAATTGGTTGTTTAAAATTATAAATTACACTTAAACTTGTAACTTAAGAATATCACAAAAATGTAATAAAATATATTTGTAGATATGCAGGACTTATTAGATTTTCTTATTTGAATCTATTCATACTTTTTGACGAGTCTTTCAATAATTGAATCAGATCACTTGTCATTTAAATCACTTAAATAGTTTTGTTATATAGACAATTTGAAAACTTTATATTTTTTTGTTTTCCTTTTCCCCGGGAGCGAAAAACCGTACGCGTTGCGAAGAACGCAGAATTCGAGTGAAGATCGTTTATTTTGCGGCCGACTCGGATACATAATAAGCAGAGGTGGGCTGGTGGGAGTTTGGGGGGGGGCTCGCTTGAGCCCCTTGTTAAATTTTAGACCGGCCGGCGAGCCCCTTGTTAAGTTGAAAAAATCAATAACCTCAGACAACATCAATACCTATTTCTGTAGACGGTTAAATTGCATTATAAAACATAAGACTCTGTTGGTCCTTCAATTTGCTCGTAACATACATTTATTTCAGTTGCATAATAAAAGGGACCTTTTTTTGAGCCGGTTTTTTGACTATTGTCTAACAATGCCGATGTTTAAAATGTGATGCGATGTCCAGGCGTCACATTTTTATGACCCTACTTTCTAATTTACTTAACACGTGTTCATTTTTTTCATAATCGTAATCGTTATTCTGCACTTTTTTGCTTTTGCAAGGATAGAGTCTTAACATTTCTTTTAAGATTTTTTATGATCATCTTCTTGGAACTTGGAACGAGGTATAAAGTTTATGAAGAAAATAATTACGATTAAAGAAGCAAACTTACAATCAAGCATGTGTTATATTTAATGATGATTAAAATAAAATTTAAGGTGTTCACTGTCAATCCGTAGTGTAAAAGCAGGCATGCCAACCTTTTTTATCGAACAGACAGCAAAAAAACAAATTATGATAGCTTAGGTTTGCGAATAAAAATGAAATTTAAAGTACGCTCTTTTTACACGCGGATACGTTTCATGTAAAATAGCCGTGTATTTAGTTTAATAATGCACAAGCCGCGGGCCGCATGCGGCTTAAAATAACATTTTTTGCAGCCCAAAATAACAAGTTCTTCTACCAATTTTTTTAGTGAATACTATAAAAATCTGTGTTTGATATATGAACAAATTATGCAGAAGCAAAGGTATATAATCTGGATTATCACCAATAGAAAACATAATCCTATTTTTAAATATTTAACTCAACTCAACCTCTCTCTTTTCTTGAAGAGAGTCAGGATTGAAGGACAGGGCTAGGACATAAATAGTGGTGAATTAATCGCTCTCGCTTTGCCCCATTTATTTTAGGATTGGAAATGGGGGCGGAATTTTTTTAGATATCACAGACACCGATGCCTTCGAACAAAAGTCAATTAAAGAAAATGCTGTTCGTACTGGGATTCAAATTTGTGAGATCTATTATGGAATCCTCGTCTTCCTCCGAGTGACCAGAAAAGTGTCTAAAATAATTAGATATTCTTTCACATTATCAGTAGAAAAATATTTTCATTAATAATTAATTTTATAAAATATCCTATTAAACAGTATCACGTACGCGTATGATAGATACCTAAGTAAATACATAATAAACTTTCACACATAACGCGGAACGAAAGCGGACCGAAATCATTCCGCCGAGGGTCCGCGTCAAATTCGTACGTGTCGACAGAGTTCCGCTGGTGGTTTTAAAATAAAATCATTTTTAAAATGAACAATTTGATTTTAATAAAAATAATAAAAGATTTTAAGTGGAAAAAGTACTAAAAACCTTTTATTATTTTTATTATAATATCATTCCACCAAGTATTGACAGTGAACACATTAAAAATTTGATTTTAGCCGTAAGGGAAAGACTATTTATATATAACATGGGTTTACTTTTTACACATTTTGTATAAATAAATTGTAAAAATAAACTATGTACCTCAGAAAAATAACTCGTCTTTCTTTTGAGCTTATAGGTTCTCTCATGTTTGTATACTGTTTAGTTATGTAAGGTTCTAACAATCCATGTAGCTTTTCAAAAACATGAACACTCATTCTAAAATATCCATAAATTTTGTCATCGTAGTGTGATGGATATATTTTTACTAAAACACTTTTATTATTTAAATGTTATTTCAACTTTATTCCATGATAATAATTTATACACTTTATAATAAATCACTTAAATCTTATTAAATCAAAATAATATCGATGTGAGTATTGACAGGCCCGGCGCCACCATACAGGCAAAATAGGCAACCGCCTAGGGCGCAAATCATTAGAGGGCAAGTAAATGCAATATTAAAATTATTTTTATATACTCTAATAATAATAAGTAATAGTAAGTTATACTTTATTTTGATGGTTGTATTTGTTCGTTGTAATTATGTATCGTATTCTATATGATTCGATAAAGAGTGGTTGAACGACTGAGTAAGAAACAGTTCACGTAGAAAAACTTCTGTTGGGATATCTCCATTGGGAGGCTATATGCTCCATATTGGGAGCGGACATGGATTTGTAAAAAAAAAATACATAGTGATCCCGAATTGTTTTTTTGTCATTATTTCGAAAAAAAATGAGACGATGTGTTAAAAAGGAGGCGCGCCAATAGCCGTTGCCTAGGGTGTCAAATAACCTCGCGCCGGCACTGAGTATTGAGGAGTTTCTACTGAGCTGTTATACCTTTCGATTTGAACTCTCAATTTGAACTGGAGGGAGGGAATTGGATTTTGGTTTAGTCCGTTAAAAGGCTTATTGTTACAAGTATGTCATAGACAATTAATATAACATAGAGGTAGATATTGTGTATACATAACAGTAGCACATCAATTCTGTACATAAATTTGCGTATTCACCGTGAGTTTTTCTTTTTTTTATTGATGCCACAAAGCCATGAGCCCAGACGCTACGTTTTCTTTTCAATGCCATGCTCAATAGCAACATTTTTTCTTCGATATCAGTATCACTTTTACTACTGGTTAAAGAAGTAGCTTCTTCAGCATCAGAACTACGGTCACTATACATTTTGTGCTATTTTAAATTATAAATCAGATAGTTTGTAGCTTATTGTGACAGTACAGCGTATTGTCCGAAATGAAAATGGCGTGGATCCGGTTCGCATGCGTCTACCTGTTCACAAAGTAGTACTGCGCGAAACCTAACTGTACGGCACGGTCCGCTTTCGTTCCGTTACCGCGACTCTGTGTGCTAGAGGCGTTAGATAAAAACACATTTTATTATAGTCTGCTGACACAGAACAAAGTTCATATGGGTTATTATTTAGCATCAAATCTTTATGATAATAAAAAGAACGCTTAGATTCAGTAAAAGTTATCTCATGAGAATATTAAAAATATATCTTAATAATCTTTAAGACAACATACATAGACAGAAAAGTAAGTTATCTTCGAGTGAGTAGTACGCAAAGATAAATAAAATATTCCCAGCAGGCTTTTCTAAAAATGATGAAAAAACGTGATTTGCAACATTGGTAAGCAATTCACGTTTGTTGAGCAATCACTGTGTAATACACTGTTGTCATTCACCGCAACTAATAGCATAATGTTTGGTTTCTCAGTACTTGCACAGTTAATTTTTGGTCAGGACCGCCCCAAGGGAATCAACCTACCGGATATAAAAACTTTTGTCTAAGCTTAGAAGTATAACTGAAACATAGACTGATAGTTGCTGCGTATTATATGACAATCCTTTATTACCTGATGGAATGCCATCCGCTTTAAACGGTAAAATATTAAAGTATCGTCTGCTTCTTTAAATTTTGTATAAAAATCACATAAATAAATTTAAATGTTGATTTTGAATATATTTTTTTTTATGAATGTTTTGAATACTCTGCAAATTCGACTATTCCACGAGACCTTAACTTATCAAATTTATAATGGAATGGGGGGTCTACTTTTAAATAACGCAGGCTGTGACAGATTCAATAAATACATTTTTTTTCCTTCTTATCGACCCTTTGTATGTTTAATGTAAATAGATGAATCAATATATAAATAAACTGCAAGAGATTACGATGTTTCCAAAAACCAAGAGTTCCCACAGAG
Source organism: Himalopsyche anomala (assembly GCA_031772345.1). NCBI lineage: Eukaryota > Metazoa > Arthropoda > Insecta > Trichoptera > Rhyacophilidae > Himalopsyche > Himalopsyche anomala. The sequence goes on from CM062830.1 coordinate 472,036, forward strand.
AAATACAGTAAGCCAGCGATTTCCAACCTGGGAGGCGTGGGCTATTGCAAATGAAGGCGCGAACAGTCCAAAATATTTATTCACTATTGAAAACGTGTCTTTATCACTATATGAAATAAAGGATGGGGAGGCGCGAAGATATTTTTTTCTTCAAAGGGAGGCGCAGTAGCATAATGGTTGCAAACCACTGCAGTAAGCTATATAGATATTTTTATGTTTATTTAAGAAAAAGTGAGACGGTTTATTTATATTTTTTAGAATCGCACATAAAATAAATACCTTTGATATTAACTCTTTTAAAAATGAAGTTAATAATATGTTCCACAAGAATAGATGCACTGTATCCTGAATCATGTTTATTTCTAACTAGGGTTCGCAATTCCAGTGTTTGCGGTGTTCTTTAATACCGAAATTCCGGTTTTGAAAATTACCCAAAATCGGAAGATGAATGTAAAAAAAACCACCAAATATTTTAATTAAACTGTTCGCGATTAATTAAAGTATTTTACATCAGCTAAGAGTTGTTAATATTGACAGGTTCAAGAGTTATCAATGGTCATTGACACACGAATCAAAAAATCGAATCAGTATTTTTGATTATTTAAAAAAATTCGTAGCAATGCAAACTTTCAAATAAAGTTCTCTCAATATTATTACGATGCTTCAGTTCTAAGCCAGGAAATTTGAATTTTGAATATAAAAAGACGTACATTCCAATTGCACGAACGACAAATTCAAAAATATGCGATTCAAAATAAACCGTTAGCATTGGTCGAAAAATGTGCTTTTCAATATAAGTCGTTATCATTGGGCGAAAAGGACAGCGTTGTGACGGACGTATTTGTGAGTGATTATTTTATCGGCTATTAATGTGAAGATACCTATATATATTTCTACGATGTGTTCAACGGTTCATTTGCAGTTCTAGACTCGGGGACGTCCCGTGAGCACAGGAAAGTAGGCAGTTGCCTAGAAGCGGCAAGTCTTAGCGAGCGTCAAATGGTCACAGAATATTTTTTTTAAATGACTAAATATTTTTGACACACGAATTTGGCTTGGAATAAAAAAAATCTTTGATGCCTCAATGTCTACAAATGCTGAAAAATACATTTTCAATGGTAATAATATTATGTAGTATGTAGATGAGTAGAGGTATCGGGTTTCTATATGGAAACAAATTAAATGGCCAGAATTTAAATAAATTTTTGGACAGAATAAAAATATGAACTGTCAGAATAAAAATATATACGGTCAGAATACTTTGTAACAATTTTGGTTAAGTTAGGTTTGGAAAGGTTAGATTTTTTATAATTTCATATAAATTATGACTATTTATTCTGACCGATATATTATGACCATTTAATATATGTAAGTTCTGACCAATGTAATATAAATTCTAACCGAAAAAATATACTCATACTTTAAGAGATTTATATGTAATTTAATTTCAACATTTTTATTTAAAAAATAGTAATGGTTTTATTTCAATCATTGTCTAGGGGCGGCACATAGCCTAGGGACGTCACTGCAGTCTAGACTCTAGACTGCTTATTATTTGACAAGTGATTGAAAAAGTGACTATTCATTTTTTACCATGTCTGTTTCCAATGAGGTGTACATTGATCCCTATTGAAAAATATAATCAAAATCAGAATTTCAGAAAGGTTAAGTTTCTTTTGCTATTTTTTTCCTCTTCTTTCTCTTTTTTTCCTTTTTTCAGTGTCTGTATGATCCCTATTATTAGTTTTTGTCGGTGTCCTTTTCATCAGTCCGTGTTTTGACGTCGTCAACCAGGCAGATTAGATAGGGAGTGGTGAAAGAAAGGGGGGTTAACAAAAGAAGCCTCTGTGGCATCGCGTTGTAGGTATAAGGATAGTTTATGTAATCGACAATTCATGCTTTTATCGTTGGGTTAGAATGATCTATCATGCCACTGTAAAATTTATTTGACAGCTTCACAATATAATCAAGGATGGTATCGATGTTGGGGTTTCTGTGTAGCGTCGTGTTACGCACGTACCAGGAACCGTCCAAGATCGTGCGATTCAATGCGTGTAATGTGAGACCCAGATTGCTCACGGGATGTTAGTGTTGTGCATACAGATGCATTTGATGTTATCGGCGTGTCAGTTTGGTCTGCGACTGAAGGTTATTGCAGTTATTTTTCTGGGTGTAATTTAATTCGCCAGTCGAAGGACCAGGTGGCGATTTTTTTGCTTGTTTTTTGGACTAGCGCCTTGGATTAGAATAACGGTGTCATCGGTGTATTGCACGACGATCGTCTCTGAGCTTGTTATGTGATCTGGTATAGGAATATCATGAATTTAAAAGTTGTATTGCAAGGCGAGTCGTCGATTTTACGTGGGATGAGATGGGTAGGAGAGAGGAATTCAATATATCACATACATCCATGCCTTGAAACAGAAATACATAAATCTATTTAAAATTGATAAGAAACTATCCATACTGGGATTCGAAGCTGTGACATCCGCGTTCTTAGCGAACGACGTTTGCCACGCAGCCGACTTATGACGGATGTACTGTTGGATAATTAAAACAAATTGTGAGTTCGCAGGTGGCAAGTTGCCGACCACTGTAATTTATATTTACATCAAATAATAAAAAAACACATGTTTCAATAAAATTATTCGCACTTGTCTAACTTTTTTTTTTTTAGAATTCGTATTGAAAAAAACGTGGTGGGACGACGATTTCAAATATTTACTTCTTTAATTGGGCTCAATTGAAACAGCTTGCTATTTTTTTAGTAAGTAGAAGTGAAAAAAATCAAACGTTACATCTTGATATTTAAAAATTAATTTACGAAAAAAAAAGTCGCTTAGTTTTTTATTTACATAAGCTATCAATCAAAACCATAAAAAAACACTTGAATGTATTAAACTTTAACATTTATATTGAGAGTAACTTTGTATCTGTTATATCACAATACATATGACGTAAATAGTCTCCGCCTGTGTGGTCGAGTGGTCAACATCGTTGGCTACCGCTACGGAGGGCACGGGTTCGAATCCCGGTACGGGCAGTTTTATAAATTGATTTTTCAATTGATTTATGAATTTCTGTTCAAAGGCATGGATGTATGTGATGTCTTGAATTCCCCCCTCCTACCCATCCTATCCTATGAACGGGGCGTAAAGAGAGCGATTAGCTAACCACTAGTTCTGTCCTTGCCCTTTCCTTCTATTCCTACTCTCTTTGGAAAAAGAGAGGTTGAGCAACTGAGTAACAAGCAGTTCTCGTAGAAAAAATTCTGTTGAGATAAACTCCATTAGGAGTCCATATGCTCCATATTGGGAGCGGACATGGAATAAAAAAAAAAAAAAATAGTCTCAAGGCTTGAAAAAAAACAATTTGCTGTCAAAATTAGCATTGTGATGTCAATACTACAGAACACGATTGTTACAATAATGCACATTTAAAATACAATCTATCTAACTAGGGACAATGTAAAATAAAATTCTGTTACTGATTACTCTTCCCTAATCATTACGGTCAGAATGTTATAGGTTTGAATAACCACCTCAAAATGTTAAATACATGCGTTGATATCTCAATCAATATATGTATTATTATTACTAAAATACTTAAATGCGTAAAACTTAAAACAAGCGGTTCTCTTAACCCAGTGTCTGCCAAACTTTTTAACTTTAATGCACACTGATGAATGGAACTAGTGTACCGTGACACACCAAGATGCCGCAGATTATCTCCAAAAAATTTTTTTTTTTTTTAGCTCACCGAGTAATTTGAAGTCCTCGATTTGCTACCGTTTTGCTTTCGAAATCCTACATGACAAATATTTATTTTTGAATCTGCATTATTTAAAATTGTCATTTTTAAGGCTTGTTCCACCGCGGCACACCTGAGACTTCTTGCGGCACACGGTTTGGCAGACACTGTCTTAGCCTCACAATAAATAAAGGAAATTTAGCAACTTGGTAATAAAACATCAAATTCTGGGGGCATTGAAGCCGTGATCCAATTTCCCTTTCATCTGGTGTAGTTTGATGCTTTTTTTTCCGCGCTACATCACGGGCTTACCGGGGGGGCGTAAGAGGGTGCGTGGTCTTTTTTTTTTTTTGTGGTGATACCACCACTAAATACTGGTTCTCATTTGACACCGGTGGTTGATTCAGTAACCTCGAGCTGCATTTTTTGATTGATTAACAATATAAAAATAAAAATATAAATATAAAGAGTAAAAATATGCGATAATTTTCGCGCTCTCACCGAAACAACATAGGGGACAGCTGACGTAGAGGGTTAGTGGGATGATCCCACTGGAAGCTGATAAAAACATCATATAAATCCTGAATCAATTGAGGAAGCATTGTTTGAGCTTTCACTTTTGAAGATTCAAAGATCGAACTCTTGACCGCGCAGAGATAAAGCCCCTTCTACTACGGTGACCTTGTTATTAATAAATAAAAATACAAGAATATCTATTTTTATTTCATATGTAATACGAATGATTGTGTGTTTTATTAAACATGCATTTAATTACACAATTATCATTAATAACTTTTCCGATGATCAACGTATACATAGGTAGAACACTAGTTCAGGCGTGGGGAACCTGCGGCCCTCTGGCCAATTCTGTAAATTTATGTGAATTCGTAAATTCCTGACATATTCTTACTGTTAAGTTCTGTTTCCGGCCAATGATTCCCTAGTAAATGTTTACTGCGGCCTTATGTCGAATCAGAAAAATGAATGCGGCCTTTAGAGAAGAAAAGGTTCCTAACCCCTGCACTAGTTTTTAAAATGTTTCATATTATTACCATGTCGCAACACGACTGGAATATGTTCGCCAGATGATAGAGTGGCTGCATTAAGAATTATCAAAAAATACAAAATAAAGGCAGTATCATGAAAAAATTAAGCATTCTAGCAAGAATATTCAAGAAAAATAAATAGCTGAAACAGCGCATCATTGGGGGCCTAAAGGGGGCTTATAAGAGGGGCAAACTATTATCCATGCATTGCTCTTCTCCGGTAAAAATTAAAATATTGAAATTAAAATTTAATATAAACGTAGTGTACGAATTTTTATATTTCGATTACTAATATTTTACTCAATATTTTGATTATTTAATAAAGGAAACAATTTTCAAAGTTTTTTTTATATCTTGAAATGATATCTTTAAACAAATTCAATCAAAAATGTGAAGTCTTAAAATACAAATATTTTAATATAACACATGTCTTATTGGTTGAGTAAGTACTTAATTCCTTTGTTTTATTTTAGGGCGCCAAATTCCGATGTGAAGTATAAGGATTCTAATTTAGGCAGCACATTCATACATTTTGAGACGGTCAAAGAATTCCAACTCTTGATTATGTCGATTCCAAGAACCGATGCTCATTTCAAATTTAGCTTCATCATATTTCCGGAGTCTTGCATTGTATTCATTAAGCCAACATCTCTGAAATATGTCAATCATATCAATGATTCAGCATTTGAAATGTTTTGATACAATACCAATCCCATATTCATACCACATAACAATTTCACAATCACTTACAATTCAAATGATTACTCAACAATTACTATGTAATCATCAAATGTGAGCTGCATATTCATATTTTTAAACCATCTCCTCATATGGATCATACGAATGACCAATGGAGTTTATCTTAGTTTAAAGTATTTCTACGAGACCTCTAATAGTTACTCAAGCCCTCTTTTTGAAGAGAATGAGGCTAAGAGAGAATACGTGCTTAGACAATCACTTTCGCTAAGTCTCGTTCACAGAATCTGAGAGGTGGGACTGCAGTGCCGGCGCGAGGTTATTTGACGCCCTAGGCAACGTCTATTAGCGCGCCCTTTTTTAACACATCTTCTCATTTTTTTCGAAATAATGAAAAAAAAGCAATTCGGGATCATTATGTATTTTTTTAATTTTATAAATCCATGTCCGCTCTCAATGTGGAGCATATAACCTCATAATGGAGATATCCAAACATAAGTTTTTCTACGCGAACTGTTTCTTACTCAGTCGCTCAACCACTCTTTATTGAATCATATAGAATACGATACATAATTACAACGAGCAAATACAACCATCAAAATAAATTATAACTTACTATTATTCATTATTATTAGAGTATATAAAAATAATTTTAATACTCCATTTACGCGCCCCCTAATGGTTTGCGCCCTAGGCGGTTGCCTATTTTGCCTGTATGGTGGCGCCGGCCCTGGGTGGGAGGAAATTCAAGACATCACAGATATCCATGCATTCGAATAGAAATAGAGAAATCAATTGTAAGAAACTACCCGTTTTGAGATTCACACCCGTGTGCACCGGAACTCAAGCGAATGAAGTTTACCACTCAACTACTAAAATCCCATATATATATTATCTATATCAGTGTTTTTCAACCTTTTTGGGAGCGTGGCCCCTTTCGAGTGTCTTTATTTTTCTGTGCCCCCCATACCATTGTTTTGTCTTCCCATGAAAATTATAATTTCAAAAACCCACCTTGTAAATAATTGTCATTTTTGGAAAAGAGACTCTTAAAAAATTAAATATTTTAACAATTTTTGGCTCATAATTTTATACCTGCATACATACATACCAAACCACATTTTCACATTATTGGGGGGTTGCTGGCGGTTTGGCCAGTAAAGATTATTGCATTTTCTGTTTTGCTCGGCTGCGAAATAAGGTTGCTCATCACTGGTTTACATGATGTATTTAACTGATATAAAAAATATACATTGTTACATAGAAACTGGTGAGAACCGTTTTTTTGTCGATCGCATCGTGGGTTTTACAAGTAATGCATGAAGCCGGGACGAAGGTAAAATATACGTTTTTTTTTTAAATGTTTAAAATGATGAATGAATACACCGTAGCAATAACAAATAACCATCGTAGTCCAAGATTTCAGATGTTTAATAAGATAATATTTAATATAAAATAAAATGAACTTCCACAAAGTTACCGCCGAATCCATCGAAAGTATTAAGATTTTATTTTATGTAATGCATAAAATTAATAAAAAAAACAGTTTTTAAATTTAGCAGTGATGAATAGTTGCAGTTAAATATATTATGCCTTACAATATAAATGGCACAAAGAGAGCCTACACAAAAGCTTTGAAAATGTAATAGTGAAAAAACATTTTTACAACTTTTTTATTCGATATTCCTAATCTTTAGTAGACTAACATTATTTTTCAGAACTTGGAATGTGTATCCGATTCAAAATGCACAACAACTCTTTCACCGAATTCATTGATGTATATTGTATAGTGTATAACACTTTTTAATGTCACGGACCCCTAAATCTGAAAACAATAATCTGTTGACCCCCGAAAATTTTGTTCATACTTTATCACAAAGAATGAAAAATTTCGCTGACCCCAGGTTGTAAAGCACTGGTGTATACTGACTATACACTCCATCTTTATCAGTGTTTTTCAACCGGGGTCCACAGTATGTTCCATGGGAGCTACATAGAAAGAAAAAAAAAGGTCTAAATTTTTTAAATATCTGTGAAAACCGCCAATTTGCTATTTTTTTGGAGAAGTGAGCTAAAAAAAAGGTCTCACATTTTCTAATGATTTTGAAAACTGTGAATTCAGAGCAATTTTTTTGTAGAATCTGTCAATTCCCAAACCCAAACAAATCATCGAGTTAATTTTTTAAAAAAAATCTCCAGTTATCAATCCCAGTCAATAATGGAGGAGCAAACATTAAAAAAGTGTTTTGTCACACAAATGCAGAACTTGGGAAATGATGAAAAACATATCATTTGATAACGTAGCCCAAATTCTTAAAAAAATGTTATTAAAATTAAACTGTTTACGGAATGAATTTCAATCCACGTATTTTGTATGATCTAGAACTCTTGGATTAGCTAACTTTTTTGGTTTGAAATTTGGACAAAACACTTTTTGCGTGAAACTTGTGGACAAAACACTATTTTAATGAAAATTAAGAGTTTTTAGTTATATCGTAATTAATATTATTATATTGTATTAATATTAAAGAGCATATGTGTAATTATATACATATTATCAATGCTTTTTTCCTCATATTATGCGGTGGAACGGCGTTCCGGTACCGTTTTTCTCGATATTTTTAATGTTTCAAATCAATATTAATAAAATATGATTTTTATTTCCCTTTGATAACTTTTTATTTTTTCTGTCAAAAGACGTTTGGAAATATTTCTTTTAATCATAATCTCCCAAAAAACGTAAAAATGGTAAACAAAAAAATATTAGAACATAAGACCTAAAAGATCGATTTCTGTTCGAAGGTATTTTTTATATCTATCCCTCTCACTCTACCAATCCTAGAATTAATAAGGCAAAGCGTGAGCGATTAGTTAACCATTAGTCCGGTTCTAGTCCCATCTTTCTATGCGTACTTTCTTAAAAAAGGGAGGTTGAGCAACTGACTAACAAGCAGTTATCGTAAAAAAACTTTCTTGAGATACCTTTATTAGGAAACCATTTAGTCCAAATTGAGGACGGACATAAATTATAAACAAAAAGCTTGACAAGAACTGAGTTCCGGCAGCTTTTTTTAAAAGAAGAGCACTGCACGTTGTTATATAGTTTAAAGTTCTGACTCCATCATCACATAGGATATCCTCTTATATATTGTATTTTTTGTACCACACTACAAGTCCTCTATTTTCAAGTTCCTGCCAATCGTCAAACACTATTTTTAGCAATATACAGGCATATTTTTTTTCTTTTTTGTGATATTAAATGAGATAATAGCAGCTTGTTTAGTTGGAATCATTGCAAGTGGGAATACAATATGTCTTTCTTCACTTAGCAACTGTATTTTTCTGCGTTATCGGAAATATATTGATTTTTTTTATTTCCTCTGAACAATACACATTTTTGCAACGTAGTGCTGTTTCTGTTTCCATGATATTCGTTTTACATCACTTAAGAATTAGAAGTATTTATATAATTTATTCAGGGACTGAGTATCCATTATTTCCCAATCTTCACCCATCAAATCGACCCGGCCAATTTGCTTATAAACTTCTTTATATTCTTCCGGAATCAAAATGGGTTGTTTTTTTACATAGCATCTGCTGAGCTAAAAACATTGTCTGCTAGTAAATAGCTATGACAGTGTACAGGGGAATACAATTCGACTTATTTTATTATTGTTTCAGCCGTGAATATGAAATGCGTTATTGTTTGGGCAATAATATCTTTTATATTTTGTGAAACACATCTATCACACAACAGTCGAAGATTATTTTTCCTTATACATTTTTTAATTGGTGTAGCAAAAATGATGCATTTTTTTGGCTTCTTTTCTCAGCTTTTTATTCTGGTCAGGTATAGAGACAAGGTTTTGTGGCATTGGGATCAACAATGTAGAAATTATAAAAAATGGGTCGTCATGGTCGTCTCTTTATAGGCACTGTTTGTATTGAGGAAGCAATCGTAGTATCTTGTCTCAGTTTGACAGGCTGGGAATATATTATAATAGGGTGTAAAAACGTTGCATCCACTGAATGTAGAATATATTTTCTTTTTGGGTTTAGATCGTTCGCCGCGTGGAAATTTTCTTTTTCTAGAGCCAATATTGGCTTGTCCAATTTACTCTGCACTATCTTCTTGCATCGTACATATTTTTATGATAAATTTGGTATTTTAAAAAAAAGCTCGTAGAAAGCACAACTTCTGTTAACAAATAGAGTCGGAAAAGAAAATATACTAGTTCCAATTTTCATGCAAAATGCGTTTTGTCACACATCCAATATGACGGCTTCTACGCTGTGATTGGTTGATAGGATAAAACATCTTTTCAATGAATTTGGATGTTGGAGAAAACACGTTTTGCATGAACGTGTCAACTTTATGATTTTTTTTAGGAAAAAACTTTTTTTGAACGTTAATTGTGATGTCCATTCATAGATTATTAGTATTGACTATCAGAACTGATATTAAACAGCATTTTTTTTAATTTGTGACAAAGCACTTTTTGAATGTTTGCTCCTCAATTGTGCCCGAGCCTCGAAAAACTAATTAGTAGGTGTATGGGCTCAAAAAGGTTGAGAAACTATGATCTAAATCTACATAATATGTTATTTCGATTTATTTGTAGTTAAGTTGGCTTAAAGTCAAAATATTAACGTATTCAAGTAAATAATAATAATAAAATATAAATTCAATTATTTCAAGCCGGATTACTAACTAGAAACCGGCTTTTGAAGGTCACAAATTTAGTTTTAAACTCGATTATTAAAAACTGACAAGCAGCCTTGATGCATACATAAACTTTTGACCGCTAAGCGGAACTGTTCAATCCATTCACGAATGAAGGCCTCTTCGCTCTTCGCGTTCTCGCTTTATAGATCATGTTCACTGCCATTTTCTTCTTCCATCCATCAATATGTTATTTATGTAATATATATAAAACTAGAGCATTTTTAAAAAATTGCTAACCTATAGGATCAATATGTTTTATTTGGCGGAACGCAAATTATTTTATCATCCACGATATAGCGTATGCTTATACCATAGACAATTCCAAAATAGCTTATTATTGTCTATGGTTTATGGTTTATTTTGACGGCTGTCACATAGGGAGACAATTTAAAGTCGAAATAGATCTCTAAAATGACGCCCGATGAGAAGATGTCGACGAGTGCTGCCTACGTATATATTCTCGCAAGTAGTATTCGGTTTTTTATAATAATTATAATTATATGTATCCTACAATACGTCATAGCTTTGGTATGAAGTCATGACGAAAAATACTTTGGCAGTTCGTCGTTTCCCAAGATCTCCGTTTGTGTTTGATCCCAGAGAGTGAACATGGGAACCTATCTCGGTTCAGGTGAAATGTTTCACGATACGTGAACACGTGAATTTTGTGTTCCTGGACATGTTCTAGAACCACTTGTTTCTTGATGTATGCCCACCTTAAAACGGTAAACATTAAAAAAATAAATGAAGAAATGATAAACTAATATCGTATATCGATTTGTTTTACGATGCAAACCGAGCCGTTGATTAACGAATATTTCACTTTTATAAAACTGATCAAGTAGAAAAGTGAAAATATGATGATTTTATTATAAGTGTAAAAAACATAAAATTTCCTGTATCAAAAACAAAAAAAGCAGTAAAGTAGAGAAACAAGTTACTATTTTATGTTGATTATAATGCAATAATAAAATTTAAAGTAGGTGGAGAATAATAAAAAAGCTATTAGTGTGGACCAGAGCGTTAATGTACGCAACTAAATTAGTATCAATCGAATGAGTCTTCCAAATAAAGTAATATCAAAAACAAAACAAACCTGCTATAGTAGTAAAATATCTAATGCCACTTAGGAGACGTGTCAATCATCATTCAGTAATCATTTTAATATTGACTGACGTTTAGTAGTCAAATTTATAATGGGAAGCAGGGGCGTACACTCAACTCTTACACGATAGGCACATTTCACGAAATAAAAATAAAGCGTGATAAAAAAATAAAATAATGAAGACTCGATGAGTAAATAATGCAAAATATGTATTTTAACCCTCCAGAGACGAGAGCTTTTTTCGATAAAAAAAATATTTTTAAGCCATATTGAAAGTCACGGATAACTTTTATTCCTAACAAAAAAAATTAAAAATACGCAAAGTCGTTATATAGAAACCCCGCATTAACTATATGGTCAAGCTAATCTTTTTATTACCGAGATATATTGTGTACAGACAGTAGTAAGAACGAGCGTGACCGTATGGGCACGCAAACATTCGGGGTTGAAATATAGCCAAACGTGAATTTTTTTTAAAATATTTACAATTTGACCTATTTAGATCAACATAATTTCAAAACAAATATATAAGCAAAAGAACTGTAAATAATTTGATGTTTTGATTTGAACAGTTTCAAAAGTCCATTAAAAAACGGAAATTAAAAACTAGCATGTGCTTTTGGTGACCGTTTCTGTCCCCGCGGCTTATGACTAACTGAAGTCTGTACCCTTCTTAACCAAATATGAGTGAAAGATATTCAGGTAGAAAAAGGATGAATAGTGGGATCAATAGACAACGGTGTTTACTGTGACCATATGGTCACGCTCGTCCTTGGACGGTTTTAATCATGGCTGTGAAGTCGGGTAAAAAGAAGACGACTGCGACTGTGACTACGGCCTTAAATAAAAAACCGACTCCAACTCCGAATTGATTTTTTCAAATATTTGAGTTTAACTAACTTATTCGTAAACCATCAATCAGATCATTCTAGTTACTACAATATTTCTAGTAGATTTCGCCAATCAATATGATGAACAGACTAATAATAATACAGTATCGCTCTTGAAGTATTTTTTTATTTTGTGGGTTTTTTGTGAGTTTTCCTACCTACTTTTTTATTTTACATTGATACATAAAACAAAATATAAGCATAATGAAGCAGAAAGTGAATGTAAATATCTCTACCTACGTTTGTACCCGTTATAATATCCGCAGAGTAGTAGGGATATAAGGATAAGGCTAAGACAAGACTATTGGTTAACTAATCGCTTTCGCTACGCCCAATTATTGAACGATCGGAAGGAAGTTCCAAACAAATAAATCTGGGATTATAATACCCGAGAGATCCGGCATGGAAGCCAACAACGCTAACCGCTGCGCCATATGACCCAAGAAATACAAAATGTTTTGCTAATAATTTTCGTAAAATATTATATAATTACCATAAGGAAAAATCACTACACAAATAACCCGGAAATAATAAAGTTTTATTCAATGTGACACGTCGATTTATTTGGAGAAGAATTGATATAATCGCTTTTCAGTTATGACTGACAGCATATAAGACATAATAATGACATAATAATTTTGCCACCTGTGACCCATTAAAAGATGTTTAACGATAAGCTTTAATGCATTTATAATAAATAGTACACAAAAAAAGAAAAAAAAATGCCCTAAAACTCTAAATAATTGGTTGCCTCTCAGCAATTATGGACATAGCCACTTCTTTGACGCTGCAGGTTGAGCCTCGTAAGGTGCTCAGAAACTATGCACCAATCTTATCCGTGCATGAATGGTCATCATTTTTCTACTGTCTTCCCGATTTTTTGCATTTTAGTTATACGCATCATCCATTCTATGTAAATGGCCATGCCATCTCAAGCGACCAAGTTTGTTGAACTTTTCGATGAGTGGGCTATCTTATAATCCAAATCGCTTTTGTTCCTTTGTCTACAACACGGTTGTACCTTTAAGTAATTTATAAGTCCTTTATTAACATACACAACACATCAATTCAATAGAGCCAGCTTTTTAAAATGTTTTTGGTCATTAACCATACTTTGTTGTCGTACATAACAATGGTTTGATGTTATTAATATGTTGTTCAAAACGAATTTCAAATGCCGTTTCAGTTTCTTAGAACGTAAGAATTTTATAAGACAGGAGAGATATACATATGTTGTCTAGTATAAGTATTTACTTTAGCTCAATTAACGATACGGGCATCATTGACTGAGCGGATTGAGGACTCCTTTTAAGGTACTAAGATTAATATCGATTATGGATGATCTATTGTCATTTCTTCCAACCAGATGAATTGCGTGTCCTGGAAGGCCGTTGATATACATCAAGAGTGTAGCTACAAAACCCTAGTACGGTCATGGAAGAATGCAAAAAGATTCCAGGAAATAAAAAGTTTTCGAATATGTTCTAGAGTGGTCATAGCAAAAAAAGAATACATATTAAATCTGTACGAAGAGAATTATTAGAGAGTAAATTGAATTCGGCTTTTGTCCTAGGTAGATGCATGGCGAAGATCTCAGATCTCTCAGGATCACATGGACATTTTCAATAACTTTAGAACCCACATCGATCGTTCTCGCATTTAGTGTTGGCCCCGAGACTTTTTAACAGTTTTCATTGTTTTTTTCAGATACATTAAAACGATAAATCACAATTTTTCAATCGATTTATATAATTGTATTTAAACTTATACTGTATGCTATTTTAAGACATTGACTATCTTTTCAAATCTTTATTAACCACACCATTCTTTCCACACCCTCTCTCAAATGATGGCTTTAACGATCTTTGTTTATGTTCTGGTTGATTATCAATCAATTTTAATTAAAAATACATTCTTTTGAAATGAACCATAAGTATATTGAATGCTGAATGCGGAAATTGTAATAAACTATTCACAAGGAAAAGTCTCGACGAAAAATGAAAAAAACTATATAAAAACACAGTTTGGTCAAATATTAAAATAATACCGTAAAATTATCTATATCAGTGCTTCCCAACCTTTTTCATGCAAAGGACCCCTAAATCTGAAAACAAAAATCAGCGGACCCCCGTTTTTTTTAATTTCACTTGTTCATATTTTATCACAAAGAATGTTAAAAGAATGTAAATTTTCGCGAACCCCCGCGAAAAACCTATGTACTCCCAGAGGTCCGTGGACCCCAGGTTGGGAAGCACCGATCTATATAAATAAAAACACTCCAAACACAAATATGTGTTTATTTTTGGAAACCCACTTAAAATATTTGAGTTAAAAATAAACGAAAAACTTTGAATAGATTGAAATGCTATCACGCAAAAGTGATTTAAAAGCTTCTAGCTTATGAGGTTTAAAGAAAAGGTATATTTTCTCTAATATTCCAAAATTAAATCGAAAAATAGTTTTATTTCATTCTAATCATTAATTTACACTAAAAGACGTCATGTCGCTTTGTAAATAAAACAAAGTGTGGCACAAAAATTTTTGGTTATTTATTGATGACCATCACAGTGTACACAGATGTATTTGAAACATCTACTTTATTTCACAGTTATATTATGTGGCTATAAGCTATAACGTTTGTATAATCATTTCTTTTACTGAATTTTGTATCTGTATAAATATTTAATTATCGACCTCAAAATAGGTAGATACCTGGTGTCAAGAAATTTTTGAGCACCGCGCTATATTAATTTTATATAGTTGTTAGGACAGCGGTGGGCTGCCAATATCTTAACAAGGGGCTCGGTAAATCTTATCCATTTATTTGTATCCATTTTCTCTCCCAATGTGGAGCATATGGCCTCCTAATGAAGGTATCTCAACATTATTTTTTCTACGAGAACTGTTTGTTAATTAGTCGCTCAACCTTTCTTTTCCAAAGAGAGTAGTAGGGATAGAATGATAAGGCTAAGACAGGACTAGTGCCAAACTTGTGCAATGTTAATTAAATAACTAAATAACTACAACAGTCAGTTATCATATTATTTTACATAAAGGTAATTCTTGGGCTTATTGGGAGAGAGTCGTGAAATTTTGGTCGCTCTGTACAGACTACATAGTGAGGTTATGGAGTAATTATATAAGATATTGGTTGATTTTTATTTGTAGATTTCAACATGCATTTTAAAACACATGGAAAACATTATACAATACAAACATGGCATTGTTTTTAGCCCCCAACGATCAACAGAAGCTTGACAGATTGAAACACTATCCTTTGTGTTTGATGACGTTTCCGTACATACAAATACAAAAAAATCTAATCGTGCTTGATTGCGCCCCAGTGTAAAGAAATATTGCATGATATTGTCTGTGGTTACGGGCATGAAGGATTTAGCCCCTGAGTGGTGTTGCCAGTGACGTAACGTTCCTGTTCCCTGTGAAGTATTTATAGGGTTATTGTTTTTTTATGCCGGCTCAGTTTAAAATTGTAATACAAAACACAATCGAGAATATGATTGTAGGTAGACGTAACATTGTCTTATATTGACAGAGGAAAATTAAAACAAAGATATTATATTCATTTGGGAAAGGTAAGTTACGCTTATAAATGTATTTATTTTGTTCAGCGGCCGAATTGCTGTTGATTTTTATTCAGCCATCTAATGTTTTGGGTGAAAAATGCAGGTCGGGCTTAGCCCACCTAGCCCAGTACCTAGAACCGCCACTGCAAAATATACTGTTCACTCTAGGGGTGGGCTGTTTTATTCGGTGTTTTCGGCGATGAAAAATCAGCAGACAGTTAAAATATAACTTAAAAAAATAGGCCACCAAAATATAAGCAATTGTAGGTTAAAAATAAACTTTTATGTTTTCTAATTTTGTTTTGAAAGAAAATAAACAGGAGCAAATGTATATTTGGCTTGTTATTTATCACGTTTTCGATGAAATTTATAATACTATGTCAAATACCCGATTTTCTATATTAAAAAATACAAAAGATGAGTATCACTAATAAAAGCAGGCTTAAATATATAAAGTATTATGCAACAAAGTGTTGTACAACTGGTGTCAAAAATATTTTTTTTAATGTCAAATAGTTTTAAAGTTATAGCCTTTTTTGGAAAGTACCTAATTTTTTGCAAAATTTCGCAAAAATGCCCGATGCGAATGAGTTAAAACAATGAATTAATACATGATTTTACAACAAGGTGTGCTGTGGTATTACGAATATCGATACAAACAAATTATGCTCTTTAAAATGATCTCAACAAAGGAGTGTTTACAGTGAGATCTATTAACAGATGAAAATTATACGTATTTAGTTTTGAATGACGAAGTATGCATTGCAGAGATAATGTCATCGATTACAGTAATTGCCTGTTAAAGGACATTAAGTAGATATGCCAAGGATATTTTGATGCTTTGATCTCGGTAAAGCCGCCTTAATGAATAAACAAAGCAAACACTATCTCATTTATATTGATGTAATATGTTTTTACTAAAACATTGGCTATACCCTATAGATATTTATTTTGCAGGATTTCAACTTCATATTTACTTTCTAAATTATGTTAAATTGTATTCAGACAAAGACTAGTTTTTGAATAACCGAATGATTTGAAACATAATGATGAATTTCTAATGGAATACTTATACAGTGGTTTCTAATACTCTATAATAATCAGTGGTCGCCAACCTACTACCCGAGGGTAATTGAATTACCCACTTCGACATTTTGAGCTACCCGCCAAGAAATTATGATAATATTTTATTATCAAATTACTTATTTAATAAGACCAAGGAAGCCACCGGCGGCCGGTCAATTTGGCATTCGATCAATGCACCCCTTGTATATGCAGGGGCGGCTATATTTCATGAAATAATATTCAAACATAACATTTATAACATTCACTCATTTTAAATAATTCATGTATTTATTGTCTATAATAAATATTAAAAAAAATATATTTTATTTAATTTAAAATTTTATTTTATTGAATTTTAAATGAGGGAATGGTATAAATGTTATTTTTGAATATTATTTAATGAAATATAGCCGCCCCTGCATATACAGGGGTGCATTGATCAAATGCCACATTGACCGGCCGCTACTGCCACCAAAAACAATATTATATGTGTGTTTTTGTATTTACACATATGTATCATGCAAGAATATTATTTATTGTATATAAATTTACATATTATTTTCTAAAAATGATTTTTTAAAAGAATAAATGGTAAAAAAAAAGTTTAAATTTTACCTATTAACAATTTTTTTTTTTTACCCAGTCTCTCAAAAGGTTGCCGACCATTGCTCTACATTAAAACATGGCACACCGAACATTTTAGATAACCACTTAGTTTGCGCTTAAAAATTGTCAGCCACTTAAATAGTGCTAGTTTTCACTTCGAAAGACAATATTTTAACATATCGCTTTCATTTACCAAAAACCGCACAAAGAAAGTAAGTCTCATGTGACTCAATTGATTCACGTGTTCTTACTGTGATAGTTTTTTTTTTAAAATTCAGTAGTTCTTTATTTTTTTTAAAAATGTTCAACTATTTGACTCGTCAATACGAGTAAAAATATAAAATTCAATTTAAGATTTCGTCTAAAGATACTTGGTGTAATTTCAATATTAAATTTGAATCGTTCAAATTTTGTACATTCAGCGGTGGGCTGCCAATACGTTAACAAGGGGTCGTTTAATATCAAAGTAATATATCAGTCATATGCAATTATATGCAATATTTTTAAATAAGCAAACGATTGTTACTTAATAGACTTAAAATATGCAACAATATGTAGTTTACCATAAACTAATCAATGTAAATGGCTAAAAATGTACTACTGTGTATACTGGAAGCTGTCATAGATAGTATATGTCAGAAATTGTGATAATGTACTGATTTTATCTGAGAATATTGTTTTCTATTAATTTAACAAAGGGCCCTTCCAGCTCACCCCTGTGTAATTCCTATCTGTTTTGTTACTGACGACTCGGGTATAGACTTTCGTCAAGTTCATCGGTGCACTTTAATGCCTGAAGATGCCGAAAATACGAGTGCCTGTTCCGTATAATTTGTATTCAATCACTCAGCGTCCCTCCAAAGACCAAAAAGGTTTTAAGATTTCTACCCCTGGTATAGATTTTAGATCATAATTATCCAGACATATTTTATATAAACTCTATGGTTTTGTATCGAAATGTTGGTTGTTGATAAATCGAAAAAATATTCCGATGTTCCGATGTTTAATGAAATATATAGAAATGTTTTAATTTCATAGATTTTCATGGCAGGAAATATTATATTTTAGACACAAATAGACAAAAGGAGGTACATGAAAATATGGTTGCATTAAAAAATAAGTAAATCTTATTACAAATAATTTAAAAAATTGGTAAAGAAGTTGTGTTGAAACAGATGATAATTGGTGAGATGACATTGTCTTTATTTTAAAACGGATTAATTGATAATGATCATTCGTAAAACCAGCCTAAGTCATCGAATTGTCTTTTGTTTGATTTACAGGTTTTACGAATTTATCATTCATTCATTGGCCAGTTCCCGAAAAATTTAATCGATCGTCAGATTCTCTCTTCACAGATTATATTGTCTATGCGAAATACAAAATAAAAAAAAAATATTTTAACTAAATAATTTTATCGATTTCCGATCAAAGAATTTTATTTACTTATTCATAACTCATTTCTTGTAATTATCGATTGGTTTATCCACACTTTTTATTGATCGTAAATCAACTCAATCAACTGTTTATGAATCAGATTTAACTTTATTTATAATAATAACTTCCTCTGATCGATTTACTCCAGTATATTTCCATTAACTCATAATATTATTCTGTAAGAAACCAAATAAGTATACAGCGTTGTTAATCTAAAACTTCTTAGAAAATACTGTATTATATTCAAAGTTTTTTTCTGCCACCTTTTTTTCTCGGCATTTTTAATGCTTTATTTTGTTTTCACTTTTAGGGTGTTCACTGTCAATACTTGGTGGAAAGGCATTATATTAGTAAAAACACAATATTCCTTTGTACTTCATTCCACTTTATTTAATATGTCAGGACCGGTTTCGCTCATTACGAGCATCGTCAACTGATAAGAAATATAATTTAACAATGCTATTTATACAAAAATGAACAGTTATAAACAACAATTGGCATTGAAAAGAAATTATCAATTACATTAAAAGTGATTCTAAAATAGCACAAAATTAAAATGTTTAACACATCTAACATATAATTAAAAAGTCATCTCAGATTAATAAATTTAGAATGGGGATTGAAAGTAATTACAAACATAATTAAAATTTGGGAATTTTTTGACAAAGTGATACAATGAAAATAATGACATTAATAGAGTGAATAAATAGGCTTAATGATAGTTTCCTGTTTTTCCCCGCTTCCAAGTAGTTGGTGAGTGTACATACAAAAACCAATTCGCCACTGATACAGAATGGTCATAGATTAGAAAAAAAATGAAAAAAGCCTGACAGTAAGTGAGTTCCGCACCTTATTCATTAAAAAAAGCTCTGATTATATTCATAAAAGAACGGTCGACATACCTGTACAATTATGTCGGTTGATTTTGTTAAATTTAAATTTTAAGATATTAAAATACTTTGTATTTCATTTTGCAAGATACTGTTTATTCGGTATCACTAATCCAATATTTAAGCCATCTGGAAATGAGATAAAGTCGTAAATCTTTCGCGACCTATTGATAAGCAAGTTACTATGGATTTTTTTCACTAGCTTCTGATTTATTGGTTTTAAGACATTTGTGTATTCATCGTTTTTTGAAAATCTCTTGAAAATGAATAAATTGTGGTGTGAAAGAGCTGAAAATATTTCCTCTGTATGATGCTCTGGTAACAAGTAAGGGGAAATTTTTCGTAAGTTGAATTCCACCCAACCTCAATATAACCTTTATCGGTTATCTATGATTATAATTAATTCTTTCAGCGAATAGAAAAAAGCTGTATGATGATCCGCTGTAATGTTTGTATTAGATTTCAAATTAGCGGTGACATTTTGTTTACATATGCCATTCGTTTGGTTTATTATTCACTGAGTGACAGTTGGAAGTGCGGCCAAAACATACAATCACGAAACTCATGTATGACGTCAGTAAGTTTTCGGCAGGGAAAACATACAATTTTTTTTTATTTAATCTGGTAAAATGTTTAATTTTAGACAGTGAAAAAAGTGACGAGAGGAGGAAGGTAAAGTTACCAATATTTGAAGTGATGTGTGTTATTCTAATGTATGTCACGCATGATGTTCGCGGTGACTATTAATTGCTGGTTAATCAATAAGATTACACTGAATCCTGTCCAATAGACTCAAATTCAAAATTATGTTATATTAATAAAAACACAATATTCCTTTGTACTTTACTCCAATTTATTTAAAAGGTCATGACCGGTTTCGCTCATTGCAAGCATTGTCATCAATTGATAAAGTCAATGTCCCGAGACATCCCCGGATGTGAGACTTTTGTTTCCCCTTCAATAAAATTATAATTTTATTTAAATTCGTGTCCGTTTTTCTTGGGGCTCCCCTCTTATATCTGCTTTCATTCAATACACATCAGTCCTTTTGAGGGTTTCTTAACCACAAAAATTGTTTTTTTTTCAAAATTAAAATGTACATGTTATTAGTACATTATAAATCACAGTCACAATTCTCGGGATATTTTCCAAAAAATTGCCGCGACTTAAGACAGCAAAAAACCCGACAAGTCTCGGGACGTATCGACACAGAATCCATAGTGAACACCCTAAAAGTGATTATCTTATATAATATAATTGAATACTAGATTTGACATATTTTACACCGAAAATGTTTCCTAAGAGCAGCGTTTGATATCATATACTCATTCATTCAACAAAAGTTGGGTGATTACCAACAATTATGATGCGGTATCTTCTCAAGATAGCATTCACACTAGATTTCAGTTTTATCCTATTGTTAATCTTTCTGTATGTATGGCCTCTTTATCTATACCTTAAGATTCAGACCCAGTTATCTTCCTACTTGCTTATAGGCACGAGTAATGGCTTATTTTCAATAAAATATCTAATATCACTACACTTAAGTTCTTCAATTGTACTCATGTCTAAATCTCACCGATTGGAAATTGCATATCGCCGTTTGAAGCTCTATTCGAGAAAATCTGCTTATGGCGACTAGAAAACAATAATCTTTATTATACTGTACTGTAGTCAGTAAAAGTTTTGTCAACCCTACTATAATCTAATCTATAATCTCTATAGATTTGTAATATGCGGATCATGAGATTATAGAGAAATCCTGTTGATAAATTTTGTTAGTATTTAAACACGTTATCAGTAAATCATTCCAGGAAAACTACTTGTTCAGACTATGAAAAAAGTTAACGAAAACAATATATAAATTTCATCATAAATGTGACATTAACGAGAATGTTATATTTGTTAAAATATGCATACTATGAACATGTATCTTTAGTATTGAAGTCAATAATTTTCGATTTTATTTTCACTTTTTTCAATTAAGGAATTGATCATTTTGTAATAATTTCATTTTTTAAATTAAAATTGTAAATTTTCATTTTCGATGAATTCATCTGTGATTGAGTAGGAATTCATTTTCATTGTAAAATTACAATTGACCAGTTTGTTACTCTATAACTTTTGTTGGTGCATTGAATAAGTCAGAATCTTTAGTAATTTAAAATAAAAATCAAT
Organism: Himalopsyche anomala; assembly: GCA_031772345.1. NCBI lineage: Eukaryota > Metazoa > Arthropoda > Insecta > Trichoptera > Rhyacophilidae > Himalopsyche > Himalopsyche anomala. The sequence continues at coordinate 494,009 of CM062830.1, forward strand.
TATTAGCAAATAATAATTTAAGCAAGATTTTTAATTTTTCCAGCGGAAGTTTCCCTTCCAAACATAAGTAATTGTCCGTAAAGTCCGTCATAAGTAAAAGTCCCCTTTTAGAACATAGAACTAGGGCTTCCAAACCGGTTTAAACCGAAACCGGTTAACCGGTTTATCGCATGTTTTGAAAAAAACCGAAAACCGGTTTATTTCACGCGGTTAACCGCGTTTTATCAATAATACTCTTTTCTTATTTTTCATTTTTTTTTTCAAAAAGAAAAATCTTTTACAATGAATTTACTGCGTGGAAGTGGAAACTATTTACATAACACAAGAAACATGCATATGACTTGTATAAAAAAAATCTAATTATGTCTCAAAGTTGTCCATGTTGTGAACAGAAATGACTTTTTCAAATGGTTTAATATTTTTTTCGTAATTATTGACAATTATTTATCAAAAGACGGAATGATTCTTACATGCACGTCACTCAATAACCTTTATTGTAAATTTGACAAATCATCAGTATAAATCTTGAAAAAACTATTAATAAGGATACTATATATAACTATGTACCATTTTAAAACGTATACAATTTAATTAATGAGTAATAATCTACATCTCCTTACCTACTGTTATTTTTTTGTGTGCTTGTTAGTAGATATATTCTTCCTTTGCATGACTATTGCATTATAATTATTCTAAGTTTACTTGATTTTGTCTTTAAATCAACAATGCAAAAAATCGCTGCTTTAAATATGATATTTTAAATTATTGTACGAACCTTTTATTCTGCATCATAATGCAATATGTGAAAACTAATACCCAAGAGTTAATTGTAAAGTTTTACCTAACGGGGGGTCAAAATTATTCCAAGAACTTTGTCCCATGTCACTTTTACTGTATTGTTCAATTATATGGTTGGTTTTTGTCAACTTCAAACGTTTCCGTTTGCAAAACGTTCACAAAAGATGCAGTAGTATTTTTTATAACCCAAGCAGGTACTCATCCTTTCTCAGTTGTCATTAAATTAATACCAGATGTGGCTAGAATTTTACAGTCTCACAAGGTCGAGGAAGTAAGTTAAATAATCAACAATAGAACGGACAAACCTATTGATTATTGTTTTATGACCTAGTAGAGTTTAATCCCAATACATTTATTTAAGTATTTTTTAATGCGGAAAAAATGTTTCTTTTTAATAAAACAATATGAGATTATTGATAGTTTCTCAGTAATATACAAATTGCTTATACGCAGCGATTATGAGGTTATAGGAAATTAAGAAGTCATTGATATTTTTCAGGTAAATAGCACAATATCTATCTTAACTAGAACAATATAAAAAATATATTCAAATACAGCTTTGCTTGGTGCCTATTTTTGATTGATACAATTTTTGAATTCAAATTTGTAGTTTCGAGGAAATATAACATTTTCGATGCATTCTTTTTTTACGAATTATTTTCTTGAGCAATAGATAAAAAAACACACTGTGAACTATGATTTTTTGAATATAATATTATGTAAGTAATTTTGAACGTGATAAGTAAATGAAAATTTTAGTATCGTATAATACCTATATGTATAAATAAATAATTGTTCAGAAAATAACATATACCCAATAAATAATTGATGTTATCATAAAATATAATTATTATTGTGCTTGTTATCCTCAATTATAATTTAAGTATTATGATCTGCACATGATGAGCATGATAACGCCGAGTCCATGGGCGAGTGGTCAACGTCGTTTCTTTGGGTTGCGGACCCAAACGAGCTCGAGTCCCAGTACTGACGGATTTTTGCAATAGATTTTTTTTCTATGGCATGGATGTCTGTGATGCCTAATATTCTATTCCACTATCCCTTAAATTACTATGATGTAGTGAGAATGATCAGCCACCCATGTTCTAGCCATAACTTTCAATCTCTTCTCTCTTCGAAAAAAGAGGGGGTTGAGCAACTGAGTAACAAGCAGTTAAAAAATAATAGTTTGAATCTATATGCTTCAAAGTGGGAGTGGAGACATATAAGCTAATATTATTGTATTCTACTATATTTTTGTCTAAGCATTGGATGTCCTATCTAGTCGATATGCTTAAAAAAATAAATGCATTTATTTAAAGATCTTTCTTTTGATGAGTTTTATTATCAAGTTCTATTTTTTTATTTGACATATTTTATCATAAAATATTTTTCCAGATTTGATTGCCATTGTTGTATATATATATATATGTATATATAAAATGCTTTATGTGTTCCATCTATTAAATAAATATCGATTTTTCATTATAATTGGAGCATTTATGACAAATATTTTTAAAAAATCCAGAATTTTTTTTTTTGCATACCTACCTAATCAAAATACGTTATATTTCGGTTTAAACCGGTTAACCGGTTTTATTGCCAGAAATAAACCGAAAACCGGTTAGTTGGAAAGTCCGGTTAATTGGAAGCCCTACATAGAACTTAGGACTTTTAGAATTCACTTATTGTCAAGATATTAAATAAAGAAAATTAAATTGTATTCAAATGTCATTTAAATGAAATTTAAGCAGCTTTTCATGTGTCCCGAAGTGCATAAAAAATGTACAAATCATTACTTTTTGTTATTTTAGACATGTTAAATCAAATTTTAAGCAAACAAAAAATATCGACTTATTATACATATAAAATAACATTGTAAAAAATATCATATGGCCCAATTGTCGTCTGGGAAATCGTCTCGTCCCTTTTCCTTGTGTTTTCATTGAGAAACCACCGAAAAAAAAGTTAAATGATGTCAGTATTTTGATCTGAAACATTAAAAATGTGGACAAAAAAGGTGGCAGAACGCTGTGTATCGAGAATTAGAATCAATGTTACACACACAAATCCTGTGATATTGTCAGGGCCGGCGCTACCATACAGGCGAAATATGCAATCGCCTAGGGCGCAAATCATTAAGGGGCGCATAAATTGAGTAATCAAATTACTTTTTATATTCTAAAAACAAAGAATAGTTTCAACTTGTATCGGTTCATTATAATTATGTATCGTATTAGATATACTTCGAAAAAGATGGATTGAGCGACTGACTAACAAACAGTTCTCGTAAAAAACTTATTTTGAGATGCCTCCATTAGGAGGCCATATGGTTCACATTGAGAGCGGACATGCATATAAAAAAATATTCCACAGTTTGTTAAAAAAGGGGCGCGCCAATAAACGTTGCCTAGGGCGCCAAATAACCTCACGCCTGTACTGGATATAGTCAGTCTGAAGATGATTTATCAAAGAGGCGAAAACACGTGTCACACGTAGTAACAACGTCAGTGGAATAGCAAACTTAAATATCAATTTTATTGAACATTTTTCTATGAAAATTTGTGCCCAATTTTACAACAAAATTACAAATATTGCACCATTTTGTTGCGGCAAAAGAATTTTGTGATGAGTAAATGTGCGACATGGAAGTTATGATTAAAATAAAAATAAAAATAAACAACATTGCGTTTCACAAGTACAATAGTTGACATAGTCAAATTTAAAGAAATATATATGGCTTATAGTGCATACAATATAATATATTGCGTAATAAAAATTACTCAAAAGCTGACCTATAAAACGCGCCCTTAATTATGCAGGCACACATGAAGAGGCTCAGACCTTGACACGTTTTATAAATTGATGTATGTATTTACAATCATTGTACCAACAAAATGTTACGCACAATATTCTTCTGCTTGTTCCAGTTTTGATCACAGTGATTTTAGTTTACTTATGACCTTGGTATCTCTTGATTCCTTGGACTCGAATTCTCATGAAGGATACTTCTCAGGGCCGGCGACACCATACTGGCGAAATAGGCAACCGCCTAGGGCTCAAACCATAAGGGGGCGAATAAATGAAGTATTATTTTTTTATTTAATAATTTAATAATATTAAATAATAGTTTATTTTATTTTAATGTTTATATCTGTTTGTTGTTATTATATAACGTTTTCTATATACTTAGAAAAAGAGATGTTAAGCGACTGAGTAAAAACAGTTCATAGCAAACATTCAGAGCGGACATAGATAAAAAAAATAGAGTATATCAATATTGACAGGTTCCAGATTTGATGGGCATTTAAATGATGTATTATTATTTTAAGAAACGAGACTTGAAAGAGACGAGGTATGAGATATTGAAATATCTAATGATTTTGATTTACACGTCCGGTATTTCGATCTCAAGCGGACATGGCTATAAAAAATATTTCTAATGAACCGGATATTTTTTTCTTCATTATTTCGAAAAAAAAGTGGGACGTAATTTAAGAATTCGACTGAAGGTGCTCGGTGTAATTTCAATATTAAATTTGAATCGTTTAAATTATGTACATTCACACAGTTCAAGTTCAGTTCAGTCAGTTCAAGTTCATCCGTGCACTTGAACGCCTGAAGATGCCGAAAGGTGAAACCCGGGTCGTTAGTGACAAAATCTGTGGGAATGTACATAATTTGAACGATTCAAATTTAAAGATGGGAGCGCCAATAACCGTTGCCTAGGGCGCCAAATAACCTTGCGCCGGCACTGCACATATAGATAGCTTCAGTAAGAAAGAAGAGGTGGGAAAAAATAATTTAAATATTTTTGTAGTTCCGGGATCTCGGATGCTGTCATACCGGTATTGCAATCCCTACTCGTAAGAGCTCAAATCATAGATATGATGTCTCGAAAATCTTCTGGGGCTTAGAATTAATTTTCACATGATATGTTTGTTTTTTAATTGACATCTACTTTTTTAATGTTATGGTAGGGTTGCAAAGGGCGTGCCGTGAAATTTAGGCTGGGAGTGGCAAGTAGCAGATATGCGTGAGGGAGGGAAATGTTGATATCAGGATGTAGGTAAGGTACACCCTAAAATCCAAATAGGTCATGGCTATTTTTGGCTATGCCGTTTCTGTACCAACTGTTCACGCACAGGCAGTGGCGTGCAATATATTTTGTTGATTAGATAAGCGATGCGCTAGGAATAAAATTTCAATATCTTTATATTTTTTTATCTTATTGTTTTTTCGGATGAAGTAATATAACAACGTCACAGAGAGAGAACTTTTCCAGTTTTTTTTGATGTGATCTTATTTTCAAGTGAACTAACCGAATCCGATTGGGAAAAATTCTTTATCTCCACTTTATATGAGGGCTGAATACAAACATTTATTTTACTGCTAGATTCAATATTTAGGAATTATTACATAAATATATTGTGAATATTAATTACTCTTTTGCTTATTGTGATAATGATTATTATAAAAATCTTTTCAACTTGTAATAGGTACTTTTCTCACAGGAATAATTTTTAATCTTGATTTATTTTTTATTCAAAATTAGTGATTTTCGTTTTTATTTGTAGATTCAATGAGTCATTTCTTTATAATTTTTATCATTATTTATACATTTTTCCACATTTCTTATACCAATTGTTTGTCACACCTGGTTATTAATCTTACTTAACTTTACATAATAATCGTGCATCATTTTATAATTTATCAGTTGATAATGCTATCGATGAGCGGAACCTTTACTGAATCAATCATAACCAATAATCAACAGTAAACCCCTTAAAACTGATAACATAAGCATATCCTGAAACTATAAATTACAGTGAACTGTGATGCCCGAAGATGACGAAAGACAAATCCCGGGTTGTTAGTGACAAAATGTATGGAAATGGACATACTTTGAATTGATTAGTTGTTGGAAAAAAAGTTTATGGATCTTTTGGGTGAACTTAGTTATTATAAACTTTTGTAAGTTGTCATTACTCGCTATGTAAAGCTAAAAATTTGTAATGTTTGGTTTTAATACTATTTTTTAATCTAGTCACAAATATTTCAAAATTTTAGGTTACAAAGTTATTGCAATGTAGACAGTAACATCTTTGAATGAATAGTCTCACATGCTTAGTGCTAGGGTAAAGTCTGACTATTTACTCATTGTGAGACAAGTGGAATTAAATCAAATTGCAATTATATTTGTAAAAGATTATCTAATATTCGTAGTTCAGCATGAGAGGAATTTAACAAGCTGATAAGTCTAATTTATCTAGAATTCTCAATGACAACAAAATGTGTAATTTTCTTTTCACTTAGACTCACCGTTTAAGAGTTTTGTGTGATGGACAGATGACTATTTGTTATATAAAATGGATATAAAAAACGATTGTATTTTGTTTCATAAATTTTGATTTATTAAATATTGAAATCTACACTCAAAGTACCATTTTATTAATGATAAATTTTATAAAATCTGTAATATAACATACTTAGTATGTTACAAATTATTTATGACTATCCGAGTCATTACTCTCATTTAGAACCCCACTGAATGAATGATAGAGAATTATGGGCCAATTCAACCCTGAAATGATCACTTCTTTGATTGTGTATATTAAATAGAATATATGTATACCTATTTCTCATTTACTCTATCACTGATCTAGTTAATGAAAGATTACAAAAATAAATGTGCTATTAATTAGGGCTTCCAATTAACCGGACATATAAACTAACCGGTTTTCGGTTTATTTTTACAAAATAAACCGGTTAACCGGTTTAAACCGAAATCTTTCATTTACATACATATATATCAGTCATTGCTGAAAAATGCAAAAATCATACAAACTATTTTTGCTTTTTCTATAGGTAAAAATGAAAATAGCAATGGTCGGCAATACAATTGCAAAATATCTGCAATAAAATTACAAAAAAAATATTTATTTAAATAATATTTTCATATGAAAAGTATAAAAAATCTTATTAAGGGTAAAAAAATAATGAATTCAAAACAATTCTCGCATAAAAGTAAAATTGTACAACTTAAATGAACTCCCACAAAGTTACCTTCGAATCCATTATAAATACAAAAAAAAACACTTATCAAACGTATCAAATATAATTTATATACATTAATAAAAAATAAAATGCTATGAATAATAATTGAATTAAAACATAATGTTTCTATATGTAATATGACTTATATTTACAAAATTTAAATACAAAACAAGGTGACTATTATTAAAAAAAATGAATAACATTATTGAAAAAAAACATTTTATGCAAGTTCTTCGTAATGACTGACCGTAATGAGGACACAACTGTCAAAACTAATTTACTCCATTTTTACTACTTTTATGAGAAAATAAATATAAAACAAAAATAATGAAGATTAATTAAAAACCTTGAAAAAATAACAATATTTTAATTTCAAATTTGTCAATCTGTGGACAAAAACAAAAAATAATTGAAAACTTTTGACATATACATATAATTTAAGATTTCGACTGAAGGTGCTTGGTGGAATTTCAATATTAAATTTGAATCGTTCAAATTATGTACACTCCCACAGTTCAAGTTCATCCGTGCGCTTGAACGCCTGAAGATGCCGAAAGGCGAAACCCGGGTCGTTAGTGACAAAATTTGTGGGAGTGTACATAATTTGAACGATTCAAACATATACATATGTATGCATTAGCAAACCATGCAGATATATTATGTACTTTTATACACAAATTGCCATTGATAGAAAAATGCAAAACTATTGAAACACAAACAATATAAAGATGATTATTTTAATATTATAATAAACATAAATACTATTTTATTGTATTATTCATGTATTAATGATGATATTATTCACATTTACAAAATTAATTAAAATACTAAACATGGTAACGTATAACATTAACTTATGTTTTTTTTCACATTAATATAAAAGAAAACATTTCATGTATTTTTGGTATATTTATTATTTTAAAAGTAGTAGTAGTAAAAAAATTAACAACTAATAAAATCAAAATAATTATTAAAATTTTGTTTTTATTTCATGATATAATCCATCTGTTTATCTTGTATTGCTTGAAAACAGGTCAAATACTTTTTCGTTGAATTTAAGTATTTTGCTCATAATATTTATCTCTATCTATATATAACATTGACAAAGCTGCCAATTTTTCCTAATTCATTGTATTTCGTACAGAAGTTTTTACTATTTGTATTGTTTAAAAAAACATTGTGATCGGAACAAGTCGATGGGCATTGTAATAATAATAACCTAATTTGGTTGTTTCTTCAAAAACATCGCATAATTTACTTAGCAAAGCAGTGTATATTACAGAATATGCGTGCGACCACTGTTAATACATACATAAGGTTTGCAGATTTTTTTGTCCAACTTCCGCCCTTCTTCAAGATGTTTACAAAATGAAAACAATGAATGCACCCCAATAAAATGTGATTTATTGTGAATGTATGTTCGTAATTCTCAGTTGAACTCAGTTGAACAGAAGAAAAAAAAAACATGAATAGCTTTACACATTGTGTTAATATACTTTTCGAAAGTTTTAAAGTAAGTGTTTGATTGCCTAAATTTTTTTCCACAAATTTCTCGGAACAAGTTTTACTAATGTAAAAGGGTTCAGTAAAACCTTTCGATGAAGTAATTAAATAAAAATAAAGTAGTGACTCAATATATAAATATAGTATCTTTGAAATAATTATTAGAAAAGCAACAATTTTTATTTTTTAATAGTAATTGATTAAAATGAAAATTATTAAGAATAATATTCCAATAGGCAAAATCCATCTAAAAACAGGCATACATGTAATTGAAAACAAATAAATTGGAGATTAATGATTGCGTATTTTTATAATGACTAGCTGTAAGCCCGTTGACCTCAACGGGGGGATTTTTTTTTCATTTTTAAGAAGTCAGAAAATTACAAACCTATTTATTGAATAAGCCAGAAATTCAAAAAATAAAATAAATATATCTCGGGGCATATATCGACAGCATGCCCTGTAGTATTTAAATTGTAAATTATTTAATTTTTGGAATAATGTTGAGTTTGCTAACAATTATTTTTCCTATTAGCAGAAATATACCGCGTAAATTACCTAATTTTTGGAATAATGTTTAAGTTTGCAAACAACTATTTTTCGTAGTGACAGAAATTTCGTAAAATATTAAATCTTTGGAATAATGTTCACGTTTGCTAACAATCACTTTTCATAGTAGCATAAATCGACCTCGGCACATATATCGACAGCCCTGCAGTTTTAAATTGTAAATTACTTAATTTTTGAAATAATGTTTAAGTTTGCTAATAATCATTTTTCACATGCAAAATGGTATAAATTAATTGCACATTTTATCAAAACAAAATTATCAATTTTCCATGTTACAATCAAATGCATATTTATCAAATTAATCAGAATAAATTAACTTCACTAATTCGCCAAACGGAGCTTATTTTTAGGAATATATGAGTCTTTAAGGGAACCAAACATAAAAATGGTGAAACTTTTCCATTTGACTTTTAAGTGCAATTACGTTTTCAATTATTTTTTGTGGGAACTGTCATCAACTTTTAATTTTATGTGAAAGTTTATTAAATAAATAAGCATAAAAAAGTAACACAAAATAACTTAGATTATTCCACGTATTGTGTTACAAACTGTGACACATGTTTCGCCTATTTCAGAGGCATCCTCAGACAGACTTACTTTCAGTAAGTAAGTAAAAGTAAGTCTGTCTGAGGATGCCTCTGAAAGAGGCGAAACATGTGTCACAGTTTGTAGCACAATACGTGGAATAATCTAAGTTATTTTATATTTTATATTAAAATGAACTTCCACAAAGTTACCGACGAATCCATCGAAAGCATAAACAATGTATTTTAGAGAAAAAATGATTTAAATTATGCAATAAAAAGGGTGGGTTCAGTTCACTTTTTCCCATCATCCTAACTTGGCTCACTTTGCCGTATTTTAATCTCGTTGTCCCCAATCTATCAAACTATTTCGCTTACTTTATTTATATTTGTATTTGAGCATAAATTTACCTTGTCCAAAGCATAGACTCGTTTACTCGTTATTTAAAACAAAAGATACAAAACTTTTAAATTATCGGGATAAATTCTAAATACCCTCTGTTAAAAAGTAAAATATTTAATAGCCGTCAGCATATGACACACATGGAATATTTGCATTTAACTGTCGAAACTATATTATGTAAAATATACCACATTCATATTTGACAGACGTCACAATCTTGAATACAAACAATCGAAGTCAGTTTGTGAATCACAAATATCGTTCCATTTTCAAATGCTTGATTTATATAATGTATTTTTATCGGATCTGATATTTATGACGTTAGCTCAGTTGATAGAGAGCTCGACTGGTAATCCAGAGTTCTGTGTTCGATCCACGATCGCGGCGTTTTTTTGTATGAGAATTTTCAGCGATTTGATTTGTTTCGTCAAATAATAAACAGTGTATTGGGAAAATATGTCTTTAGTATGAATAAAAATATTGCGTCAGCGGAGCTGGTGAGGAGGGTGTGGGAAGGGGGCAGGGGGAGGGGAAATCGCGGACAATCATGCAATCATTCGGACATTATCGAGTATTAATATATAGATACACATGCTATCCTTGTTCGCCATTCATTCAAGATTAATACGGATGTCTTCTCAATGTTTTCAGTTAAGTCATATTTGTCATAGTGTAACAAGGGCCGAATTTATTACAGACAGTTAAGATACATTTCGTCGTTTAATAAAGTTAATTTTCTTCCTGAAAAGACATTTATGTCTATAATTTGAATACCTACGTGACAATTGATATTATTTAGCAATGTGTAAATGCATATTTCCTCATTAAAATATGCGCTGAATTTAGTGCGAAATTCTATTTTTTTTCAAAAAAAATCAATACACTTATAAATATAGAATTTATGAAAACGCGGTTAACCGCGGGAAATAAACCGGTTTTCGGTTTATTTCAAAACAGGCGAAAAACCGGGTAACCGGTTTCGGTTTAAACCGGTTTGGAAGCCCTACTATTAATCATAGCTCAGCAAACATAAAACTTTTCCATGACATTAAAAGATGGTGCTGAATGATTTCAGCACCATCTTTTCATGACTTTTATCTTGTTTTCATTGTACATTTTGCACCAATTGTAAGAGGTAGACGATTTAGTAATATTATAATAATATTGTTTTAAGGTTTAAAGGTTAGGTGGGAAGCTATTGACTTAAAAAAACACGTTTATACAATTTCTACATTATGTATCTGGAACTCAATAAATTTTCCTCGTTGTGAAGGTTATTCACGGATATGTGATAAATCAAAACAAGGGTTGGACATCTTTGGTTGATTTAAATCAAAAGATGAATGTATTTTTTTGGATCACAGCGTCAAAGAAAACATTGTTGTGTGTTGTAAATGTTACACCGAATCGGTGAAATTGCCCATTTCACGCAGTCGGCAGACATTTTGCTGAATCTGTGAAATGGCGGTGTTTTTTGCAACTAAACCAAATGTCATTTCATAGTATATAAAAGCATATTGCTAATTAACTACAATGACGTTCATCTCGATACAACTTGCAAATAAGTTAAAACTGTAATATGATAGGCAGCACTCGTCGACATCAACTCATCGGGCGTCATTTTAGAGACCTATTTTCGACTTTGAAATGTCTCCCTATGTGACAGAGATAACTCTATGTGACAGATGTCAAAATAAACAATAGACCATAAGTTATATTGGAACTATCTATGGTATAAAATAAGCTGTCATAGTGGATGATAAAATAATTATATTTTAATTGTAGAAAACTTATAAACATTAGTAATTAAATTTACTCGCATTTTTGCATCCAATAAAATCAAATAACGTTCGTTCGGACGCAGCACTGTACAACATAACCTCAATGGGTGACGTTTCTATAATGTACTAGCTGTGAGCCCGTTGCCCTCAACGGGGGGATATTTTTCATTGTTGATAAATCAGATATTTACTGGCGTGGAAAATCAAATGCAAATCAATCAAAAAGAGAGTAAATTTTGTCAATTTGAATATCAAATATATTTAAAAATCATAAAGTTATGTTTGAAAATTGAGTAAGAGAAAGACAGTGCCCTGGAGCCTTAATCATGCCTGCTTTTTCAGTGGGAATCTGGCGTCTCGGATGACCGTTGTCCATAAGATTTACTTGGTGGAACTGACAGATACTGACATGTTATGGAAGGAAGCAAAGCAATTGACGGGATATAAAGAAAAATTGAAGTATCACATGGCGGCAACATGCTTCACATAGTGAGCAAATACAGTAAAAAAAGAAGGGTTTTCTCGTCTGTAACAATATTTTATTGAAATAGATCTGCAGAAGTGTTATTGCATCAGTTGCAATTCCTCTGTCACAAAATGATAAGAGTCCCTTTGTCCATCAGCACAAAACTCTTTGTCAGTCAGGGACATTATGTTACCTTGGGCTACTTATTCATTTAGCAGTGATCGTGTTTAAAGCTCTATAATTCTTTATTTTTTTTGGATATCAAATTGACAGAGTTTTTGATCCTAGGGCATGTTAACATCAAATTCTTCAAGCCGCCTTCATCGCTTATTTGCATTCCTTTTCCATTTTTGCTGACAGAAGGGCGGGATTGGTTCAGAGTTGAGCAATCCGCAGTGAAGCCAGTTCACATAGACACCATATGCATAAATATACCTCCCCATATTACTATACCCATATATAGAAATCTATATACACATACATAAAGAAGTAATCTGAAGAAAGTAATTTTAATGATGTCGGAGGACATGTAAAGTAATGAAAAAAAAACCAACCTGTGAGGGATCATCGAGTAGAACTCTTATCGGCCTAAAACGATTCTCTTGAGTTATAATATATGCCTATCTTGCTGTGAAACCTTTAAAAGATTTCTCAAACGAACTCGTAAATGGAAAATATGTTCAAGTCTCTTTGAAGCAGCGAATTGATAACATACCATGTGGCGTTACATATCTGTTGCAGTGATTTATTTTGTACAATCTGGAGTCTTTATATGTTTATGGCGAGCATGGTGAGTGGGAAAGTAATTGCTATTAAGAGGATCAGCTTGCTTTTGGAAATAAGTTTGCTTTTTGCATTTAACATAAAGTACGATCTTTGTTACATTAGCTTAACGTTTTTCAATTGCGGCATGATCATTATATTTAAATCTAATACCAAACGCGAGTCCTAGGTTCTTGAATGTATGGACCACTTGATCTCTGCATTGAGTACCCAAATGCAAGCAAAATTAGGTTTTCTAACAAAGTCCTTAGAAAACATAGTTGCTGCCCTGTTTTCAAAATTGACTGTAATCTACCAGTCTGCTATGATTATTTTCCTGGTATACCTGAGGAAAAAATAAATTTCAAGGTAGACTTGTTTTTTAATCCATATCTGCTCCCAATGTGGAGCATATGGCCTCCTAAAGGAAGTGTCTCAAGAGAACTTTATCTAAGAGAGCTCAACCTCTCTTTTACAAAGGGAGTAATAGGGATAGAAGGATAAGACTAGGACACAACTAGTTGTTAACTAGTGACTAGTGGCCCAGTTATTGAAGGATCGGAAGGGTGGGGGGGAATTTTTAGACACCACAAGCATTGAAACATTTTGTAATGCATGACAAAATATATATACAGAGACACATATCGACTGTGGAAAGGAAAAAGGACGTAACCCACACATAGCAAGTTTTATAGGACTCGAAAAAATATGTTTTGATGATTTTGGGCCATATGCAAATTATGAAATATACACAACCTTTAAGTGCACGGAGACATCTAACTCTAACCTGGTGTTTAATTGATATAATCTTATATTAATTAAAGAAATTGTCTGGGAAAAATCTTTTTTTCAGTCTTTCTTCTTGGTTCCAATTTTCACAAGGTCATCTTTTTTCAAACATGATACTAATTTGGCATTTACAGCTTACATCCTTTTGGAAGTACGTGTGTCATTATGGAACGTTACGTCCTTTTTCCTTTCTACAGTCGATATACATATTCTCTCTGTCAGAGCATATTGTAACGTAAAAATAAAACAATAAATCAGGCAGTGTGAGTTTAATTTTTTTTATTAATTATAACTTCTGGCCCCATATGTACAATTTTCTACTTCTTTCATTTATAGTAACTACTTATATTATGTATAACGATAAAATTGACAGTGCAAAATAAATTATAAATAATATATTAAGATTAATTAGGATTAACATGATTGGATTGGAAAAAAGAAATGAGTCAAAATTATATACGCTTATTTTTAAATTTATATATTTTATATCACAAAACTAATTGCAAATCATTCTAACCGAACCCATACACGTCTGGTAAATTAATCACTTTGCACTAAATCGAAAACCCGATGAGAAAACATGTGTAATATCAATCGGTGTCGGACATGGATGGAATATTTAAAAAAACTTGTGCTGTTTTATTAACATTTGATAAATATTGAAATCACTACATAAAATGTCTCATTTTCAATGCACTCTTCTGAAAATATATGAATTACTTTAAGAAGGGTGTCCTGAGATAGTATTATTAGATACCCTTTGTTACACAAGAGCTTTGAGTTTTTTTATCAAAAATCTTTTACGGTATCATTTACAACCATATATTTTGTTGAATAATCTAAAATAAACATGTAATGCGCCATCTGTTATTCACGGGACACAATAATATTTGACGGATAGTTTTCTAATAGTAAGATGGTAATGAATATAAATGTCGTATTGCGTTGATATTGTCTCCTATGAGTCGATAAATATCAAATGCACATAAGTCCACTGTAAACATTTTTTTAAATTTTGATGGCAATCAATTTTTTGTAAGCAGCTGAATATTTTATGTTGAGAATAATCTAACAAAATCAATGGAAAATTAGGTTGAACATTGAAGTGTTTTTTATATGTGCCAAAGTCCAATTAAGCCAATTACAGTCACGCAGCAATTGTTTGTTTGACAGTGTGCATTGAATGACATTTTCTTGTCTTTGTAGTGTTATTTTTATGTTAAAATTGAAGAAAAAATTAAAAAATTTCCAGCTTCATTTAACTTAAAAGAAGCAAAGATCAAAGGAGAGCAAAAACAAAAAAAACAAACATGTGTTTTAACAAAACTGCCTAAGTTCATATCATTTTATTATGTAACTATTGAAAACATAACCTAAAATATGTTGTTTTACTGTAAGAAGTTAATAAAATTATATTTAAACATATTATTACCTCAAGAAAGATTGTTATAAACTAAAAATGCTTGTTATGTATGTAATGACTTAAGTGTATATGATATTTATCGACTCATAATCTGTCTACTTTATGTACAAAAACACATCTCAGCATAATATACATATAATTAATTATTCAGTGAAATTAGAATTTGATTTCTTATCAAAGATGCCAGTAGAAGAAATCTAAACATTTTCACTAAGTAATGGAAAAAAATGATTACTAGTTTGCTTTCAAATGCTGTCTGATTTTCAGCAGTTGTAAAGAAATCAACTTCATTAATATTAATTGTTTAAATGCACATAAAACATAATATTTTCCATCCATGTCACAAACACTTTTCAAACAAATTTTCAGTACAAAAATGACAATCGATTTTTATTCTATCTCAAAAACAATCGAACGTCACCATTAAAATTATAAATAAATACATATATCAATAATTTAAAAGTTTCAAAAAGATGAAGAAAAAGATAAAGATTGAAAGACAGTTTTCAAATAAATTAAACAATTTTGGTTTATTTTATTATGACAAGATAATTTATGATTTAAAAACATGATTACGTCAAAGTAAAAACCTGAAAATATCAGAAATTTCAATCGAAAGATATGGTGTATAATATGTCGATTTGTTTGTTTCCATGAAAGCTGCATTAAATACCTATATCCTATACCAGATCTAAGATGAACATCTTGCCAATTTAGAATACGATTGTGTTATTTTCAGATTTTTAAAGTAACCCGTTTAAATAATACTTTATAAAAACATTTATTTAATTTAAGTTTATTATTTCAAAGAAGTCACACGTTTTATATTACATAAATATCGAGTGAATTAATGGAAGGATTAATACAGGATTTTTGTAATAAATATCCCTCGCATGTCTCCGGTAGGAAACACATTCATTATAAAAACAAACAAAAAAAAAAGATTAAAAATTAGTCGGGACTGTTATTATATTCCGCCCTTACAAGAAAAATATAGTAAAACCTCGCCGTGTAAACTAATTTCATTTTAAATAAGAAACACTAGCTTGTTAAGGTACAAACATGAAATAATTCATTAATCATCCAGTTTTGCTTGTATGTTCGCAGTGTAATAATTATTGCAGCTTTCGTAAAAAGTGCATTACACAATTAAAGAAAGTTAACTGTAAAATAATATGGGCGCAGTGTAAAATATCAATATGTAATAAATTCTTACAATCAGTTAAACATAATTGATGCAAACAAATTATGATAGAAATCTGCATTCTCAAACAATGATTTCCTTTCACATTTTGAAAACAATTATCATTAGTTTCAAGAAGCAGTACTTCAATAGAAATTAACCATATATATAGTAATTGCAATAACATAATTATAAGTTATATGACATTGTTTATCTCCATAAATTGTATAAATTGAAAAATTGTTTACATTTAATAAAAACAGATAAATTGTAACATTGAGTAATGTTGTCGGTCTGCAACAGAAATGCATTCAGTGAAGAATTTGTGAATAGTGACAATAGATTCCAGATATAGTAATATTACTTTTCATTTAGTCAAAACACTAATATGATTTGATACTTTTGCATCACAAGATCTCAATGTCGTAAGATTGTTAATGAGAGTTTATCTGTTTTTTATTACCTGCTATCAATTTTTAAAAAAAGTGAAAAAGCGAGTTAACAATAAAATCGTCAATCAGTCACATTTGTAATGATAAAGATCAACATTAATTTTTAAAAAATTTCGAGGTTATTTATGACAATATAATAATTATAATAATGTAGAAATTCAGTAATCATTAACGTATTCCAGAATAGGTAATAATAATTGTCTATTCCACCGAATCTCACACTTTGCACAAACGCACATACATATTTTTATACATTAGGCGTCGACACTAAATCTATATTAATAAAACACTATAATTTAAAGGAATATCAAAGTATCACGATATTCCGCAAAATCAGTCACGACAATGTAAATTATTTCACCTAATATTTGTTTCACTATAAATTGTTTTACTAAGAATCCGTTTGTTTCGTAAAAACATCAACAATATTTCAAACTTTGTATTCTTGCACACAACATATTATCAACATATTTAACAACCAAACACTATATATATGTAAAGATATATACACTCTTTAAACAGACAGTATCATCACATGACGCTTGATTACTAAAAACTCACCATTTTGTCTCTAGAAAACGTTAAATCATAACGATGTTTGAACACTATTTACACAACATTATATGTGGTCCAGTTTTTTATCATACAGTATTATATGGTAAATCGCTAGCTCCCTAGTTACTTCTGAGATAATATGATACCGTATCGGCAGGCAGTAAACGTTAGTCAGTATAATTAATAAATTAACGACGACATTAGTATCGAACCCCGCGTGTGGAAGAACACGATGCCTTCTAGTTTTAGTCGGATGATTTAAATGCTATTGGTGAGTAAGTTTTGGCGATTTTTTTGTCTCGTAGAGTTGCTCGTTCACTCGGCGGGTCTGTAGAATGGATTTCCCTTCATCGGTAACGGATGGGCTTCCGTGTTGAATACCCACTCGTCCAGTGATAGCAGAGAGTCATCGGAGAACAGCAGATACAGATACTGTAAGATAAATAGGTTTTTGTAAATTTTCGTTAATGACAATAAATACACACAAGACATGCATGATTAATTTAAGCTGTGCGGACCAAATACACAATCTTCAATGTCTCCTCCAGCAGAGCAATGAATTTAACAGTGCTCTTGCTTGTTGTTTCGTCGACTATGAGAAGGCATTTGATAGTCCGCACAGACCCTCTTTGTGGAGGATACTAGACGCTTACGGGATCCCGCCAAAGATTGTGGCCATTATCAAATCCCTACATGAGAATAGTGCATGTTGTGTGAGAATCGGTGACTCAAATAACGAATCGTTCGGGGTCACAACCGGAGTGAGACAGGGGTGCGTTCTTGCACCGTTCCTATTTATCATTATTTTTGACTTCATACTTCACAGGTCAATTCCGCCTGATCGAGGTATAGCTGTTGGTCCCGGTCTGAAGCTGTGTGACCTTGAATATGCCGATGATGCTGTCATATTCGATAAATCAATAAAGGGCATCCAGGAGACAATTGATGGGTTAGGAACTAACTCAGGTCGCATTGGTCTGAAAATGAACACTAGTAAGACCAATGTGATGTGTAACCAAACCTGTTATGACTCTGATAGGACCCTTACTAGCGCGGGACAGATCATCGAGAGGGTTGACAGCTTTAAATACCTCGGCGTACTTATCCGCGAAGACGGTAGTACAAAAAAGGAGCTCGCCATTCGTTTAGGAATGGCTGGAGCAACATTCAACTCAATGCGGACTGTCTGGGACACACAGCTGTACTCAATTAAAACCAAATGCCACTTATTCAATGCTTGCATTCGGCTGGTACTGCTTTACGGTTGCGAATCATGGCACCTGATGAAGACTCAGAAAAACCGTAAACTGAGCTTCGAGAACAGATGCTTGCGTCGGATAATGGGGGTTAGGTGGTTTGATTTTGTGAGGAATTCAGAGATAAGGGAGCGTGCAAGACAGCGTCCTGTCACGTCAGTGGTTATGGAGAGACGTTGGAACTGGCTGGGTCACGTGCTGCGGATGCCTCCGGAAAGCCTCAATCCTGCCTGCCTTTTCTTTCGACCGGTGGGATTCCGGCGTCCCGGACGTCCGTCGGGTACTATCCATAGGATGTACTCGGCGGAACTGAGGGATGCTGGCATGTCATGGGAGGAAGCAAAGCAATTGGCAGGAGACAGGGAAACATGGAGGTGCCGCGTGGCGGCCATATGCTCCACATAGGGAGCGAACATGGCCATAGAAGAAGAAGAAGAATTTCTTATTACTAGTCTGCACTAAATATACATTGGTATAAGTCTTCATAAATTGATATTTTGATTGAAAATGTCATTGTTATTAGAAATGTAAACAGGAGAATTAGGTGCTAATTAAAAACTTTCAATTTGATTGCCTTCTCGGATTAGTATTTCATTCATTCCGGTCATATCACTGCGTAACGAAAACAAATAACTGAATGTTCGATTCTAATATAATTCTCTGCGAGTCATTAGTCATCTCACTCTATTTGATATTGATAAAAATCAAAAATGGAAGAGATAGAAGAATGGTAATAATGGTACTGAGCTTATTGCTTTCTCTCCTATTCTGAGATTGGATAAGAGCTGGCTAAGACAGAATCAAAAATTACATTGAACAATCTTTGGAAGAAAGTGTTCTTTCAATCTGAGATCATTACTGAGTTAGATGAAAATCTAGGAGTCTAGGAGTTTTCCAATATATAAATTCTAAAACATGGTTTGATTAACTAAAAATAATACATGATTATTGAATAATATTTGTAGGAATAAGTATACCTTAAGTGTCTCAGCTAAGAAGAAGCTCTGTTGTACATCGTCTTTGGGTGAATCTTCAAAGTAAACGTTTCTTATTCCAGTATACCCTCCATCTACCCGACAATGCTTTTCAATAGCCTGAAAAAATAGTACATAAATTTATTCAAAGATACATAATATCGTCACCTTTCTGGCAGAAGTTGGTAACTAACAAAACTGATAAAAATTATTGAAGTATACAAAGACATTCTTTGATATCAATTCTTTATCTGGAATAACACAGTTGGTGCATCAATTATACCAGCTTGCCAATTAGAGAATTAATTTGTACATGTAAGCAATTATTATTCATGCTGGTTTAAAGGCGGGTAACGATCTATTGATTTTAAACTTGCATTTCTGTTCGATCAGTATTAATGCTTCTATAATTTGATATTATAATTATCGATGTCACATAAAATATCGATGAGTGAGGCTTTATCCTAAGTCACGCTGACAGAGCGTCTCTAGAGAAACACTATGTCCGGACAATGTACGGGCTTAGCAGTCAATCGATGAAATATCAGGATTTATTGAAATAATGTAAGCGTTGTAAACTGATATTCTTTTATGGTTTCAAACTACGTCTAGTGTAGTGATGACGAATGTATGAAACACATGTCAAAAATGACACAGATTATTAAGGAAAAACTTCCCCCGAGAACAGTCAATGCATGCTGTGCTATCTTCACTCGTTTATTAAGTGTATTCGTAGGATTTTCAGAAAGTGTTCGTGGACGACCAAGTCAAAAATGAAATACAGCAACTAAAAAGTCACTAATATAATGAATAAATATGTAAAATAATATATTTTTTTTACTAAAGCTGTAAATATCACTGCTTTTTATTGATCGGAATTAATAAAACAGCAATCACTAAATTAGTTTTTACAATTGTACATTGAATAAGTCTTCGAATATCATTAAATATTTGTTTTGATTGCTTTTCTCTACCTGTGCAGCCTCCCATCCCCATTCTCTGTATTTCTGGTCTTTGGTGAGTCTCCACATAATAAAATAGCTCTCGATGGTTTCCGGTCTAAGAATGTAATATTTCTCATTGCTTTTCAGTGCTTTAGCCTCCACTGCGTCGCTGAATCTGAAATCACAACAAAATAAAACATAAAATATTTTTCTAATACTCGTTACGATTAGTTTTCACTTGAATTAAAAAAAAAATGGCTTCTTGTCAATTAATTAGCCAGCTGCATTTTTTTGCTGCAGTATATTACTCTGTCTAATAAATAATTGAATAACAAATGATTCTCATAAAACAACTTCTGTTAAAATATGTTAAAAATAAGTCCATATACTTCACATTGGGAGCAGACGAGGTTAAAAAAAAATATAATTGATTCAACTAAATTTAGTATCAAAATAAAATAAAAGTGAATTTGAAAGTGCAAGTGAAACTTCTGAATTTGTATACGGCATCTGTTAAGAAACTATTGAAGTTTTAAGCATTAGTATAGTTCAAAACCAAAAATTTTCAACTGCCAGCAAATAAAAAAAATATGGGTCAATTATTCCTGATAATAAGATAATGACAAAATACTTTTTCTTTCACAATCCAAGAAAATATGAAAAAATCTTTGAGACAAAATTTACTTGGTTTGATAAAAGTAGAGTGATGGTAGATATAAATGACAAACCTGAATGCTTCTGGACCTAATTTGGTGGCTGATCTGTCATAGCTCTCGTGGCAAGTATTTGTCAATCCTTTAGCGAGATCCATATATTTATCAGAAAGGGAAGTCTTCAGAGTTTTGGCACCGAGGGCAAAAAGGCCACCTGAAATTTAAAAAAATAAAAAAAATATTAACATTTCAAGTTATATATTGCTGATTAATCATGATATCCTAAATTACAGGCTATGCTGAAATTCCTAAAATTTTATGATTGTATCATTGTTAATGTTTATATTACATTTGAAATAAACCATGTTTTGACATTCAGCATCTAAATATGTTAATAAAAACATGGATGATGACTACCAAAAAGAAAACACCGGAGATATTTAAACAATTCCACTGTGTTATTGAAGTTCAATGAAGTATATCCTCAGTTGACATTGTTATTTATGAATATCGTTTAAAATTCTCTTACACCCTTCCGATCCCAAAAACAAGGCTTAGCAAGAGTGTCTTAGACAAGTGCTTCCCAACCTTATTCATGCCACGGATACCTAAATCTGAAAACAATAATCTGCAAACCCCCGAAAATATTTTTCATATTCTTATCACAAAGAATGTTGAAAGAATGAAAATTTTCGCAGACCCCAGGTTAGGAAGCACTGTCCTAGACCTATCCTTCAGTGCCAGGAGTATTTTAGGAGCAGTTAACCAGAATTGTTTGCTACTTGCAATTGTGCATAGCAAATAACTTGTTATTAATTTTCTACAAACTCAGAAACCAAGCGTTAATAATGTAACTTTGTCTAATGCTTAACCGATGAAATACCATCATGTAAACATGAAATCTTTTGATAGCTTTTCGATAAGTCATACTATTTTACATAAATATTCTTGTTCAATGTTGTCCTTCCAACAAGGATTATTGATTAAGTAATAAACACAAACAAATGTGTATTATACATAAAATTTATATACCTGAGAAGCAGGATAAGTGATCCATTTTATCTTCCAAGATCCTGTCGTATTTGAGATCGGCCACATATGTGAGACCGCTGTGAGAGACTCGAATCATGTTTTCCAAAATTGCTTTCATGGCATCGTCAAACATCTGTCGGGCTTCGAAGTCATCTTTGTTTTGCAACCAGGCTTTCAGCAGGTACTCGTAGAAAGAGTCGCCTAATCCACCCAGAGACATGTGATCTGAAATGGGAAACACAATCAATATAAATAATTAAAAAATAATAATTGTGTGATGTCCGAAGTGGAAAATTTTCTCCAATATCTGAAAACAGATTTGCAGATGAACAACATTACTTTAAAGAGGTAAGTGGAGTTCAATATATTTTCAAACATTAATGTGATCCGAGTTACTGCTCAAAATGATAGCAAATAATTTTCATATAAAGTGACACATATAAGATTATTCATGGCTTTTAATGTATGTATTTCAAACATGTTTTTCATCTATTTCTGGACAAATTGAGTCTGAAATATAATGTATAAAAAAATTAATAAAAACTTACGCTGTCCCCATTTCCCAGTTTTGGGATTAATGTAGTTAGGATATAGTCCACGAGGTTTCTCCATGTCTCTCAACACGCGACGTACGCGGTCCACCTTCTCTTTGTAGACGGGATCGCCTGTCACATCGCTCAAGTAAGTGAACTCGAGATGAAGAGTACCGATTTCTGACAGGATACTGCTGCCACCGCTGGCCCAGCCGTAATTTTTACTCAGCTGAAATAAATATTACACCGTATTTATAAGAACAGTAGTAAAATTAAAATATCCCTGGTTTATATAAAATATTTGACCCTATTTTTTGTTTCAACTTGGCTACCTGTTATCTATTATCTCTATCTATATTGTATTGGTTTTAAGCAAATACTATTGCAAAACAATTTCTCTATAGCAATGAGTTCAATTAACCAATTAAGCGTTATGCTCTATATTCTATAAGCCCACCGAGCTACTCATACAAAATGATTTGGATAGATACTCTTTTTTACTTATTTTGGCTAGCTAGGGTCAAGTGTTTTGAATGATGAAAAACTAGGCTGGGCTTGGCAAATTGAATACAAAACAACCAAATTACTTACCCCTGTACTGGGATTAATGAGCGAATGAGGAATTCCCGTCGGGGTCTGGAAAGCTGGCAGCAGTTTATCGGCGACATGGCGAGCCTTGTCTCTGAAGATGGTGTCTCCGGTGAGGGCGTAGCACGTCAGCATACCGCCGACGAATCTGATTGTTGTCTCAAATACAGAGAGATCGCTAACCTGAAATCGGCAAAGGAAAACATTACAAAATATATCGACTCATTTAACTTAGCAATAGAATTATTATTCATCAAGCATTTGTTGTCAATGTCATAAGTGTGTAAGTCAGTCAGCATGTGAAATACCAAATTCACTATGTTTATTTTGATGACAGTCTAGATAACGTAGCAGTCAATTTGAAACAGAAATATTAATAAGCCAATAGCTTCTACATTAAAGTATGCGATGTAATTGTGTATATTTATCAAATAACCATATTATTATTTTACTGATACAACTGTGTAAATAATCTGACAAAATATATGATATTATCAGATAACAACTCCATGAATCCGAAGAGAAAATACGATTGAAGGATAAATTTACCACATCGTATCAAGTGTAGCACGTGTGCCGCGGCACATTTTAAAGAAATTAAGAATTTTGAGGGGATATAATTTTCAGCTCATGTAAAGTATGTTGAAAATATTATCACGAATTTCGGAAATATTGAGCAAGATATTTTACTTTTTAGTCAACCTTTAACTCTCTGCATTACAGATATAAGATCCGATCTTAAGTTGGAGTTGTGCGATTTGCTAACAAACCTATTTTATACTATCAAATGTGAACCATGACAAGATTTTTTATAATTATTTACCAGAAGACCCTTGATTGAGGAACTTTGGTCTCATAATAGTACAGTGAAACCCCGATTCTACATTTTTCAAGGGACCGTAATAAATCAACGAATAATGCGGGAAACCGATAATATGGCAAATCTTCAAATAATACCAAAAATGTTCAATTTAATAACTTTTATTTCACTTTTTTTATTAAAAAATATATAAATTTATTCTTTGATTGCTTAATACATAACTGTTTAACAGTTTGGCACATGGGACACACTTCAAACTCGCGTACTTTCTAAGATACTTTTTGTTTTGCTATATATTTCAACTCGTTATTCTCCTAGATTTTTCCGAGGCTTTGAATTGCTTTCAGTTTCTCAGATAGTTTTAGTTTTTTTCATTTAGGCATTTTAGTTTTGACTTTTGAGTTGGAAAAATTTGCGCAACCAGATGTGACGTAAGACTATTTATGAGTGAAAAAAGAAATATTTAATGAAAACGGTGAAACGGGATAGTAATAGATCGAGGAAATCGGTAAACCGGGGAATGATTAACGTGGAATTATTAAACATTGTTATTACAGAGTCTTGGTTGAGTAAAAAATAAACGAAGATAGCGAAAATGGAATATCAGGTGTTCCACTGATAAAAACGCGAAACAGGATGCGAGGCAAGACTATTTATGAGAAATATTCAACGAAAACGGTCAATCGGGATAATATTTGTGACGGGGCAAAAATATTTTAACGATAGATCGAGGAAAACGGTAAATCGGGGAACGATTAATGCGGGATTATTTTACATTACTCTTATGGGTGTTTGGCCGGGACTATGAAAAATCAATGATCCATACGGGAAAACGAACAATGCGAGAACGGTAGATCAGGGTTCCACTCTACATATCTTTGTAAAAATACCTTTTCAACCATGAAATTCATTGGATCAAAATACAGATGTCCCTTCACAGATAAATCGCATCAATGTGTTTGGCAACCACAAACATCGAAGTTAATATAGCTACTTTGTATAGTGCAGTCAAGGATATAGAGCTGCCTCAGAAATCTCATTAAAATAAATTAAGTTGTTAACCTCGAATAATGCTTTAATAAAAATAGTTAAACCTATGATTTTTACTTCACATATTTGTATAGTAACTAAACTTAACCAACATTAGACTAAAATGACTAAATATATTATTTTTCGTGCGGTCTGAGGATAAATATTTTTTTTGAAATGCAGCCCTCGGGTTACCCGAGGTTGCACAGCCTTGAACTAAATAATCAATGCCGCTTTAAAATAGCTACATTAATAAAAAAGTAGTCTTCTTTATTCTTTCAAGTGAATGTGGTTCTAAATGATTTTTTTCTAACCAATTAATTATTCAACACACTATAAATTATGTGTGGAGTGGATTAACAGTTGACAAACGGTAAGGAGGATTTAGTACTAGCATTACTAATTGTTTGGTTGAGGGGATCCCATTTAGTCGGAAGATATGTCTCAAAGAAGTGAAACATATGTCACCCTTAATTGCACAACAAATGATAATTCCCTTCCATTATATATTATGTAATTACGTACTCTAAAATGACAAGCGATTAAAATAACCGATTAATAAAATTTTTGAAGCAATGCAAAAATTATACCAGTTATGTGTAAGGAACAAACTGAATATAGGTAAAAATAGTATATTGACTTACGATGTTGTCCATGTTGAGATTCTCAGCGATCCAATCGCGCCCCTCCTTGAACTCTTTGTCCAGCCCCATGATGTAGAGCGTGTCGAGTCCATCGAGAATAGTGGCTCCAAGATTCGAAGATCCAAAGATACTGGCGGTGTGTCCTCGCTTAGAAATGGGCCTTAGTTCGTTTTTACCCCACGCGTACAGCTTGTAGTTGTTCCACGCGTGCTGTGTCATCTGAAATTGAGGAAAGAATCGAGTCAATAACTTATCCAGATGTCACATTTTTAGATAAGTTTAGATTTAGTAAATTTGTCAGTCGTAAATATTTTTTTAGCATGTATGTTCGTTTCCGATGACCATATTTTCTCCTGCTTTTTATGGAAGTCGTTGACTTAGAAGTGATTTTAAAACAGTCTTTTCAAGGAAGATGGAGTAAGGAAAGAACTAATAGAAGTATCGGATATGAAAGGTGGGAATGAATGAGAGTGCTATGTATTCAGGAACAATCCATGAATCAATATTGAAATATCTATGAGTGAAAGTTTCCATTTGGTAATTTGTACCCTTGATCAGGCAACTGGTGTTTTTTTTATATAAATAACATTTTCAATACATAATTGAAAGGCTCATTAATCGGGTACAACTCTTTTCCGATTTAAATTATTTCAGCAATTTATTCAATTAATCAATAAAAATAAATAAAAATATGAGATGGTTTCAGACGATTTCTATTGATTTTCAAATATTTTTACATTTTCAATATCGATATTTCGGTATTGAAAAACACCACGATTAATGGGATCCCGGTTTCGGTAATACTCGTATTGCAATCCAAATTCTAATTTTATAAGGATGTTACTAGAACTGCATATGAGTCAATAGTAATGTTAACGCTACTTGAATAAGCTATAAATGAAAGTGAGCTATAGAAATGTTTGAAAATATGAAAGTCTTTGCTTTGACTGAGAAAGAGATTTTTTCTTGGTTTATAATAAATACTATTCTGATTATCAACCATTCCACCACTGTGCGGATGGGCTTTTGCTATAGTTTAATACTATAAAACAAAACAAAAATATGTAATTTTATCGTAGGAGTTATCATTTAAGTGAGTGTTTATTATTAAATTATTTTAGAGACCAGTTACGAAATTATCCATCGCAAAAAAGACAGTGCACAAAACTTATTAAAAGACACAGAGGAGGAAGAACGATAAGCACTGAAGTAAAACAATTACGACGGATTAATAAGCGAATCCTGCAGAAGTGGAAAGTGTCACGTTTTCGGCCGGATCAGCGGATTTTTCACCAAATGAAACTACCTGCAGTATTAATTAAGCCGTACTGGATAACCAGCACTTCTCAAAGATAACATAGATAAACGCTACTCTGAAATATAAACGGCATTATGAAAATATATATTTTATGACTCGGTGAATGATTAAAAGTAAGCTGCAAGATAAAAAAAAAACATTATTTATCCGACGATCCCAAACATAGTTTTAATATTCAGATACAAGTCTTTCGTATAACATATCTCACATTGTGAAAACGGCTGGGTATAAACGATTGTTTTTTTTTGTTCAATAATTAGATACATACTAAAAGTACTTGAAGTATCTGACATCAGCATTTTGTCCAATATTTATAGTAGAAAAACTCATGCTCCTGTATTGATTAAGCCCATGGCTGTGGAGTCGGAATCGGGTGTTTTTTTCGTAGTTGACAATTTAAAAAAAATATGTATATACAACGATGTGTACACACACTACACGAGTCCAAAAACTGACTAAAGATGATTTGATGGTAGACATACATAAAGTTATACGGAAATGATTGAAAAAATAAATCAATTTTATCTGACTCCACAGCCCTGATTAAAAACAAGAAGCGGGTACTAATTTCAAGAAAGGGCGCGAAAGGATAAGCATTTTTTTTTTAAATTAGTGTATCAAGTTTGCGAAATACTGAAACCATTTTGCCCATTTGAAAATGTGCCGGTAAAATTTTATAAAATAAAGATGGCGCCGATTTCCTCTCTGTCTCAGTATCATGAAGTTTGTTAGAACCACTCGCTGTTCTTAGGAATTTGCACACATTTGTTATATTTTTAAGTATGTTTTTAATCCGCAGAATCTTAAAAATGGATCAAGGAATTAATAATTCTTCTTGGTCTATTTCTCTTTCTTCACCGATATTTTATTGTTGCTTTTTGATCATATTTTTTTGTTGTTTTGTATCGTTGAAGAAATGTAGATATGTTACTATTAACCAGCCATCATCAGTGGTAAAATCAAAAGGGAATTTGATTCGCGACGCGGCGACATGGATTGAAAGCTTACTGTGGCACTTTTTATTTACACACGGAAAAAAAATCACAATGAACACCGATTTTTCCCACGCAAATAAATAAAAGTCACCAATGTCAAACAATAGGAAGAGTTCGACGACGCGAAATACGATTCAATCTACATAGGATGTGATATGTGACGGAAAAAACGAAATCTATTGATGGGAAACAAAAAATCAATACAGTCATGGATTTAAAAAGGCAACAGTACGTGACGAACACATGTATGGTGTACACAGAAGATATTTTAAAAAAATACATCTATTTTTGTTAACAAAGTTTTGCTGATTTATCTGTTGACTGCAAAATAGGTGGGGTAGCATTAGGGATTTCTTGTCGAGACAACCAGATAAATCAATACTTTTTCTAGTCTCGATTAAAAGTAATAAATAGTCTAAAATCAACACTGACTAAATTTGTAATATATTTTTACGAGAGCTTAAATCTTTGGTTGATATCACCAACATTTTCGTTACGATTTTTCATGCTTTACAATAGGGGTTTCTAACCAGTGGAAAATTTCAGAGTTCCAGGGGATGAATTGCTAGAGTTCTCTAAAAACAACATTCCATCTTTTTAAATCACGTAGATTGAAAGCACATAAATAGTATTTTTGATATTAGGGTTTTAACCAGGGCTGTGGAGTCGGAGTCGTGGAGTCACGGTATTTTGGCCGGAGTCGGAATCGTGAAAAATGAGCGGCTCGATTTTTTTTTGAACAATATATTTAATGTGCATTCAAACAAAATAGTCTAAAGTGTTGAGATTGCATGTTTGGCTGACTAAAGATGATCTGATGGAATACATATATTATAAATAAGTGAAAATGAAATTATTGAAAAATTTCCTTGGCTTTTTTTTTTACACGACTGGTTTTATTAACATCATAATTTTCTCGCCAGTTAATTATTTAGTGACTCCACAATTTTTTACGCGTGAATTAAGTTCATTCTTGTGTTATGGCCTCGGAATTCAATTTATTGACAGCAAAATATTTTTGCGAACGTTTAATTTTTTCGTATTTATTGCAGTAGAAGAGTAATCACATTTAAATTATGTACTTACACTTACAATTGTAGAATAAGTAATTAATAATAACTTTCAAAGATACGAGCGAAACAAAAAAACATTAAATAACTCCTGCCTGGTTATACTAAGATAGATATTTAACAATATTTGAAATTTCTTGTAAAATTAATTACATTGCTATTTTTTTTCTGCATTTTGGAGTGGGGGATCATTGAACATGGTATAAATGAACGAAAACACCAATAATAATTTACCTCCTTGATCTTCTCTCGCCTCATCAACGTTTCTTGGTCAAGAGACTTCGTGTTGTCATGTTCACTGACGACGAACACACCGGTGTTAATGCCTGTTTTACCTAGTGGCGGAGCTGGGATAATACCCTCAGGATTGACGAACTTGTCATTCACCAAATTGACCTGGTCTCTGTGGACAGGTAGGGCACCGGAAGGGCCCACTTCCGGTAGGTCGTTCTTCAGCTGATCGTGCGACGTGGAGAGTATCGCCAAGAATACCAGAAGTATTCCCGATAAGCAGACGTAGGCCAGCAGCCTCAGGATTCCACGCATTTTGATTGATTGTACGTACACGGTATGTTTATAGATCACTTACTGTCATTGAAACTACTGTTATAATGTCAGAATTATCACTTAAGACATTTTTAACTAATGTTGATACAGTAATAAAACTAAATTGTCTGTAAATATAATAAAATATGACGTGGTTATAAGGGATTCCTACATATTGAGATAATCTGTTTATTTGTTGATACCAATTCACTCGTTAAAATATAAGGGATTGTTTTACGATAGTCAGCTAGTTTGCAACCCTATATATCTGTTGAGTTGAAGGCTGACATACAGTCATGCAGAGGGAGCGTTTAATAAATATGAGCCTCTGAGAAGTGAAGTGAGTCAATTGGTATTTTAGAAAAAAGTGAGTTCGATTCGTTCAAACATTGCATACATGTCTTAAAAGTATAGTAAAGACGAAATGAGCTTAGTAAATACATACTGTAATAGTGTACAGTGAGGTCATCTGACAAGCGATTTGAACCACATGAATCGGAGGGACAAAACTATGATTACGATTGTTGCAGAAAGTTCATTATTATTTAAGCTGTCCAACTACTTCATAACATAAGAATATAATCACAAATTGAATTGACGTTTTAAAATAATTAAACCATGAAATATTTTTAAAATTGATCAATTAAAAATAAATCAAATAACATCATCATTAATATAAAATTAAATTTGATAACTTTGTTTTTCCACTGATTATGTTACAAATTGTGTCACGTCATTAACATCATTATTGATTTTGAAATGCTCTCTTTATAATGTGTTATTTTAAAGAAATTTTTGAATTGTGTTTGTAATGAAATTTACACATGCATATATTATGACAACATTAATTATATTATGATAATAAGACATTTCTGCTCATTTTAAGATAACATGTAGATGGCTTTTGATACGGAAGTCATAGTCAGTTATATGGATATATAAGCTCAGTCATTAACAGCTTTAACGTATTGTTTATATTTAATTCTTCAACACACAACATGATACATTGTATGCAAGTATAATTAATATATATGATTAGATGAAGATAAATTAATGGTCCAATACATTATTTTGTCAGCTGTATAATGATTTCAATAATGACTCGAATAATGCAATACAAGCAATTATAGAAAACATAAAAACTCCCATGATAGAAATAATGGCCTTATTTTGAAAATAGTAGGTTAACAGCGTCGATAATAAATTCGCGCAAATGGTTTTTATTCCACGATAACATCGCGATTCGCTAATGAATTATTTATTTTCGTCGTAAAAAGCCTTGAAAATAATTTATTATTACACGTAGCCATTTAAATGTACCCGTAGCCAAGCGGAAATGAAACAGTAAAAAATATTTATAAAACGATGCAATAATGGCAATTTTATTAATATCGAAGTAAATCGTTATCTAAAACAGCGATTTTATTTTATATGACATTGTTTAACCCTTATGATAAACCCTAGAGCTGACTATCATAGAATCATCAACAAATCCCTAAACCGATATAATCGGCGCGGCACTTTGAAATGCTCAATAAATTACCAAATTTTATTTTGTATTTTGATTATAAAAGTAAGTTTGTTTATTATATTGTTTTATTATATCACACATAGTAAATGTTTCCACGTTAACTTTTGTAAAAACAAATATCTGTAAACGCATCGTCGATTAGCATGACTCAAAAACCTAAACATTTTAAAATATTATTGGAGCTCATTTAATTTATGAATAATTAATTACGAGTGTCAATCATCATAGAAGTGTCACGCTGTTTGTCTTGGCCGAAGACGTAATTAATATTACGTAAGATACTAAAATATTACAGAAGTCACAAATTTTATCAATACTAAAATGCATAAGATATGCTGTGAAAACAGTCAATGAGATAAATAACATAAAATTATGTAATTAATTTTTACTTAAGTTATCATTGTTATCACACAGTAACAAATAATAATTCAAAATTCAATCATTAGAAACTATGTATATTTGAGATAAAAATACGTAAGTTAACAATACATTTAATATATGTGCATGTATTATAGACAAGTGTCGCAAGAAAATTCTAGTTCACCGGTTTTTGCAATGATAAAAACAAATAAAAAACACAATAAAAGAATATTAATTTTCTCTACATAGATGTGCTGTATTGTATTACTGTTGACTTTCAAGTATGCATGTGTTAATATTGATATCGATACACGTAATATCAATACCAATCGAAGAAAAAAATAATAATGCGGCTAGAATAACCTATTTCTTCCATTACACATCGAGGCTTATATTCCGATTTAATATGAATATATGGTTGTATTGAATTAAATCTTATTTTTTGCTTCATAATAGAGATAATAGTTGCGAAATGATACATAACTTAAATAAAATAATAAAAATGTTTACATTACGTAGGAATATTATATTTACAAAAAATCGTAAAATAATTACGTTGCTCTATTGTTATTTTTGATACCCCATATGAAAAAATATCAAAAATCAAATGCAACTGGTATGGTGTATAACCGGAACAAAATTGACGTAAATTACGTGAACGTATCCGGTACACTTATGAGGGCCTTAGAGGATAGTAGAAAACATATAGTTGCTATGCTCTAATGCTGCATGCTTGCAATTTTTTTTTTCAATATTTATTATACATATATCATAAAATATATTTTGATATCAGTCGAAACTGGGTAAAACCGAGCGACATTCGACATGGTAATTTTTTACAGTTTTAATCAATATTATATTTTTGTCAACGATTGCGTGAATTTTTAAAATGACCAAGTTTTTACTGTTCATTAATAAAATTCGAATTATTTAAAAGGACATAAGTATCAAAAGAGAATTTAGGAGAAAAAGTTAGCAATAAAAAACAGTCCGGTTGTTCATTTGTCCACTTATCACTAATGTATTTATGTAGTTTTATCTTGTCGGAAAACATCCTACTAACCTAGTAAGCGCTACTATTTGTAAGAATGCCCTCTCTCAATGTGTAGCATATATACAAAATACAACATTTTACGAGAACTAGTTGTAAGTTGGTCGCTTAACTTCAATTTTCGGAAGAAAAAAAATGAAAGAGTGAGTCGTTTTTCAACGTTTTGTTTTACTAGTGTACATATTTAGATAAATACATTCGTCTGTCGCCATCGACGAGTGGTGTCACCGAAAGGCTTTCTATATAATCCCCGGCTACTGTTCATTGTCTAACGTAACTTTGCAAAAAAAGTTTAGCGATAGATTGACTTACTAGCAGTTAGTTGTCTTTAAACATTTTTTGAAACGCTACACAGAGAGCAGAAAAATAAAAGTGTGATTAGATAGCGAGTCAAACAATATTGTTTGTTAAGCGAGAAGACTACACTTTTTCCACTGAATAAAACATTATAAAAAAACGACCTGCGATAACCTTACGTAATATATTTAACAATTCTGTAATATTTTTTTCAAGCGAATGAGATAGTATATTATATATAAAAAAAAACTGTGCCAACGTTATCTATAATGTTCACTTATCAAACAAACATTTGGATAGAGTACTCATAAAATATGACACGTATTTACAGGTCTTTAGGAATACAACGCGAAATAAATAACTATGTTGATATAGCAGATCTGTTGTTTTAATAATTAAAACTGGGTAGTGAGATGCTGATCTTAAAAAATTAAGCGGTTACCGTATCACACAATACATCTTCATCAGTGGCAGATTAAGCACTTTGGAGGCCTCAGGCGCAGTACATTTTGGAGGTCCCGTTTTTTGAACGACATAAAAGTGCTGTAAAACTCTTCGTGAATAATAATGAATTTTGAAAAATTAAATTAAAATATAAGAGTGATGCTGTCTTCGAGGCCCCCAAGATTTGGAGGCCCCAAGCGCGCGCCTCTTGCGCTTATGGGATAATCCGCCGCTGATCTTCATCACAAACTTAGTTATGAAGCAAAGCTTATCTGGATTTCTGTTGAAACGTGACTCCGTATTAAATGAGATAATAATTGTTGCGGCCCGAATACAGTTATAACATCTTACAGCCGTTTCTCCAGTGCACATGTTGCTCCATTGACCTGTATTTCGCAAATAAGATGTATCATATTTCATGGATAAATATAACTTTAACAACTGCTACCGAATTGTATTATTGTGTTATAGTTTATATTTGAATGTCAAATTTTTCGATCGCATATTATTATCGATCGAATTTAGCCGCCTTTGTAGTCGAGTGGTCAACTCCGTTGACTACCGTTACGGGAGTCACGGGTTCGCATCCCAGTACGGGCAGTTTTATAAATTGATTTTTCAATCGATTTATGAATTTCTGTTCGAAGGCATGGATGTATGTTATGTCTTGAATTTCCCCCTCCCACCCATCCTGTCCTATGAACGGGGCGTATCGAGAGCGATACCTAACCAGTATTCCTGTCCCAGCCCTTTACTTCTATTCCCTACTTTCTTTGGCAAAAAAGAGGTTGAGGAACTGAGTAACAAGCAGTTCTCGTAGAAACACTTCTGCTCCATATGCTCCACATTGGGAGCGGACATGGTAAAAAAAAATATATTATCAGTTGCAACAGCGGAGGTAAAAGTTAGTTCAAAATATGTAAATAAAACAAAACGAATTGTTGTAGCGGAAATTATAAATACACTTAATATTATCCCCAACGAATATGACCGGGTCCATTAAAAGATCTCCTACACCAGTGGTCGGCAAACTGCGACTTGCGAGCCACACGCGGCCCTTTTTGCCCCTAGAGTGTGGCTCTTCAACAAAATATCATAGTTTCAATCGCACTGTATGCAGTGCGATTGAAACTTCGCGTCACACGCGCAAAAGTCGGTTTTCGGTCTAAGAACTTTTTCTTTTGACAGCCAATTTTAACCGTTGTATAGTTGATATTTGGCTCAGTTGACTTATGAGTTTGTCGACCACTGTCCTACACCAACTCATTATAGCATCCTTGTATGTGGCTCGGTAAAACGATCAATGTACTCGGTACTCACGCACCAACCGTCACTAATTCACGTAACATACCCCATATCCCATAAAAAAATCAGAAATGTCTGAGGAAAAACTAATATTCATAAGCATATTCTTCTTAGAATTTCCACAATTTGAGGTTCGTACAATCTACAAACCGAGAGTTTTAAAAGCCATGAAATTTGCTGACCGACAATATAATGTTTTTAGATATTCTTTCATCAAGACTGCTTTTAATGTATGCGTATGACGCTCATTATTTGTTATTCATCAAACTCTTTTAAACCATATTCAAATCGGGATTCTTTGGCACTCGGCCAATCGCTTTGGTGGTACTGCAGAACTTCCGAGGGTTTTCTAGACGCTGGTATCGCACTGCCCAGTAGAAGATGATTTAGTGGTTAGACTCCATCAGGGCAAACAAGGCTTTGCACCTAGTCCGAATGCAATGAGCAGCATGATCAATTCTGTGTTGCATATTATGTATATTAAAATAAAGAACAACAACTTTCGACTCCCCTGCACTGTACCTGAGTTATAAAAAGGAAATTAAAAATAATGCAATTATATTTGTCGACTGAAAAATGAATTTCACAAAAAACAGTAATAATTACTGTTTCTGTGAAATTAATTTATCATAATTATTATTATTTATTTTTTCACAGTGATTACAGAGCCTAAAATATTAGGAGAAAGGAGGAGGAAAGATTTTAATAATGAAATTTTTAAAAGGTCGTATATAATAATATTTTTTGATGCGGAAAGTGTACATCTGCCAAAGCTCGTAAATCAAATTATTTTCGGAATTATGCTGTAAGAAAAACGTTTAAAAATAAGCTTTCATAATTAATTAACCTATTTTCGTTTAAGACTTGGTAATATGAAAAATAACAATCGCAGTGTTTAATACAATTTATTTTAGGTTTAGGTATAATAATTCTAGGAAGTATCCTATCATGTATTGAATAAAAACTAAATATTTCCATATTGGAACAATCAACAGCAATTTATGTGTGAAAAACGAAAATCGTTAGAAATATAAAGTTGAGCCCTGAAAATTGAAGAATGTACCGGAGATTTGAACCTAGGACCGAATAAAAAAAGCCTAGGGTTAGTTCATCGTGTTTTTTTATATAATTATCACTTAAATGTCATTGATTTTGTAACACTAAAATGGTTTTTCCACTTACGGCAATTGGTATGGATTTATACCATTATTTTTTACCAACAACGTAAGAGGCATTCTTTTATCTTTTATTTACAAACACGTTAAAAACGTTTTAAGGTCAACACGTTAACAACGTCAAGGATTCCTATAATATAATGCCGTAAAGGACCCTTGCAAAATACCGTATAATATAATGTTGTCAATTTATGAAAACGATTATTGAGAGCAATTTTAAATAGATTGAGATCTTTATCAAAACGAACGAATTTTGGTATTTATATCATTATAGAATTGAGTTCTTTGATATTCAACCCTACACACGCACTTTCATTACATCAATCAAAATTTAAAAATTGATTACACGTAATTTTATTTCATATTAACAATATCAATTATATGGGCAATATTAAATTTAGTCAATTCTTTACGGACAACATCTTATCTTCCCCCCCTTTACGTGAATAAATTTATTTCAATTTTCGCACGTCCGGTATATCTATTACTGGCACACTGAATATTGCTTTGCGAATTATACCCAAATGAAATAATAAGAACATACAAAGCGCGTGTTAAAATTTGCACAAACGGCTGACTCAGTAAGTATGAAAGTCGGTCGCATGAGCATTGAGTAATCTATTTTTAAAGGGGTCTCGAAAAAATGAATGTTGAATCAAAAGATTTTTCAAACAGTACGCAAAGAAAATTGAGCACGCTACATTCCAACGGAAAACATTGATATACATAATTGATATTGAATATTAAGAATTGTGAATAAAGTTGAATTTCCTTTTTAAACAGATAAGTATATGAACTATTAAGTTATTTCAACAGAAGATGTTTTATCAGTGACTTACTCGCTTTATTTTCGGTGAGAATGAGGGATAGAAGGGTAGTGCTACGACAAGACTAGTAGTTACTATCACTCGCTAGTCGCTAACGCCACGTTTATAGTATCAGATTTCGTAAAAAGAGTACCATTATTCAGACTATTTTTCAAATATAGGCAATCTCTTACGCGCTTGAAAAGTCGTATTATAAATTAGAAAACTTGAACGTCGTTACAGTCTAATAACTCATCGCTTTACTAACTCGAGTTTAAACATTAAATTTCTAAAATAATAATAACATTTAAAATGTTATTCAGAGATTATAATATACAGATATAATTAAATATGCATTTGTATTTATTATCAATGCAATGTATTAAGATACTGTACTATACAAAACAACCTACATATCGACTGTAGAAAGGAAAAAGGACGTAACCCACACATATCAAATTTTACAGGAGACACAAAAAACGTTTTTTGATGATTTTAGGCTAAAAGCAAATTATGAAATATACACAATCCTGAAGTGCACGGTGACTGATAAACTGGTTTTTTATTGACTTAGCCTAATATTAATTTAGTAAATTGTTCAAGAAAAACCTTTTTTTATGTCCTTTTTCCTTGTTGTAATTTTCACAGACCTTTCTTTTTTCAACCTGAAAAGCTAAATTTAGATACTAATTTGTTATTTTCAGCTTCCATCCTTTCGATAGAATGTGTGTCAAGTTGTATACATAGTGATTATATAAAAAAAAATGTTTTGGAAAAACTGAGGGTTACGTCCTTTTTCCTTTCCAAAGTCGATATACAATATTTATCAGATAAATGTTTCCATAATAGATTTAATAATTTGCGTTGTTTTCTAACTAAGAATACCAAGTGTTTGTATGTAGAGTAAATGTATTATATCTAATAAATAGTAAGGTGATCTTATTTATGACTCAGCTGATAATCATCGCGCACAAAAATTATCACTTGTGAGAAAAGAAAGAGAAAGAATGTACAAATATAAAATAATATTTTTAGCAATTTCTACCGAGTAAAAGCCAGAGATGCCCCGCCCCCTCTTACAAGATAATATATGTATGATAAGAAGGCCATGAAGGCCAGAAGGTATGATAAGTGTTTAAAAAATAAAAATATTCTATGTTATACTGCTAACTGTAAATTGTTAGTAAAACTACATTTAATTATTAACGTAAAAAATAGCATTTAATATTGGGAATGTAAAACAATGTGAATCACAATTCTGTCTAAGTACATAATACATCATTTCGTCATAGTTTTTTTTAAAGACAGTCTATTTAACTGTTAACATTTCCCCTACGGTGCTAAAAAATACTTCCGATATGTTGCTGGCCCTTTAGGAACCAGGTGAAAAACATGTTTTTTTTAACGTCCCTCAAAGGGCGGTAAGTGTTAAAACATGACTTTCTTACTTTTTTTAGCACCGCAGGGTAAGTGTTTAATATTGAAAACTTCCATAAGTTCAATCGCTAACGGGTTTCGTCTTTCGGTATCTTCAAGCATTCAATGGCACGGTGACTTCAACCGCACATGATATCGAAAGAATGTTAAAAACTGTCAAACAATCTCAGTCGAAATTTTAAATTAACCCTCCAGAGTAGTGAGCTTTTTCCGATTAAAAAAAATATTTGTTAAGCCATATTGAAGTCGCGGATAACTTTTATACCTTACAAAGATTTAAAAAAAAAAACGCAAAGTCGTTGTATAGAAACCCCGCATGACTATATGGTCATGCTCATCCTTTTATTACCGTGTAATATTGTGTACGGACAGTTGTAAGGACAAAAGTGACCGTATGGGCTCGCAAACATTCGGGGTTGAAATATGGCTAAATGTGAAATTTTGAAAAATATTTACAATTTGACCTCTTTAGATCAATATAATTTCAATACAAATATATTAGCAAAAGAACTGTAAATAATTTGATAGTTTGATAAAAAAATAACTAATAGTTTCAAAAAGTCCATTAAAAAAAACGTAAATTCAAAAAATAGCATGTGCTTTTGGTGGCCGTTTCTGTCCCCGCGGCTGATGACTAACTGAAGTCTGTACCCTTCTTAACCAAATATGAGTAAAAGCAACGATATTCAGGTAGAAAAGGGATGAATAGTGGGATCAATAGACAACGGTGTTTACTGTTACCATATGGTCACGCTCGTCCTTGGAGGGTTAAGCCAATTTCATTTTACGAAATTCTATAAATTGCGTAAAATATGCAGGATATTTTTTTTTTCCTTTTTAGATTTAAATAAGTTACACGACAACACATGCATTATGTTGTAATGCATATATCGACAGGATTAAAAAGAATAATGGAGATATTTCAAGACTGTGGACGTGGAACGAGCTGATACGCTACCAGTTATAGATTAAATACTTTTTTTGTTATC
Organism: Himalopsyche anomala; assembly: GCA_031772345.1. Taxonomy (NCBI): domain Eukaryota; kingdom Metazoa; phylum Arthropoda; class Insecta; order Trichoptera; family Rhyacophilidae; genus Himalopsyche; species Himalopsyche anomala. The sequence goes on from CM062830.1 coordinate 533,072, forward strand.
AGTAAATACTTGATCGGATTGATAAGACCATATTGTAAAAGGTTAATACATATTGTACTTGCGTTTGGAAATTTTGAAGTATTTACATGATTGGGCTCATGGGGTGTTTCGTGTTAATTCATATATACATTAGCTCACAATAAATTCCCAAGTCGCATCCTAATTCTAATATCCCTGAAGTATAATTACAGTGGTATTAAATATAGTTTAATTAACCGAGGGTTAATTTGTAGCCTGACACCGAACGGCGAAAAATTCTGATCCAATCATTTAATTTTTTTTCAATTAAGGGTGAATATTTTACGAAGATGTATGCAATTTTAAAAAAAACAAAAAGGCAACAAAAATGCACGTATAAATAAATTCCATACAATTATGCTAATATTACTGTTTTTGTTAAAATAAGCATATCTTCAATAAGAATGAATTCTTCTGGGATGTCTCTTCTCAGATTCACCCTTTTTATCGTTTTGCCAAAAACATTTTTTTTTATAAATTGCACTATGAGCTATACCCAACAATGAATATCGTTAGACATATCGACCATGGAAATTCCTATTACTGTGAGACAAAAATTCACTACAGAATTTTTCGTATATTTTCAGTCTCATTTTCTTTTTACATACTGCATTCAAATTTTAAACACATATATGTACTTAGAAATAAATCAAACTACGATTAAAACCTAAAATGTTATCTAAACACGTTTGGCAAGAAAATATTATATCACCATGCTGGCAAACGTTGATAAGATAAAGAAAATTATTATCGATCCATGGATGACAATTATTTTTCTGGAATATAACTAGGAAGGTAGATTTAAATTTTCAATTAATAAAAAAAAAATTGCAAAGAAATACTTATAAAAATTACGAACATAAAATACGAACAAACAATCATTCAATTTTATTTATTAGATTCAAATTTTATTAATTTAAATACGGTTCATTTTTATATGTAGAGGTTTCCCTACACATTTTTTGTGTTTCCAAAAAAATGACAATGGGCAAGGTGAATTTTGGAAATAGGCGACTCATATGAACAAATAAGAACTGAAGTAATAATAAAAAAAATGTTTAATTTATGTAATGAAACAAATTACGATCAGTTCAGGGAAATTCAACAAGAATAATTATGGTTTGAAATACAAAGTTTCTCGTCATTATCAATTATGGTTTATTCTTAGAATTAAAAATACAACCAAAGAATGCAGTCGAACACATGTCGTTCGCAAGAACTATACGAATAAAGCAAACTGCCAGATAATTCATCACATTTCAAAGAAGAGGTTATTTACGTGCAATTAATGCCCGGCCACTTAGTGGTGTATTCGAGACATTTCAGCAGAGTACGTTTCAATCCCGAGAATGACTCCCGCAATGTTGCCATAAATGTAATTCTTTACGAGACTAAACGCAAACAGTTTATAAAATAGTTGTGTGTACTACGGATAATTTATTGAAGCTTTTAATATTAACTTGAAAAGCTTTTAATGGCACACACAATATAATGCACGTATTATATACCTAATGGAAACAAAGCCAATGGCCTTTGTGAGAATTCTAACGATATGCTATTAAGCTCGCGAATGATGATGCGGAAAGGCAAGACTCAACAATATAAACAAGATAAAACTTTGATATTTTCGATGGTAACTTTAATACTCCACCTGTTGCGTTAAAAAATGTGACACGTGTTTTGCCACTAATTGTCAATCAAATTTTAATAATAAAAAAATGTTGAAATACTCCAACTGGTAAATAATAAAGGATTACGAATAAATAACTTTCGGAAATTAATAGTAATTAAAAGAAAGAAAACATTAGTAAATAACATTTCATATAATAAGGGCGGTTCATCATAATTGAATTTATTTCTGTTGGGATTTACCGTAATTAATTTTTAATTATTACTATCAATGTTTGCAAAGGCGGATAACGCACTGGGGAGCTCCCAGGCGCAATAAAATATGGAAGATCACTTGTTCGAATAACACAAAAGTGTTACGTAAAATAATAATTATTAAAACCGAATGGCTTTATATAATATATGCTTTTTTGAAACCCTTAAGATTCGGAGGCCCTAAAAGCCACCATTAATATTTTACCACCTTCATGTTGTCCAGTAGAAAATGACAAAACCCCGACATTTATTTTGTAATTTATAACATAAGAATTATAATCAATTAGTTCATTCGTAAATCTTACGATATTCCATCTGATGATGATTCTCAAAGAGGCGAAACACGTGTCACATTTTGCAAAAAAAGAACAAGTGGAATATCAAAAGATTTATATTAATAAAACTTTCAATTTTTCATTTTACGAATAATTACAAAAATATATATATCGATGAGTAACAGGAAAAATATATATTAATAAAAGAAGAGCAAAAATAATTATTAAATATAATGTTGACTGCCTTTAAATATCGTGTCTGTAATGAGTACAATAAAAAAACATCTATAACGACCTTCGATATAATATATAACATCATCACTGTTAACGTAGTATAATTATTATTGTAACAAACATTAAAGAGAAGAAAAAGTTGCTTGAGAATGGCTACGTATGGCAGTATTTCATATTGAAAACAGGCCTACTCGGAGACAGGATCACTTAGCAGAATCGTCATTTGGTAAATAATTAAAAAATAATAAATTAATTAAAGAAAGGTATAGCGTGGTTGTTTAGTTCACAAAACACTAGGTATATATATGCCAACAAGAAAAATTTCCTATTATGAGTTAAAACACAGACACTTCAATAAGATAACATAATAATGACTGGAGTATAAATTAACAAACAACGTTTACGTCCGCAGGAACAACTTGTTACATGTAAATAGTATTGTCACTAAACACAGAGCACGCACGGGCACTATCGCGCAGGTCCGAACTCACTTTGCGGAGTAGAACTCGGCGCAAGAGTTTTCGCGGAGGCTGTATCGGCGGGAGGCTTCGACGGAGCGGATGTACGTGAATGCGTGCGTCCGTCGGCCACGCGAAACTGACTGACTGTCGGGTCGGCGGGGACGGGCCGCCGAAAGCGCGCCATATCGCCGATTAGATTGCATGCACATACGCCAAGTGAAAGAGAGAGGGTTTCGCTCGCAGTGGCGTAGAACGACCCGAAATACATCATAATGCCGAGGCGAAATCGACGCGCACACACCGGACATTATTCCGTATTTATAGAAAACTCTTTAACAACGTCCGGTGCATCGTTGGCAACGAGGAGATTTACTTGGAGTAAGTCATTTATTGAATGATGAGATTAGTCGGCATAATAAAGATTTAAATTTGGACCCATTAGTGTCGTAAAAAATATATTTGGATTTGGCTCCATTTGGCACTCTGATACAACACTATTTTTTACACATTTCGATGAAATTATGTATAATTAGCAGGGCTGTGGAGACGGAGTTAGAGTCGGAGTCGCGGTATTTTGACCGGAGTCGTGAAAAATGAACGGCTCGATTTTTTTTTTGAAAATTATATTTATTAGTCCGAAGTGTTGACATTTCATGCTTGGCTGACTAAAGATGATCTGATGGTATACAAATATATAAATTAAAATGAAATTTTTGAAAAAGTCGTCAATTACTTCATAGCTGGAATCGGAGTCGTCTATTTTACACGACTCCACAGCCCTGATAATTAGTAATTTCATGAAAATAATAAAACTAATTGTTTGAATTTTAAATTATTGAATGATGCTATCTCTCATTTTAAGATAAATTTTTTTTCAAAGCATCTCTGTCAGTATTCGTAGGGGTTTTCTGTATTGAAAAATATACCCACAAATGGTATTCACTAGCAAGACATAGTGTTATATCACACTTGAAAAAATATATTTAGGTAACTGAAAGTAAGTTTGATGTGGATTACGTTAAAAGGATGCCAAAACTACGGTGGTGTTTTTTAGTCTTATTTAAAGTTGAGTTAATTTCCAGTAAGTCTTAATTTCAATATAATAATCTAATAACAGTTAGGTTTGCATTTCAATAAAAACTTTATACAAAACGAACAAATAAATACAGGTACACAATTCAACCTACACGAAGTGATTTCCATTAAAAAATAATCAGATAAATTTATTAATCAAGCCATGAATGAAAACGCTATTAATTCTTTAGATTCCCATCAAGCGAAACTTAAAGCTGAGCATTTGGAATCATCTCGATAGTAATACTGTGTACGCAGAACGATAGTCTAAATTAATTAATAAACAAGACTATTAACCACCCGCCGTGACTCCACGTGCTATGTGATTCATGAATTCAAAGCGTTTTAATAAAGGCACGAGAGATTCTAGTGTCGTGGCATGAGAAACGTCTTAGCGGAAGAATGTTGGGTTTCATAACGACATAGTAAAAATATTAAAAAAGCAACCAGGAAATTCATAAATATAACGGAGAACATACATAGCACATAAGAATTAAACGGTAGTCCAATAAATTATCATATAACTAAAAAGCTGACTATGATAATTAAATGTAAGGTTTATAAAACCTATTAATTTTTTGGCTGGAATTATGGATCTGATACGATGGTTTAGTATTATATTTAGAAAAATACATTAAAAGGTAAATATGTTTTGTTAGGCACTGCGATATACCTACCATCCCCTATTTGACTACCTCGGTTACATCCAATTAAGCGGGTCAACCGTGGTGGACATAATTAATAATTCTGTTTGTAATTACGACATAATTAACTTTCTTCTTCTTTTGGATGAGTCATTTGCGACTGCCAAAGCAATTTAAGCTCTAGCGATAGCTATGTGAAACATGTAAATGTTTATAATCCTAAGATAATTAGTACGGTATTTTAGGTTAGTATACTCTCGAAAATCGAGTTGTTCGAAGGGAAATATTTTATGAAATCAAATAAAGATTTCCATAACTTTTATAATGACAGCTCTGGTGTATGTGTCAGAGACGTCGCCCTTATTTGCGAGATATTTGGTGACGTCAGCACAAGCATAAGCTTAATAATCCTTCAGATTTGTAATAAATCAACTCCTGAGCTCGGCCGGATATATATCACGCATGGATGAGTAGAAGCTTCTAAAACGCCTCACATTTTATACTCCTGAAGGATGACGGACGTTGGAAGACCACGACTTCGCTGGATGAATGTGGCGCTGGTGTTCAACGATTGTCGTAGGAAGCGGACTCACTGATTCAGTTGTTACAACTCAGTGGTTTTTTGGCATAACTTGAAAACTGCAAAGTATTGATTTTAAAGGATGACAAAATCAAACAAATACTAATGAATGAAATATCATTTCCAAATTTCGATAAATCCTATTCGTTCACTTTTAAGGCGTTCACTGTCAATACTTGGCGAAAGACATATATTTATAAAAACACAATATTCCTTTGTACTTTATTCCATTTTATTTAAAAGGTCAGGGCCGGTTTCTCTCATAGCGAGAATTTTCAACTGATAAGAAATGTAATTTAATTTTGCTATTTATACAAAAGTAAATTGAAATGAAAACGCGTAAATAACAATTGGCATTGAAAAGAAATTACAAATTGCAGTATAAGTGATTCTATAATTACACAAAATTAAAATGTTTAACATATCATAAAAGATTGATAAATTTCAAGTGGTGAATGATAGTAAATACAAACAGAATTAAAATTTGGGATTTTTTTGACAAAGTGATATAAGATGCTACATTACTAAAGTCAATAACTTAAAGTAGTTTTCTGTTTTCCCCGCTTCCAAGTAGTTGGTGTGTATACTTAAACAATATCGACAGCCATGCACATTTCTTATATCAGTTATCAGGTTTTTCATAAACAAAGCAGAACCAATGCTTTACGTATATATGATTCAAAATATCAGAAACATTAAAACATTTGAACAACAATTATAAATGTAACGTGACTAACTAGGCTTGGATAATAAGCAAACATAATCAATACTGTCGATGGTGAACTGTAATTTTGTTTTTTTTTTTTGCATAGTAATGAATTTCGATTTTTCATCGATTGTCTGACGCGCCACTGCGGGGTATCGAAGCCTCGGACGACCGATGGGCAGTACGGAGCGATCGACGTTTTTGTTTATATGTTTTTTTTTCGTAATTTTTTGGTCGCGATGCAAAAGTGATCGCGGATCGTGAAGAGAAGTGAGCTGACAATCTGCGGGCCGCGGGCAGTGCAGCCATGCAGCCTCGTAAACGGCCGACGAACAATCAGTTCACCGCACCAGCGATTGCGAGCCTTCTTTGCATTACAACATTATCACTCTTTTACACGGCTAATGGCATCATTATTACACGAAAAAAAATCATTTAAAAACGAGCATTGAATAAAATTGCGGCGCTTCGGCGAATAAAATAACTTTTATTGGACATTATTCACTATCCACATGACACAATGTTGATCTAAAAATGAAAGACAATAACAAAAAGTATACGCAATAAATTTGCAATCTTTGATTCTACTTTTGATAAATACTAATACAACTATAATATTATATAAATTAGATACTAGTTAGTCAATATTTATATTAGACACCTTTGGAAAGTTTAAGTGTTTGATGACGTCCAGTCATAAGAAAAGCAATCTGAAGCACGTTTCATATTTTAGAAAGTGTTAAGTAGTTTGATCGAAGCAGAGGAGCCAAATGGTCGCCTGTGATGATTTTGAGGATATTAGGAATACTTCCAATGACATTTTAAATAAAAATGAATAAAATAGTTACTTCAATGGAATAACAAAGTTATGAAGGCTAATTTTACATTAAAAATAATTTCTATAAAGTTACGAAAAATCTCGAATTTAAATAACATAACTCGATATAAAGCGACAAAGTAGAGATTATTGCATTAGTTGTTGGATCAATATACAAGTAAAAAATGAAAGTCATTATTTTTTCATTTCGGTTTATATAATAATCACGTCAAATTAATGTATAGATATTTTCGAACTTATTATAAAAGAGTCCAATTAAATACTATCAACCAATCGATTCAAATTGTGAAAAAATCATTATTACAATACATATTTTAAATAAATTTCTGACATTAAAAGCACCCAAAAACTCTAAATTAAAAAGAAGCCGAATTTGATATAAAGCTTGCAGATACTTGAATCTAGACTCATCTTATCACTAGACCTCAGTAGCCGACGAATTATGGATATTCATTAGAGACAATAATATATGTGATTATATAAAGTACATATAAGTGCAACGTCCTTGATTAATTGACGCATTACATTTCCCTAATGGTATGAAGTAGATAATGCTTTACAAATTCACATAACGATAATGGTAAGTTTGTTTTCGAGATGTATTAATTCATCCAAGACATAACAATTTAATTAATTGATTTGAAGCAATTAATTTACTAATTGCTTCAAAGTCCTTGGTTATGAACCGCTGTACCGTACCGGACAATCTGGTAGATTATCAAGGAATCTTCGATCGTTGGCATTTCTTCGGCAAGGATTCACAAATCGCATTGTAAACAATGAGACATAAATGTCAATTCATTTGCCATTTCAATACATAAATAGGTAGCTATCATTTTTAATCATGCAATGCAATGTCAAAACATGATAGGAGCTGTAATAAGCAAAAAAAATATTTCAACGCTTCAAAGAGAAGATCGAATATAATAATAATTGCGGAAGCAAATATATTGCGGCAACAAAATATGTATTTGATAAAAACCTTGTACCAATACTAATATTTATATTTATAAATGCCGTTATGGAAAACATAGCTGTTGCATATGTGTTGTAAAATATTGTGTAGGTATTTATTAAATTAAGTTCCCAACCTTTTATGGGGGGCGACCCTTTTTTATAAAAGCCATGTGACCCGTGTGACTTTTTTCAATAAGGTAATTTTAATTGACTATAGTTTTAGTTTTGTTTTTTAAATCAAAAATCGAAAAAAGTTGGCGACCCATAGGTTGGGAACCAGTGATTTAAATATTTACGTAAAAAACAAACAAGAGTATATATACATATTTATAATAAAACATGGTGTTAGATTTATAGGATATATTAAATGCATATCGACTGTGGAAAGGAAAAAGGACGTAACCCACAAATATCAAATTTTACAGAAGGCGCTGAAAACGTGTTTTGATGATTTTGTGACGTATGCAAATTATGAATTATACACAACCTTGAAGTGCACGGATACTTCTAGACTGGTGTTTAATTGACATAATCTAACATTAATTAAAGAAATTGTCTCGGAAAAACCTTAATTTTAGTGTTTTTTCTTGGTTTTAATTTTTTACAAGGTCATCTTTTTCAAACTTTAAAGCTAAATTTAGATACTGATTCGGCATTTTTAGTTTCCATCCTTTTGATAGTATCTGTGTCAAGTTGTATACATTGTGATCATCGAAAAAAAGCTGTTTTAGAAAATTGAGGGTTACGTACGTCCTTTTCCCTTTCCAAAGTCGATATCATTATTTAATGCTAAATTTAATTACGTCGTTTTGCTTGCCTGTTAACTTCAAAAGTTTATGGAGTTACGAGATATGCACAATGATGATTGGTTAATAATTAAATTAAATAATTTGATCGATTATAATATTAATGTAACGCCAAAAAGTATCTGAATGAGCAGTTATTTTATTAAATATGTAAATAAAACATTAAATATATATAACAGTAACATAGTCAAATTTCATGAGATTAATAGTACCCACAACCACCCGTCATAAATAAGAATTTATCTTATCCCACGCGGTTTTCCTGTTTCTAATGATACAAAAAAATGAGGATAATTGAATTGTTTACGTGTAGAATTTTATTTAATAACTGAACGATAAAAAAAAAATATATCTTGAGAATAATACGGTATGAGAAAAATAATATGAAATGAAAAACAGTGAAGAAAAAACTAAAACAATGGAAAGAAAATGGCATTTATTTAACTGTATATTGGCGTCGATAAAAAACGCATTTATTTTTTAAGCACATCGGAAAAATTCAGCTCTTGACCCAGTTCATACAAATTAATGCCAATGGCAAAACAATGCAATAGCTATGTATTGTTTCGTCGAGTGCTGTACACATATTTACATCAAATGATTCGCAAATATCAATTGTTAGTTCTCTTTGTTACAAACTGTATATTTGAGAAACATATTTTTAATTAATTGATTCAACGGTCATTTACTTTAAACAGATCCATTCGAACGAGGTAAACATGGTAAGTGTTGATAAATATTTAGGCATCACAAAAACGTACAAACTATGTATTAAAGAATTTGAGAAAGAACTGGCCGGTTCCCGGCAAACGTTGCAATGCCACTCAAATAAAGAAAGTGTTTAAGAAATTTGCATTGTGAAAGAGGGTAAAATATCAAGGTATTTCAGTTCTACAGTTTTTAAAAAAAGTTAAAGGTTGATAGCTATTCCGGTTTTCGCCATCGTCAGAACTATGCTTTAAACGTAAATTTACTCAGCTATATATACTGGCTAAGAAGAGATACACAATGCATCATATTATTAGTATGTTAGAGTGAATAATATGATGCATTGTATATCTCTTCTTAGCCAGTATATATAGCTGAGTAAATTTACGTTTAAAGCATAGTTCTGACGATGGCGAAAGCCGAAATAGCTACCAACCTTTAACTTTTTTTAAAAACTGTAGAACTGAAATACCTTGATATTTTACCCTATCAACGTTTTTAATTATTATTATTTTTTTCTATTATTTCTAATGTTTCAAACCAGGTTACCAAGTTTTGAATTATTTTTTATTTTTTGGAATTATTCGCATTAAAAAATAATAATTAATAACAAAACAGGTGAAGATTAAAACGAACTCAACAATCAACGAATCTGCGATCGATCACAACTATTATGAACCATTAAAATGTAAAAACGGTCGAGGGGGCGTGCCAATCTGCCAACTAACTGCAAAAATGGCATTATTTACGTGTCGGAAATGACAGTAACTAAACATTTAGATGCATTTGTTTTGCGGGGAATATATATTTTAAATTAAATATTACACAATAATAGCATCATACGCCACTGAAATCGAATTACATGATATCCCAGTGATAACGCACTGATATCAGAGTTTATCTTTTTAGATTACTATATGGTATATTATCCACTCGGACACTATAGAGGTGGAAAGTAAGATGTCATACATTAATGTTACGCGTGATCATCATTAAAAATATATTATTTACTAATTAAGTATTCTTTACATTACTGTATTTATTGTATAATATTAGCAATGAAACGTGTAAACAAAAAATGGCGTCAAAAACTACGAAGCGGTTTAAATTATACTTAGATATATCATTACGAAAATTAACTGGATATGTGAGATATGTAATTTACCGAGGAATAAAGGTATTCTTCTTAATTATATTACGTTGATGCTGGAGGATGACATCTTGGTGACTATTCAAAAGGAACAATGGTTAATTGATACATGTTATATACTTTTAAGGTGTTCATTGTCAATACTTGGTGGAATGGCATTATAATAAAAATAATTAGTACTTAGTAAAAAGATTTTTAGTACTTTTCCCCACTTAAAATTTATTTGATCAGGACCGGTTTTGCTCATCGCGAGCGAATTTTGTTTGCAAAATTTCCAAAATTTTAATTGTGTTTATAATTGATATCGTTTGCCACTTATATTGATGATTTTTAAATTGTATGTTATAGGTGTTAGGCATTTTAATTGTGTAATTATAATGTTCACTTTTAGGGTGTTCACTGTCAATACTTGGTGGAAAGGCATTATATTAATAAAAACACAATAATCCTTTGTACTTCATTCCACTTTATTTAATATGTCAGGACCGGTTTCGCTCATTACGAGCATCGTCAACTGATAAGAAATATAATTTAACAGTGCTATTTATACAAAAATGGACAGTTATAAACAACAATTGGCATTGAAAAGAAAATACCAATTACATTAAAAGTGATTCTAAAATAGCACAAAATTAAAATGTTTAACACGATAAATGTTTAACACATCAGTTGACGATGCTCGTAATGAGCGAAACCGGTCCTGACATATTAAATAAAGTGGAATGAAGTACAAAGGAATATTGTGTTTTTATTAATAATTATAATGTAATTTGTAAATTCTTTTCATTGTTGACACCTTTTTATTTCAATTAAACTTGTATAAATAGCACTGTTTAATTTATTTTTCTTATCAGTTGATAATGCTCGCGAGGAGCGAAACCGGTCCTGATCTAATAAATTTTAAGTGGAAAAAGTACTAAAAATCTTTTTTTTTTATCATGTTACTTATATACATAAAATTCTTTTCGACAAAGAACTTTTCCAGACAATTTACGTACATTGCAATTGAGGAAACAATGTACGGTTGATGTATAAAAAATCACTATTTTCGATGGATTCGGTGGTAAATTTGAGGAGTTATTCCACAGGTTGTGTACACATTGAAGACTTTATTTACCAAAAACTAGCTGTCAGTCCAGATTGAGAAATGGGCTATTAATTCGACCTGTTAGTCAATTGAGTTTAGAATATTAAATTTACATAATCTGAGTATGTCTCCGTTATGGAGGCACAAAATTTTATATAGTTCTGGCGATGTCAGGGTGGAACAACCCCCCCCCCCTCCGTTCATATTTCGTGGCTTCCGGTGGGTTTTAAGCGTATCTAGCAGGGCTGTGGAGTCGGATAAAAAGAAAACGAGTCCAACACCGGGCTGATTATTTCACCATATCATTCTAGTGCATTTCACCAATGAATATGATGAATAGACTAATAATTTTTCAATATCTTTCAATTATTTTTCTCCGATTTATCTGACTCCAGACTCAGACTCTACAGGTCTGATATCTGGTATCAATATGCTTACTCATATTCTCAAAAAAATTGTATAAAAAAATCCACATTCATCGTTTAATTCTCGATATACGGTTTTCAGTATCTCCTGTAAAATTTGATTTCCATTTCATAATCAGTTATTGGAAGAAAAGTTTCTATTGTAACACGTGTTTTGCCTTGTTAAGAAGCATCGTTAGACAACTACACTACACACAATTACATTCTGTGGAATAAAGATGTCAATTTTAATTTTGTATAATAAAAATGGCGTTATATTTACATCATTCGGAAGTTAATGATGCCAGCCATTATTTATTTTTACAAGAGTTATAAAGGTTATCATTATTATAACTAGCATTAAAAGTAATAATATAATGATTATGATTTCAGTAACTGTGGCGTGACGTTGGTTGTTTTGTATTAATATCATCAGTACATACAATTATCATTGTTCAATTTATATGATATGTCACCATCATCATCATCAGAAATCCATTGATCCAATGTCTATGGACTCCTCCAATGTCCAGACCTGAAATAACATATATGCATTTCAGAGGTGTGCAACCGGTCGATCGCAAAGTAAAGTAAAAATTATTATTTTCTCGGTCCATTAAAAAAAAAATGTTTTTGATAATTAATAAAATTGAATTATTTTCTAAGCACATATCTAATGATGTTTCGCATTTTAATTATTCATTTTAAAGTTTGAAGTAGCTGAAAACACCCAAAATAGAATTTTTTATAATAATCATATTAGGAGTAGAGTAGTAGGAGTAGAAAAGTAGATCCCAGCGCCTAAAATTGCGTATAAAAAGTAACAAATGTAATTTTGTAAATTGAGTCTGCGAAATACAACGTCTTTGGCGCGTTATGGAAGGCGACCTTGAAATCGCTGATAAGCGTGTGCAATACAAAATCGTTCATTTTTTAACCAAAATTATTTGTGCAATGAAGTATTTTTAAGTTGTAATTTAAGAGCGATTTTTCAACCGCCACAGTAGCGTAATAAGGAGTGCGCATAATAAATGCCCTATCAATAATATCGAATTTGATTATCACCAAAAATATATTTACAATGTCTTTAACCATTTTAGTTCCCAAATAATTTCTCTTCTTGAAGTGACACGGACAACAGATAAAAACAGGAAAGTATTCTCAAGTTCTACCCAATCGTCAGACAATAACTAGACAAATATTCTAACGATAATGTAAAGCCAAAATAGTTATCAACCAATTTACTGCAATATTTTTACTAATAATAATCGAGTTATGCCATGTAAATATCAATTCAATTACTAGACAAGGATAACAATTAGGTATAGAACAGTTTCATATAATGGCTTGTAAAACTTTAAACGATTAAAATTAATTAAGAAATTTTATATATCATGTATAAATAAAAATTTCAATTTTACGTCATGAATATGAAACATTGTGAAATACCTACGAATTGCAGAATTCAGTTTTTATATGCCGCTTTATCTCGTGGAGAGTTATACAAAATCCAATTAAAACAAAGAAATGTTTATGTACATTGATAATCTCCCATCACAGTCGTTGGAGTGATCAGTGCACATCGCAATGTCCAATGATTTAAAAACAGGTTTAAAAGCAAGTATACACTTGGTAGCATTATTCTTAGCTGAGGTATATCTATAATAAAGCATTTATATAGCACAAATCCATGCTCGATGCACTTAGATTGAATCAGTATTCTATCATTTCTGCATTCGTTGTTATAATAACAATTTTAAATTATCCCGTATTCATATTTGAACATATCAGTTGGATATTATGATAAAGTTATAAATATAGCTGGATTGATTGTTTTTATTTAAATTTGTAATCCCGCTCATGAATACGCGTGACTATCACTTTAAGGGTGTTTGTTCACGGTCAATATTTAATGGAAAGGCGTTATATTTTTTTCAAAATACTCATTTGTACTAATTCCTCTTTTAATGCTCGCCATGAGCGAAACTCGTCGTGATCTTTTTGTATAAAAGTGGAATAAGTATAAATGAGTATTTTATTTTTAAAATACGTGTGACCATATTCGAAAACTATCGTAAAAAACGAGATTGAAAATATGCAAGTGTCGTCTTATTATTGTTATGCCAGTTCACAATGTTTCTGTTGATTACTCCAATACCGACCAACATTCGTCTCACCGAGTTTGACAGTATTCATTTACGACTCTTATTATGGATTACAAACTTCCAATTTGCAAGTAAACTGCCTCATATGAAAAAAGTTAGGAATCTAGATGAGATGCTGTGAAGACTTTCCCTTATTAATAGCTGTTTTCATGGTTCATTAAAAAAAGAGTCTTATGTTTCACTGTATTTAGGTTACTCAGGAAGCAATCAGTTTATTTAATTGACAAAATATTCAGATCAATAATGTAATATTCTGAAAAAAATGGTACGTATTGGAAGACACATTATCATAGAAAGAATATATCATATCAAGAAGAACTCAGTGTATCATGAGTCGCGTAATCGAGGGATTTACGATGTGACAGCAAAATTAAAGACCATGAGAAAGTGCATTGCAAAGTAAAATCAAAATGCTTACACTTCTGAAAAAACCCGTGAAAGACAACATTTTTTAATTATTTTCTTAAACACACACGTGACACAGTGAAATTCACTCACATAAATTATTGATAATGCAACACAAAATTGGAAAACTCGCCCATTTTTCTTCTCTTATAACTTTACAGTGCAAAATTACATTTATTTAAAGATACAAACACTTTTGAAATGATAATGAAACAATTAAAAGTGTTAGCAAAAAACCGTATCCAGTTGTGTATTTCAATTTACCAAAATTTTTGTTATGACGCAATATATTACAAGATACGAGAATGTCACATCACCCAGTAATAAAAGATATACAATAAAGTAATATTTGCTCAGTAAACATTGACAAAACTACCTGTAAATATGACAAAAAATAGTTTGACCTTCGATACATATGCACAGATGTTTTGGTCCACATATAAAGTATTTAAACTATACAAAAAAATGAATAAAAAAAAACTTTAGAGAAGTAAAAACAATTACAATTCAACCGTAAAATCGCTGTTTTACAGACATAAATAAATAAATATTACCGCTATTTCACTGACCCAAATATTTTTCTAGCGCAACAGACATTCTGTGTCCAAAAAATGATTTCCGTGATGTATTTTTATTTATTTCAGTTTTGACGATATGGTATAGTCACGATGACAAACGTTAAATTGGGGAGCTGATCGACCGTGTCGTACAGTTTGCCGTCGATGTGTATGTCCACGACGAATCATTTCTCTGTGTCACGGTATACGGTTAAAGACATCTGCAAGAACAATCATACAAACAATTTCAGTAGACAAATATTACGCAAACATAAATAATTAAGGTCCATAGTATAATTTCTATATTTAAACACACTGAAATCTGTGTTCGACGACAAACAGCGTTCATATTGCGAATAAGCGGCACGTATTAAAAAAAACGTAAAAAATGGTAAACGACGGAAGCTACAATTTTTTACGCATTATCGTCTAAAAATAAATATTTTTTAAATACGTAAACACAGATAGAAAACCAATCGATTAATTTAATCACTATTTTTGAAAATAGTTTCCCATATATCAGGCACGAGAAAACCGCGGCCCACCGCGTATTTTTCTGAGGCCCGCGAGCAATATTATATTTTTGAAAAAGATTCACGTTTTTATCTTTTAACGCCTATTAAAAAATATTGTAAATGAATATAATAATCGTTATTTTTGGATCAATATTTATGTGAACAAACATTTTCAAACCATTTTACGATCAAACATCACCAATTCACAGTTTTAAGAATCTCAACTACAAAATTAGCAACTAAATTTTAAAAAGTGTTAAAAGACGTAAAACAGTTCCATTAAAAAAAAATCTAACATCACTGGACGTATATTGCATTATTAAACTGCCACTTTAATCACAGTAACACTTCACTTCGGCTATTTTAACAATAACCGATTTCATCCTGAATGTGGACTATTTCTGCAGGTAAAAAAAGCCCATTTTCAAGTGAAATGTAAGAGATGGGGATATCATTTTTTTTTAAATGGCAAAACACAATTCAACATTTCAATTAATCGGAAAATAAAATGACCAGGTAGTGTCATAGTTTATTAACATTTCACAAACCCAATGACAAGTTATACAATATTACAGAATTAAACAATCCAGGATTGATATAACAGTAGATGTTCTGTAACTTGTGATAATCATTGACAAGGTTGGCACATTTGACCCGATTGCTATGCGGTTGCATTCACGTCAAATTGACGTCATAAAATAATAAAAATATATTATAAGATGCGGTATGTGAATGGAATGTTTCAGATTAATAAACATGTTTCAAAAACTGATCCGTAAACATAATAAACGAACGAACTACGACCACGAAGGTGATTTCGCATTACATTGTTTATCACAGTTAAATGATACAGGTCGATTCTGATGGAAAAGCAAAATAATATATATATTATATATTACTAGCTGGTTCCCGGCAAGCGTTGCAACGCCACTCAAAGAAAGAAAGTGTTGTGTTTTAATTGTGTTTATTGAAGTGCATGTTTGCTGCCGATTGTCTATGGTACGACACACGCACCACCTACTGTACGTTAATTATACTATAAACTTCGCGCAAGTACAAGCATACGTTGCAAAAATGAACTATATGGCGGACATATAAACATTGATTTTTATATATAAAACCTACTCTAAGTTAATTTAACTATGCCTTTAACCTTCCCGGAAGTGCAAGCAAAAAGTTTGTCAAAGTTTTATTGCAATCAGATGAGCGGTGTGGCAACGCATAAAGTACGAACAAACAAACATTCATTTTTATATATTAGATTATATAAAACCAAAAATGTTATCATTGTACAATGCAATGGGCATGTTCAATAATAATGCGTTTTTATGAATGCAGAAATATTCAAAGACAAAGAGGTATTTCCGCAAGAATTATGAAAAATGAGATAAAATTCTAAAACGTACACATTTATTGACAAAATTGTGGAATATACCTATACTCTGCATGGCTTGCTAATTTTCCTATTTCACGATGTTCTTTTAATTAAGTACCTTTCTAATCAAGTTATTTTTTTCCAATGAATATAATATATATTGCCATTCTATAGTTCAAGGAATAAAAATAGTATATTTTATAATAAGCATTCGCCCGTCTAACAAAGATCTATCAATCTATCGAGGAAAATTTTACTGACGTTTAAAACATGCAGTGAAAACCAGTAATAACACATAAATCGCCCGTAAAATCACGAGTCGGGATTTAAAATAAGCTGTGATTGACCTCAAATATCCCTATAAAATATTCACTGTGAATACTGTAGTTCTTGTATTATAAATTGACGTAAAATAGCAAATTTTAATTCCAGAAACGTCCATAAATATGTTATTTTATCACAATCCTCAGAACACATACATTTATTTATTTCATACGATTTTATCAATCCTACAATATTCAATATGAAAATAATAATAAAAAGAACTTAAAGAAATCTAATTATAGAGATTTGCATCTTAAATATAGCCCACTGAGAATTACAATGGATGTGATCGTCTGGCTTCTGAGAAACAGTAGTTTTATATATTTTCTATCTCGTGAACACTTAAATCAATTTATTTTAGCCTTGGGAACCTTTATGACAAACCTATAATATGCTTATCTACAATGTCCAACGTTCTCAGCACTTATCAATAACTTGTTATATTCTCTGTAAAATACCCAGTATTATTTAAAACCGTGTTATTATGAATATTTACAATATCAACATGTCTCTAAAGACGGGGTTAGAGTAAAACATTAGAAAGGAAAAGAACGTAACACACAGTTTTTTCAAAACAGTTTTTTTTCGATAATCATAATGTATACAACTTGATACACGTTCCAACAAAAGGATGTAAACTGAAAATGCCAAATTTATATCTAAATTTAGCTTTTAAGTTTGAAAAAAGAATGGCCTGTGAAAATTGCGCTCAAGAAAAAGTCTTAAAAAAAGGATTTAAAAAAAAAACAAATAATATGATACAAATATTGATACTTTTATTTATTTCTAAAAAATCCTCCTTGCTTCCCATTTTTATTTTTATAATATATTATGTTAGAATATTAAAATTAAAATCATTCGTACTTAAACAAGCTTCGTAAGATTGTCTGAGGATGATTCTGTAGGAGGCGAAACACGTGTCACAGTTAGTAACACAATACATGGAATAATCTAAATTTTATATTAAAATAAACTTCCACAAAGTTACTGACGAATCCATCGAAAGTATTAATATCTGATAAAGTCAATTAAAACCCAGTTTATCAGTCTCCATGCACTTCAAGATTGTGTATAATTCATTATTTACCTTAGTTCTAAAATCATCAAAAAACGTTGTCTTTTGTAAAAAAAAATGCGTGGGTTACTTCCTTTTTCCTTTCCACAGTCGATGTAGTAAATGCATTTTAAATATTTTTAATTGCTAAAAAACAATGTGAATAGTGCACGAGAAATATTTACTGGTTTTCAGGCTCTTAATTGTTGAAACGTTTTGAATTTAATGCCGACGGTCTTCTTGGAAATCGTGAAATTGATTGAATTACAGTAATCAAAATTCTTTAGAATATATTTTCTTGATTTATTGTTTAACGATTAAATCTCTAATGAAGCTCTACCCAGTGTATTCAACGTTTAATCAAGCCTTTACGAAGCAGTTACTTACTAGTTGGTTGCTATGCAATAGCCGGTTAGAGAAAAGGCAGTTGAACTTCGGTTCAAATAAGGATTCATCTAACTAGATACTAAAATTAATGTGAAATATCTTTGTGTAACAAACAGTAAAATATAAATTCAAATAATAAAAGTGTAGATTTTGTGAACAATAAGTAAATAAAATGAATAATTCTAAAATAATAATATATGTTACAATAATAAATTTGAATCAAGACAAGACAATTCAAGACAAGTTTTGTCACCAACAACGCAGGTTCCGCTTTTCGGCATCTTCAGGTGTTCAAGTCCACGGATAAACTTTATTATTGAAATTTCACCAAACACCTTCAGTCGAATTATTAAATTATATGTTACAATAGTTAAACTTAAGTAAGCAATATGTTTATATTAACAAGCGGTATTATGAAGCTTAATGCTTATGTCGGCTTGCGTGATCGAGGTCACGGATTCGAGCCCCAGTCAAACAGTTTTTATGAATTGATTTTCAATTGTTTTATGCACAACTGTCCGAAGGCATGGATATATAAAAGGCCGGGCCGACGATTTCTGCGCCTGTGTGCGCCGCACTCTTTGAACACGCCACGAGTCGGCCCTGGATGTATGTGATGTATTGAATCCCTCCCACCTATTCTAAAATTTAAAAAAACGGGCGTATCGAGAGCGATTAGCCAACCACTAGTCATGCCCTGGTCATTTACATATAACCCTACTGTATTTGCAAAAAAAGAGAGGATAAGAAACCGAGTAACAAACAATTCTCGTAAAAAAAACTTTTGTTGAGATACCTCCATTAGGAGGCTATATACTCCACATTGAGAGCGGACATAGATTTAAAAATATATATAAATAGTCTCAAATTGTGAAGCCCACAGTATTATTATGTATAAGAGTAATTGCTGAGTCATGGATTTATCTACTTTAGTCGTTACCAGGCAAGGTAATGTAAGAAGAATACTAAATATATTAGAAAATGTAGATACGAAATATAATTATTTACTTATAATCGAAAATATATATTACAATTCATCGGCCAAGTAAGTTATGAAATTTTCCACTGGAAATATAAATTGGGGATAAATAAATAATTTCAAAATTCGTAGTAGTGAGACGGATTGTGAAGAAAAATAAAGCGAGCCGTTAAAATTTAAATTAATGGAAGAAAATGTAAACAGAAAATTTCCCATTCAAACAAGATGGTCGAGTAAAATTTATTATTTAACCCGGAGTGGATTCCCGATACGGACGAAGAGGAAATGTTATCCATTACGGATATAACAAATTCATTAAATAAAAAAGCGACGGTGAAAGGATGACTATAAACGAAGAATGAGTCACGAATGATATTAAAAGTAATAATTATTTTTAAATGCATGAGTAGTAGATGGAAGTATTGCATTACTTATCTACAATAGAAATGGCTCAAAAAATCTAGTCGGTACAAGGTTCACTGTATCGACTTGGTAATTAATGTATGGCAGAAAAAATGATACGATTTTTATTTCGTTTTATATCAGGTATATAACAAAATAAAGTACTCTTTGAATTAATTCCATATTATTTAAAAATCTCATGATCAGTTTCGATCATCGTGAGGTGGAATAATTTTTAAATTTTTAATATAATGCTATCCCACCAAAAATTTACAATGAACACTTTAAGTACATTTATTTGATTTATATTGGTCATGGAAATATTTATATAATTTAAGATTTCGACTGAAGGTGCTTGGTGGAATTTCAATATTAAATTTGAATCAGTCAAATTATGTACACTCCCACAGATTTTGTCACTTACGACCCGGGTTTCGCCTTTCGGCATCTTCAGGCGTTCTAGCGCACGGATGAACTTGAACTGACTCAGTTCAAGTTCATCCGTGCGCTTGAACGCCTGAAGATGCCGAAAGGCGAAACCCGGGTCGTTAGTGACAAAATCTGTGGGAGTGTACATAATTTGAATGATTCAAATGGAAATATTTGTTATTCATTCGAATAAAAAAATCATCCTAACATTACCTAAGATCTGTAAACAATCATTTATTTGCTATTATACATTTTATTCTTGATATTATAAATTATTTCTTTAAAAAATCCCATTTGAGTACTTGAGAATTACTTTTGAATTCATTATAGATACACCTCCTTACCTGAATCATTTTTAATTTGGCTTAACTTTTGATTACAAATAAATAGTATTTATTTGACCAAGAGGTCCTTTACACATTGTTTAGAGTCTACTAAACATTAGACGTTGTAATGTCTTACTTAATTTTGTAAAAATATGCTCGTGATGAGCGAATCCAGTCTTGATATTCAATAGATAATTTGGAATTAGTACAAACACGTGTATTTTTAAAAAATATAATGCCTTCACACCAATAATTGAAAGTGAACACAGTAAAAGTGAGGGGTAAAAGTGATATATTTTATAAACCAACCAGCCTATCATTATTAAAATATTAAGAAAAATATAATAATATAATTATGTATCTTTGCGCTCATATTAGGAGACAAAAAATCTCGATTCCCGACCCATTTGCGATTTTTTAAGTTTGCAATTGTTCAATATATAAATACTATAAGTTGTAAATGGTATTGTATGTATACACAAGGAAATTCACAAATCAGCAATCATTTGAACCGCATGCGAAAAGGTAATAAATTAAATAAAATATTTAATTTCCAATCATAAATTGCGGCAAACGAATTGTGTTCTCAATAACTGAAAAATTTTGAAGCGTAGAGAATAATTTGTAGAGAAGTCATTAAAAACGTATGTAAAATGTACTATCAAATTCTTTAAAATGACCAATTAAGTTATCACTAGGCGTAGAACGTATGTTGTAAATTGCCTGCTGATTATGCTAATGAATTGAAAATGTTTATTGTTGGTCGACAACCTGCTGAAACAGTATTATAAGAATACAATACAAATATTATGTTGTTACACGTGAAATTACCGAATTTCAGTCAGTTTGAGATCTGTCAAGATTAAAACAACTGTGTGCAATATGTGTCTCAATTTTATTTATATTAGAAGCTCAGATGAGTAGGTTGAGAGCTTTTAGTGTATTTTGTATGATTCGTAAAATAAATAAACAATCAAGTCGACCCTTCAAAATAATCGCACATTGAACTAAAATTGATGCCTTTGTTGTTCCTTTTATTAATTGTAAATATGTGTGGCAGGAGTATATGCTTCTCGTACAGGCGTACGTGAAGCATATCTAACACTAAAAAAATTACTTCATTAATATTTCGGTTTCATTTCGAAAAAAATACAACAATCATTGTTTCAATAAGCCTTGTCACACAATGAAAATATGCATAGTCTTAAAAATATAATTTACTGACTTGTCGATCTGAATTGTGAGGTTCATAATGCAAAACTATTTCCAAAAGTAGAGTCAAATACTATAACGAATAACACAAACAAAATAACATTTGCATACAAATATGATTTCCAATTTGAAAAAGACAGTCTTGTAAACAGTTTATAATAAAACTAATAAGATCAGTCGATTCTTTAGGCTTGAATTACCCTATCTGCATACCTAACTCAACATCGCTCATTTTGGAATTAGTACGTTTTGCATTATACAATTATGGTGTTTCGTGTGATATTTTCAAACCATTTATATACAAATGTACAGTGTCCAAACGATTTTAGCTAAATTTTAGACAGGGAAGAATAAATCAAATGGAAAACGTAAGGATAGGCTCAGCGCAGCACAGACCTGCGTACGATGCAACGTAGACACGTACGACACAGACGTGTGTCTGCCCTGCACAGATTCCTGCGTGATGCGTGCATGTATTCTTTTGATTTTGCCGTGAAAATGACCGATAAACTAAGTAATGAGTGGAAACTGAAAATTCTTTTTATGATACTACTCACGTAGACTACTCTTAAAAGACAATAAAAGAGTTAATGTGAGTCATTTTTGTGACGCAACTGTCACAGCATACGCTGATCGCACATGTATGCTGTGTCGCCTGCGTCTTTTCACACGGTTAGCCTTACTCACACTTACTGTTTAAACTGTCAATTCTTGGTGGAAAAGCACGATATTTGTGAATATACATAACACATTTTTTTGTGATAATACAAAAATACATTCTTATCATTATCAGAACCGACTTCGATCGTCGAAAAATTTCCAAAAAAATTAAAACCGTTATGCTAAGATTTTAAAAGGGAGTAAAGAGGTGTTACATGTTTGTGGGAGTAATTCCTTTTTACAGTATGGACATATCTCGAAACGAAATTGAACAATACATTAGTGCAGGTTTTTTTTACTTTCTATTGGTCAATTATGACATTGTTAAAATTATTTACGTTCTTATTCAGAATGGAACGGTCGTTTCATTAAATAAAATAAATAAGTTTCAATATAATAATTAAATTTCTATTTTATCTCTCTATACGGCAAAAATATAATTACCCATCGAAACAATCCCGATAAAAATTAAACACCAGCAAAAGATAACATCGGGAGGTTAAATAGTTGTTGAACAATCATTGAGCGGAAATAAAATAAAAAGTGTGCTTGTAATAATGGCGATTAAAATATTATTTGATATCACGCAATGTCGGATAACTATTACAATGATAATATGCTCTCTCGTGTTGACTGTATCACTACTATGAATAAACTTTGGATGTCTATAATTATCGCCACGTCAATATTATCGACTGGTTTACATTATGGAAACGACTAAGGCAAGTGATTATTTTTGACACTAAACATTGTTGAACTTTAAGAGAACAAATCGAAAGAAAAAATGTTAAGCCGGTATCTAAATAAGTATACCGAAATATATGTATGTTGCAAACCTAATACATAAAAATGAATGTTTGTCTGAACGTACTTTATGCGCTGCCACACCGCTCATCCGATTGCAATAAAACTTTGACAAACTTTTTGCTTGCACTTCCGGGAAGGAAAAATCAATATTTGTATGTCTGCCATACCGTTCATGCAATCCAACCGTCAAACGTCGACTGGCGACCAAACAGCATTCAGACAATTCAAATTTGACGTTTGATTGTTTGTATTGAAATTTAAAAAATGGAATATTTCAAATTTGTCAAATCGTGTGGTCTACATTTTGACATTTCGTTCAAATGTGTTTCGTCCATTAGGTGTGATTGTTTGTTCGTATGTCATGCTTTGACACACCGCTCATTTGACAAACTTTATGCTTTCACTTGCGCGAAGTTTATAGGCATATTAAAATTAACTTAAAGTAGGCTTAGAAAAAAACTTTATTTATAGCAATTTATTTAATATATATTATAATAAATTATTATTGCATTATTATTAATAATACATGCCGGTGTGGCAACCGCTCATCTAATTGCAATAAACTTTGACAAACTTTATGCTTGCACTTCCGGGAAGGTTATAGGCATATTAAAATTAGCTTACAGAAGGTTTTACATATAAAAATCAATGTTTGTATGTCTGCCATACCGTTCATGCAACTTGCGCGAAGGTTATAGGCATAGTACAATTAAATTACAGTAGATGACGCGTGTGTCGTACCATAGACAAACGGCAGCAAACTTCGAAAGTTAAACGGACAGAAAAGGAAGACATGCACTTCAATAAACACAATTAAAACACAAAAACTATCTTTCTTTAACTGGCATTGCAACGCTTTATTTATAAAATCGTCGGTATACTGCCAGAAAACGTTGGGTGTTTTGAGTTATGAATAAAGATTGGTTGATTAAACTATGGCCATATCGTATGAAAAAACATATCCACTCATTTTTTTTCTATATTTAAAGTAGTAATACGTTGTTTTTGTAATATAAAGATAATGACGAGAACATATATTTAGTGCGTCAGTCACTCGCACAGTGTAAGCAAGTCTTAATATTGTAGATGGGAAGCGCGGGAGATTTAATACACTTCATAACTGAAAGATAATTCAGCAGTGCAATAGTAAAGCGGATATGTACATACACGATCGATCATTTGCGGATATCAAATGAAATAAAACACTGATTGCTTAAATTACTACCAACACTAACTGTATATTGCTTTTGTTTAATAATCATTGGATTGAATGGCGATTAAAATAAAACGTTAAAACGGAATATATTGATTACCGAATCTATAGAGAAATGCGGTAATAATAGCCATTGCAGTATCACGTCAGTCCCACGACTCACGACTCCTATAGGGATTGCAACTAGGGTTTCCAATCCCGGGATTCCGGCATTACGACCGTGCCAATTTCGGGATTGAGAAATTTTTAACAAATCCGTAAATTATTTTGATTTTGGATTCGAAAATTCTTGAAAGAGTAACAAGTTAAACCGAAAATATGTAGCTTTCAGTGTTTATTAAAAAAAAAACTTGTAAAAAAACTGTCTTTTCAAAAAGTTTTACGTGTGTAACTGTCACTATTCAAGTAAACACATTTACAGCTTATTTTCTCAGGCTTCTTATAAAAAATACCAAGAATCTACCTATAAACTAAGGCGGCCAGGTTTTGAAAATGTCAGTGTACACAAATGGATATAAAAAAAATCTTTTAGTAACATTCTTGATTGATCATATCACCGATTTATAACAATGATGTTACTTTACCAAAAAAAGTTTAGAAATCAAAAACCTTCATAAAACTACTGAAATATATATTAGTTACTTGATATAACTAACTCAACCCAACAATATTTAGTAATTTTTCATCAACAAATTCAGGAACGATATGCAATCTAGATTTATATAACATTTAACTATAACAATTCCTGCTAATGTTTCAACCGCTAGTCTGGATTTTTCATTTGTCCAGATATCATTGCAAATGGAAAATGTTCGCTATACGTTGGCGTTTGTATCCGGAAAACACAATACCATTGGGAATATTTCGATATTTCAACAAATCAAAAATAGTCATCCATTTTTGATTCTGTGTACTTCGTCAAATAACAAATTAAGTGTACTTTTTCTCGTTTACCAAAATTGATTAAAGGAGAACAAGGAGGACATTTTTCCTAGAGAAGGACAAAGTGGGACACAATTTTTGAGAAGGACAAAGTTTACAAAAGGAGGACGTCTGGTCACCTTATATAAACGTATTGAATAAAAAACGCTGGAGTTTAATGTTATATTCGCATGTTATTTGAGATACGGAGCACAAAGCTTTGAATATTTTATTCACTTTCTCTCACAATCGTATTACTTTAAAAATGAAAATAAATGTTTTTTGGATGTTTACGAAGCAAAGCTTCATTTCATCGTGAATTATTTTGAGGCAAAAATTAATAAACCAACCACGAGAGTGAGTTCTCCGAGACAGAGGGGAGGCAAACGAACGAGTTTTGTTTCTATCGCAACAGAGCCATGTGAACAATAAAATTCATTAAAACGTAAGAAATTGTTTTGACAGGAGGTGGCAGCCGTAGAAAATAAAATTATTCTTGATCCCGGCGGAAAGAAGTGAAATGAGAAAACAGAGTGGTATCTACAATTAGTGTTACAACAAAACAAGATTTTTTTATTAATTAAACCAAGTCTGGACATTAACGGATCGGTAGACGTCGTTCTCTTCAATATAAAATTAAATGTGATAACTTTTTTACTCCACTTGTTGCGTTACAAATTGTGACACGTGTTTCAGTGGAGTAACAACGTAATTAAAAATATTGTCATTTTCTTAGGTTATAGTGTCCACTGGTTCGATTGTCCAGTACAAACATTTCCATTTCCAAACAATCGTTTTGTGAATTTATTACTAACCACTAGGGTATCCAATCCCAGAGCCTTTTTATGACCCCGGGATTGATTAATTATCAATCCCGGGATCCCAATAGGGCACTTGACGTGAAATCGTGTATAATTTGACAAAGTTTTTGTGACTCGTTTTTTTTATAGCTCACCGACGAATTTGAAGTCCAAATTCAAAATGCTAAAAATTTCTCAATCCCGAAATCCCGGGATTGGAGACCCTGCTAACCACTGATCATCTCTTAAAACATTGGAATATCCTGAATATTTAATAACAAGCAGTTCTTGTAGAACAACTTCTGACGAGATAAAATTCAATAGTTTATAGGTTCCAGTAAAAAAGTCATTGTATAAAGTTACTAAAGAGATAAGAGAAGTCTATTTAATGTCTTACGGTTATGGTGTAAGTCGAGACAATCTAGTTGTTGGATATTTCCTAATTTTTCCAACTTGAGAATTATATGATTTAAAATATTTTACTTGGTGGCAAAAAAATTGAAATCAGTATGTTTACTTTAAAGTTTAAACGGAATCATATAATACGACAAAATAGAAAACGTTGATAGTCAATAAATATGCAACGCGAAAAGTACATATAGGCAATATAAATATGTAGGTAGTATAGTTCACCTGTAGTATTATATATATATTTTTTTACTTTCAATGTGGTTTCTCAACAGTTTTTTTATACGACAACTGTATGTAACTCATTCGAAGAGAGTAGTAGGATAAAAGGATAGGTTTAGGAAATGACTAGTAGTTAACTAATTGTTCTCGCTAGGCCCCGTTACGTTTTAGGATTAGAACCCCGGGGGAGGTAATGTTAAAATATCAAAAACACCCACGCCTTTGAACACAAGTCGATTGAAAAAATGCTGTTCGTACTGGGACTCGAACCCGACATAATAATACAACATAATATGATGCAGCGCTTTTTATCTTGACGTAAAATAAAGACAATGACTAATTCAACCCTGTCTAAAATGAAATTTGCGGTTTTAGGCAACGTATTTCGGTTTCTCGGTTGACTAATCTTTTTCGTGAGATTCGAATTATTACTGAACAAATCGCTTCCTCTTTCTTTTGTTTTTTTTTGTTAATCTAAAAGTGAGAATGAAAACCACAATGCAGCACCACGTACGCTCAGTTCAGCGAACGACTGATGTCTTCTTAAATTCCCGGAACCGGACCAGGAAACAGTCGCAAAATTATGGAGAAACACTTATAACGTGAGTGTGTATATCTATAGAAATTTAAACTTTTCATGCGGATAGTGGGAACGTTGAAAGCTGCTTGAAAAAAAATCATATTTTCAAAAACCTTTTTTAATGAAACAAAGTAACTAATGATCACACCTTATGTTATATTATGTTATAACAGTACTATACAACATTTTCTCCCACTCCCCCCCCGGCACACCACAAGAAAAAAATATGTATAAAAAGTGTATGTAATTTTCATTTCACAAATAAAAATGCTTAACAATATACATGTGTGCATCGTATTGGAAATAATAGACAAATTATTTGTTTTTTTTTTTATAATATGCAATGTAAGAATGCGATGTGGCACACTAGTGTGCCGCGGTAGTGGTTGCAGAACACTGTCTTATTGGACAAGTTGGACTTATTGTACACTGCGGTCTAGTTGGTAAGAGCTTTTCCCTAGCAATTAGATGGATTTCGGTTCAAGTCGAATTAAGACATTTTTTGTGTGACGTCTTCGAAATGATCATGATGAGTGATTTAATTTCTTATTATCTTCTAGTGTCAAAATATTTGGCGCATCGGTTTAAGATTAAATGACAATTAAACAAAATGATACGTGCATAGCATTGAATTTGTTCTAAGGTTTTGTTTGAACTTATCTTTTGCTGCTAATAATTTATTATCAAAAACTCTGCAGAATCGATTTGTTGCGAGTCGGAGAATATATAAATAGAAAGTATTATTTTCATCGAAGATATCGATAATAGTTCATCAAAGATCGAACGTTTTATAGTAGGAGAATTTACTGTTATCTTAGAAAAGGAATCACAGAGAGCATTGGTATTATAATTAAGAATTAAAAGAGAGGCGAGATTTAAAAGAGGTCTGAGAATATGCTCCTGAAAACTAGCAGACTTCTGTAATTAATATAAAAATAGCAATATCATATAAAAAATAATTTCTTTATAAAAGCCGCTGGAACAATCTTTAAAATGAATCAATCTGTTTGCACAATATCGTAAATGATAAATGAAAACTGTAATGGAATGCAGAATAACCATAATCCAAAAATATTTATTTTGCAATGTTGTCATAAATTTCTCCGATTATCGGCAGAGCGTGAGTATAAATCGCGCAGTCAATGTGATATAAATATTTGCACAAAATATGCGAAAGTGTTGACAGAATTTGTGCCGAACGCAAATTTCAATGGAAATATGTGAAGATTGTGTAAACACTGCACTGAGTTTACATTCTACAGAACGAATTTTTGATAAATCAATCCCAGTGTTAACAAAAATATTTATAATGGGGAAGATGAAATAATTGCAACTCGATCCCCGTTTTCAAAAAGGTAATGTAATTTCGATGTATGTATACACGGTGTCGTGGCAGAAGCATTTTTTGCAGTGTGTTTAATGGAAATAACTTTACATTTCGTCATACTGCTCCGTGGAGTTCGAAATGAGCGAAAAAATGAAATTTCTATGCTTTACACCGAAGATCACTCTACTCAAATTGAACGTAAAATATTTAAGCGGAAAAATATTATCGTTGGTACATTGAATAGTGACACTCGCGAGAGGCGATAAAACATTTATTATTCGATCAGAACGGCCAGCCGCATGGCGGAGACGGACTGGGAGGGGAGGCCTTCAATAAAATATTGGGTGCAACGACCGCACCATATTTAGTCGAACGCACCCAAACATAGAAAATGAAAATTATGCTTGAACTTTTCCAAGCATTTTTTCATTTTATATATTCGCCTTTCAACGCGGAGTAGACATACATATTTAATTGCAAAATGATGTTTATAACGAGAACTCAGTTTATTTAAAAGCTCACAATCCATTTCTATAAAATGGTAAGTATGTATGTGTTAAGGAGTGTCACGTGCTAGTAATCAGGGCTGTGGATTGTGGAGTCGGATAAAATAAAGACGACTCAAACTTCGAATTGATTTTTTCAAATATTTCCGTTTAACTAACATATCTGTAAAACACGGTTATTGGAATAATTCTAGTAGATTTCACCAATCAATATGATAACGAACGATAACGAACGATAGTTCTGATGAAGGCATACGCCGAAATAGCTATCAACTGATTTAAAAAAAATGTAGAACTAAATACTTTGCTATTGTTAACCGTATTACAATGGAGTTCCACCAAATAAATCGAAATTCAATCAATGATGAATAAACTAAAAATTGTTCAATATCTTTAGATTATTTTTTACACGTTTTTCCGACTCCGCCTCTGAAAAAACACGCGACTCCACGACTCCCAACTCTACAGCCTTGCTAGCAATGCTACTTTTAAACGTCAGAGGGTGAAAATCGGTGTTATGGTAGAAAGCTGTAATAAGGTACAATTTAAGGTATATTTTGAATACTTTACGTTAACTTAAAAAAGTATTTGTTATAAAATGTGAAAATGGTTGATTTTGACGTAGAGAAAACAGATAATATATTTTTTTAATTAAAAAGAGCCATTTGAGATTCGAATCAATACCTAGTAGAAGTAAATTTTTACAATTCATTCAGTTCCAAAATTTCACGTCATGTCAAATAACACAAACAATCGTTGATTTCAATTGTGTATTGAAAAAAGTATAAATATTGAAATTAAATGATACATGCATATCGACAAGATTTTTGACACGGCGGTAGGGATTTAATTCTTGGCAATGTCACTCACCTAATTAGATTTTTTAATTTTTAAAATAAGAGACCAGGGCATGTGTTTCTGATATCTTTCCTTCTCGAGTTGATCTCGAATATCATTAAAAAGTTTATCTCATGTGATTTAAAAATATCTAGCTCCTTGGGGAACATTAGCTGCGATTGAATTTTTAAAAAAAAAATGATTGATTAACTATTATTATAAATAAGTTTCGAAAGTGGCAGAGCAGCGCGACATATTTTTACGATTCGATATATTTTTCTCCGATATCGCGCGCACGGAGATGGAAGAAAATGGCAGGCGCAGAAAAACACAATGATTGCCGTGAAACGGACGGCTGGCCATAAAGCCAGCGGCAACTACATTGAGCGCAAGAGAAGGGCCCCAAGTCATAAAACGTGTAGGATCAAAACACGCCGCACGCCGGACCGACATTATTTCTCAACCCTCAGCACCCCCTTGCGCACTTCAGACCGGTGGAATTGTTTAAGGGCACACATTTCTCGAGTCGAGGAGTTTACCTTGCTAGGTGATTCCAGAGAATGTTTAAAAGAGAAATAATCGTTTAGGGAACGATACCAGAAAAAGGGAAACGAAGGCACTGGAGAGGTGGTGACCTAAATAAAAAGCTATAGTTAAATCGCATGTTTATAAGCTGGTCTTTAACCTATTGTGGAGCATATGGACTCGCAATGGAAAACTGGTTGAACTTCAGACGCTCAGCCTTACTGTGTATACAACGATATCGTTCTAAGTAAGGTTTATACAAACACCGGTTACCGAATTTCAATCCTAATAAAACTCGGCTTAAAAAAAAGCGATTTTTTTTAAAAACATCGTTTATTTATTATAAACAATGTTACAAAAAGATAATTAAATTTATAATTAATTCTTTCAGTATTCATATTCGGCGGTAGACTTATTATACCTATCCCGTACTCGATAAGCGTACCCAGGTCAAAATTCAAGTCAGTAAAAAAATAAACAATTTTTAAAAATAAAAAAAATAATATTTAAAGCAGGGTTATCAATTTGAAAAAACCGACTTGCAATCGTTTTTAAATTTGCTTGAAAACCAACAAGCCCTAGTTGTAAACCAATGCTATTACAAAACAGAATGGGTGGATAACATCACTCAAAATCAAGCTTTGTTTTTGTATCAACGATTACGCCAAATATTATTATTGCTCCATAATCGTTTGCTCCCACTTGATTCGCTTAAACCAGGGAGGGGCAAACTTTTCGGAAGAAGGGCCAAATTCAGGAATTCAAAATGAGCGGCGGGCCGCAAGTAAAATATCAATTTTATATGTACACTATTTATTATCATAAAAAAATATATTACAGAAAAAAAACAATCTAATGAGATGAATGGAACTGTTTTACGTCTTTTTAAACTTTTAAACAAAAAAAAAATGAAATTCAGGTGTTAATTTTGTAGCTGAGATTCTTAAAACCGATTGTAAATGTTCATCGGTGATATTTGATCGTAAAGAGTTTTTATTGAGGTTCATGATTGAAAATGTCGGTTCACATATATAGCTTGATCCAAAAATAAATAACATTTTTCGAGCAACATCTTTAAGCTGGTTGAATTTGTCCGAATTAATTGCGTTATAAAATTTTCAGATTTCTTCACGACGGTACAATTCCCTTAAATCAGGGTCACACTGTACATCAATACTCGCAAGTTGTAGCTTAAACTTATAATATTTATTTAAAAAGGCGTTAAAAGATGGAAACGTGTTTATTTAAAAACGGGCCGCGGTTTGCCCGTGCCCAGCTGGCTTAAACTATATTATTTCATATCAAACATGCAACCTAGAGGTGTGAAAATTTGGATTTGAACGCCAAAAAAAGTTATTTCTCGACAGTTTAGGTCTGGTATTTATCGACGTCGGTCAGTATTTTAATTATATTTTTTTACTTTTGATTCTCAGCTAAATGCAAATGTTGAAAAAATTGTTAAATATTCTTAAATAAACAAATGTGTGATATTTAATAATTATTATATCACGTGACAATACTTGTGTGAATGTACATAATTTGAACGATTCAAATTTAATATTGAAATTCCACCAAGCACCTTCAGTCGAAAACATAAATTAAATTGTTTACTAGGAAACAAATCTTTGAGATACTATAGCTGCACCAACATCATTTGTATTAAATTGGTTTTGAACAAGCATACGCCAGATGAATTCGTCATGAGCGAAACCGGCCCTGATTTTGCTAAATAAAAGTGGAAGTAGCACAAATAAATATTGTATTTTTTAATATGTCTTTCCACCAAGTAAAGACTGAAAACACCCTAAAATAAATACAGTATAAGTCAACATTTATATTTAAAAAAAGTCTATTGCAATCGTCAAGAACTTGAACGCAAAAAATTCTAGTAAGTAGACATCTCACCGCTAGGATAGAGAAATATTTATTGAAATTTTAGTAAATAATAATGGAAACAATAAAAATATTAAACGGTCAGAATATTTAATAACAATTTTGGTTAGTAGGTTAGGTTTTTTTAAAATTTTATTTGAATTATGACAATTTATTCTGACCGATATATTCTGACCATTTAATAAAAAATCTGACCAGTGTTATTTAAATTCTGACCAGAAAAATACGAGCCAATAATAATTATTAAAGTATGCAGAACATTTTCCGTTGTGTTAAGAATATCCACAAGACACTGAAGAGTATAAAAGAGATAAAATTTTCAATAGCCATTTTAATTCTCATATAAGCAGAATACATTTTTTTAAACCGTCTTTGATGACGGTATAAGAAAGTTTTCAGAAGGTTAATATTGCAGTTCTTTGAAAGCCTTTCATATATGAGTTTACTGATGACGGATAATGGTATATATAAGGTTTCATAGTTTTCAGAAAAACGCAGAAAATAGGACAAACCTTTTTATGAAAGACAGAAAAAATAACACGAAGAAGGCGGATAGGGACCAATGAATCGAGCTTAGCCTGCAAAAACAAAGACAATGTCGGTAATATCCACTAACTGTAATAAAGGTAAAGGTGGAGCCATAACTCATACGGTTGGAGACGAGGTTCGGTCAAAATGTTCGCACTTTGTGTCAACAAAGACGTACAGATACATTGCTAGCCGGAGTTTTTTTACAGTTAATGCCAATGCGTCAAATTAAACTCGAGTTAAATTGACATCATAATCACCCATGTCTTAGGTCTCAAATTTAAATATCTATATTTTACATTTACCGGGGATCGAGCCCAGATCCACCTGGTTGGTAGAGCAAGCTCTAACCAACTGTAGATCACAGCGGGCGACTATGTTATATAGCAAGAGTTTGATATTTTCAATGACATTTTCCTGAAATAAAAATATCTTACGCCAGTCATTTATATATTATATTATTGTTTATAAAGTATTTATCAGAATAATGATTTTTTTTTATGTAACTTCAATACATTATGATATCTTTTCTATTGTAGCTAAAACCGACTAAGCAAATAGTATTTTGAGTGAAGTGACGATTTTCTGCATAGCTATAGTCGTATGACTTACCAGTTCTTCGAAGACTTGGATTATTTACGCCCTTATCGCTTGATATTCAAAGACCTTACCTGAAACAAAAAAAAAATACTTTATAAAACAGGAAAGAAAACGTAAAAATAATGCAGCCAAGATGCTAATAAAAAATGAAGGAAAAAGAGTTTGTTCACCGACCGGTATGAGGTATCCGTTACATAGAAAATGTCGACAAGATTCATTATCCTTCCACAAGATAGATTTTTACATCCGTACGTTTTTTCAGTCTAAGAAGCGGACCTTCTGCAGCATGGCCGTCTAAGAATACGGGTATTTTGCAAGTTAACTGCATTATTAAAAACTATTTTTTTATGTTGAGAATTTCGTAAACAAATTGTGAAATAACGAGCATGATACGTTTCGTTTTTTTTGAGAAGTTTCATAGACTGGTTATATAACGACAAAACGTTGTCTTATGTGTAAAGTATTTATTATAATCACTTATGAAATTGGGTTGATTTCAATGGAGACATACCCAGAAGTTGAGAATTGCCACAAGTCCTAAAAATTGGGCCAAAGAGGGGTGATTTTCAACGGAATCAAAAATAATAGCATATTAAAATAAATTAAAAATGATATTTGTATATGCCATCTATTTTCTCTCACAATGTGGAGTGTATGACCTTCTAACTGTCGAAATCTCAAAAGGAGATTTTGTACGAGAACTGCTTGCTACTCAGTTGCTCGACCCTTCATTTTTCGAAAAGATTAAGAATAGAAAAGCTCTATAGAGCTAGGACAGGACTAGTGGTATGATAATCGCTCTAACTTCGCCCCGTCAATTTAAGATTGAAAGGTTGGTAGAGAAATTTTAGACATCACAAACATCCATGAATTCAAACAGAAATCGATTGAATATGCTGTCCGGATCAATACTGGGATTTAAACTCGTGAGATTTGTCACGGAAGCCAACGCCTCTAGAGTTCTTTATATTTTAACAATTCATTAAATACCAGTTATATCTAGTTGATATTTATTGTAACATATCAATGTAACGCAAATTTGATTGGGGTCACTTTGTACCCTTGATCCTATTTTCGACGTCTCGGTAATAAAATACAGGAATCGTTTCTGTATAATATGTTATGACTAGGCGATGAGTTGATTATTATTACAATGATTTTCTATAAACAATATATAACTACTTATATAAGCGAATTTTTCAAAAAAATATTGCTTTCATTTATCGTAATTCATTTAAAAAAAAACAATGATAAATGCTTGAATAAAAAGACTTTCAAGCTTACACATTTAAACGGAAGATACCGTTAATTATGATTTAAAACGATCTATCACCATATACGTACTAAACTTTCTTTAAAAGATCCAAAATAATGAAGTCTAAATTGGAATTCAGATACCTAGGTGAATGTGTTTTCGCAGCGAGTGTGGTAGATGTGAGAAAAAAACGACGGACGCCACAAAACTAAAGCTGGGAGCTTCTTCGAGATTGGTTTCGCGCCTCCCTCTGATTAATAAGGGCTGTTACCCGGACGATACACTCTACCTAACACCACACTACCCTACTCTCATCATATGTGTTATGGGAAACTATACTCAACATATGTATATAGGCACGAGCGTTAATGCTACAATACGTTTTTTCTTTACAAATCAATTTAATAAGGTGGAGAAATATTAAAATACTTTAGTAATACAAATATTATTTTATAAACGGTTTAAAGTCATTTCGGCTTATGCCCTCATCAGAACTTTGTTAAAACTTATGTGAAGGCAGCTATGTATATCACTTAATTTCAGAAAGACACGTGTTCAATCAGGAACAAGGGATAAAAATGTTGCATCCAAATACAGAGGCTCATAAATTCTTTTTCCAGGAAATTTTATAAATAAATAGCGCACAAATGAACTGTCTTCCGATTTTAAATGGGCAGTTAATGCCAGGCTTTCCACTTTTATACCCTATATAAATATAATCATAAAACCTTTTCCAACAAACAAAAGTAAATGTAATTCTTAAAACTACTCACCATTCAAATCTGTGTGCATTCCCATGGGCTAATCCTTTTCGTCAGCAATAGCTTTAAGCTCAATGATACATTTATTTCTTATATAAACACGAAACATTAATTTACTAAGCGTCGGTTCAAGTTCATCCGTGCACTTGAACGACTGAAGATGCCGAAAGCCGAAACCCGGGTCGTAAGTGACAAATTTTGTGTGAATGTACATAATTTGAACGATTCAAATTTGATTGATATCTGTTTGGTTATTGCGTATGTCTCATTGGACTGAATATACATATTAAATAGACCCTAAGGTAAATGCACTATGACAGCCAGAAATGAAACTGAAAAAAACATTTTTACGATCCATTTCTACAAATTAAATGGAATTTTAATCAATAAATAAATTTCGTAGTTAAGGAATAGATTCATCCTACACAACATAACAGGTTTCGGTGTCGAGAGTTAATTTCATTCATTGCAAAACAATTCTGGGTATCATCACGGCATTTATATACGCTGTAAATTTAGGTGACACTAAAAAGGGGCTAACACAAAACGAACCCTAAGTGATAACCATCCGAAAATTTCACACGTACAAGTAGAAAAATGCTATAGGACGGGGCCACGAATTCAGACACTGACGTAGAGGAGCACTCGTAGTGGGGTGTCATTGTTGTGAGTTTTATTATGCGCTTCATTGGGGTTTTCCATGATAAAAAAGGTTAACGTGCACGAAAAAAGTGGACTCCACTTTGTAGGATACGTTTGCGGACCGTGAGTATGATGGAAAACGCGTGGTTTTTTGTGTGTAGATTTAGGGACGCTATTTAATTTAACATTTCACGTGATTTTAACGATTTATTTTGACACAATAAAATAGAATCGATGAACATACGAAAATTGTTTATTTCGATTCGAAATCTATAATGTTACTGATGTAGTTAATATAATATTACTGAATACTATTTTAACATCGCAACATCGTCTGGAGTCTGAACTAAGCGTTGGATAAAACGGATTTTTGCGTACTTTTTTGTCTAGATATGAATATTAATACAAGTTTTGTTTATTTTATTATACTTACACAAACTCATTGTAATTGAAGTCTTTTTACACATTGTGATTAGGGTCTCCAATCCCAGGATCCCGACATTGGTACGGTCGCGATCCCGGAATTTCGGGATTGAGAAATTTTTAGTAAATCCTGAAAACACATAAGATTTCGGATTTGGAAGAGCTAAAAAAAAACGAGTCACGTTGATATTTTGGGCAAAAAGCATAGAGATTTGAGATTTTCAAATACCTCGATGAGCTAAAAAAAGAAAACGAGTCACGGAGATATTTTAGGGAAAAATTATAGGAATTTGGGACTATAAAATTAGACGATTTCACGTTGAGTGCCGAATCCCGGGGTCCCGGGATTGGATACCCTAATTGTGACTTCTTTCGGTGCTTGGTAAAAATGGTGGGTCAGCCACTATTTTTTAGCTACATCGAGATTTATATGAAAATATAAGATTCAATTCACTAACACTGTTGCGCGAAAATTGCTTTTTTTGTTAATTCTTTCTAGACATTTTTATAAATAGTTAAAATTTCTCAAACCATAGATGTAAAATATCATTTTGATTAATTCGCCTTTTATACAAAAACATAAAGTTTTCTAATTTATTGACAATGATTGTTGTAGAAATAATACGGTTAAAATTGACGAAACCTAGAAAGGAAGGAAATAATACTATTCTGCTATTAATTACATGTTGGGTGTATATTATCTGGTCAAATGTTTACGGCTCTTCTAAAATGTCGGCCATTGTGGTGATATGGCAAGCGCCCTAAAAAAGTTTCAACCTCTCTGTCTCATAGATCCCAGTGTAGAGGGAATAGGCCGTTGCTTTACTTTGCCCTGCCATTATTTATACCCCAGAGGTCCAAGAACTTAATCAACGTGGCCTGTTCCACAAATTCTGAGGATTTTTCGGTCAGAGACGAAAATTTTAGGGCAAATAAGACACACGTTATTTGAGAAGACGAAACTAAGCACGTTATTTAGTTGCAAGTTGTATCTAATCATAATATTATATGGAGAAAAAAATGTAGAAGTATTTTTAAAATGTAGATACGTAAAAACATACAACACTTTAATTTTATGAAATTAGAATAAAATAAATAAAAAGAGATCAGTATAAAAATGTGTTGGCAACATTTTTTGGTAATTGTGTAAATCAAAATTTGCAAAATAAAAGTGCTTTTCTCAAAAATATAAGCTTATGACATACTAATGACATACTTGACAATAATACCGGGAATTCACCATCGTTCGTTTTGGCGGTGGGGACAATAGCTACCATTAATTAATTATTATCATTTCAAATAAGTTCGTGGTATTTTTTTTTGTTTAATTAACATTGCATAAGATTGACAAATTATTAATTTAAAACTTTTAAAATGCAGAAAAAAACATACTTAATACAATTTAATATTAAAAGCAGTAGAAAAAAAAATGGCAAGGAAGTCAACTGAGTACGCTCCGACGAACTTTACTTTAATACATTAAAAATAGCATTCGTCGGAACTCACCCACGTCTACGTGGAATATGTCGACATCCGAAGCAATATTGTTGAACACCGTAAAAGCTCTCCCCAGTGGCATCCTGGATGGTTCTACACCTTGCGAGAACAAACAATTCATGTCCACGATTTCTCTTATATTATATCTTGATTGATGCGAGGAACATGAATTGTAAACGAATAATTAGCAGGTAACGCAAATTTTGGTACAAATATCACATATCTTAAATTTTCCCAGAGATTTTATGCGGATTGACAATGCTTTTAAATAAGGGTGAAAAGTTTCGGTGATCGGGGATGGTGGAGCTATTTCAAGAATATATTGGCAAGTTTGAATACTACACGAAAGTTGAGCGTAGCAGGCTATTCAAAACAAATAATATATAAATGGTGGAATTGTAAAAGCCCAAGAGTTTGCTATCGAAAGTTTAACGGTACGAGAAAAAGCGGAGAAGGGATTACCAATTACAATGGAGCTCGATTAACTACCGAAAACAGCAAAGAGCGAGATGAATCAGACAGTGATGACAAATACACGGCACATGAAATTATTTTCAGACATGAACTGAAAGAATTCATATATTTTATGGATTCAACGGTAACTTTGTGGAAGTTCATTTATTTAATATCACTAAACAAATGAAATAACCAGAGATGAAAGGTGAAAAAAAAAATAATTAATAAACATTAAGTTTTATAAGTTGCAAATTATCCTAAAATCTTTAGTAGTACTGATTGCGCAAAATTTCTATCTTACCCCCTCCCTACGCCCAGCAGAAAAGGACAAACCCCGACTTTTATTTTGTAATTAACAACTTAAGAATTATAATCAATTTTTAGTTTATTGGCAAAACCTTACGATTTTAAGTCTGATGATGCATCTCGAAGAGGGGAAACGCGTGTCACATTTTGGAACACGAGTGGAAAATCTATGTTATAGAATTTCACTTTACATGAAAGAATTTAATTCCATAACGTACTAACGTATTCAACTAAGAAACTGAATGGTTATTAAATATTAATTAATTTTGAGCTTCAAGCGCATCGGCGCATATTTTATTTTTTTAGTGTTGTTACTCATACTTTGTCCGACGATAGAAGAGTGACAAGCAGACAGCGTTGGTGCTACCAATTACTCCCAACTTCCTTGTACTTTTAGATTTCGGAAAAATATTACAATTATGACGTAGATAAATAAGCAATTTTATTTTGTCTCGTTTCTATTCTCGGAAAAAGGTTACTTAAGCTCCAACATGTTGATTTTTCGGAACTAGCTTTTATGTATCATATAAATACAATATTGATATTGGAAACAATCTGACTAATAAGCCTGGTAATGAGGTACGACATACGCTCTTAACACGTTCATACCTCTGAACGTAGATGACTTTTGACAAATGTAAGTATAAAACCTGCTCGTGGCATTTTGATATCTTGGGTAACATACTTGAATCAGGACAATGGTCTTGTGAAACCGTAAGACCGAACAATTAGTCATTACGATTTATACACCCTGATATTATAATAATTGATTGCCAAAAAAGGTTCACCGGGGCTGGTATAAAGCAATCCGCCACCTACCGCTGATCCAGCGGACAAAAACAGCCCAGAGCCTTATCTCAGATAACCACCCCCAATCCGCTCCGCCCGAAACCAGGCCGCAGATGAAACGTGCTCGAAATTGCCTTTTAAGAATTTAGCGTCTTCAACGGCGGAGTCGCGATTATGCTTTAATAACCTTTTGTGCGTACATATTTCGTGGCGCCCCTGGCTTCAAGTAATGCACTGATTTGTTCCGTCGTGTGATTTTTACGTTAACACTTCAGGAATTCGTACACCTGCATATACTTTACCTTCATCGTAGGAAACTTCAACTGTAAGACAAGAGAATCTCAGTTAATTAGGGCTACCATTTAAATCCACTTTCGATTCAAAATATCGTTGTAAAGTGGTTGAAAAACATACTGACATCTTTACAGTCGTAAATACAACAATTTATAGTTGTATGAATTTTTAATCATGCAAACACTAAAATTAAATTTAATTTACAAATCTAAGCAAAGTCGAAAAAGACATATTTATAACCACAAATCACGATAGATCCTCAAAATATTTGTCTCATGATGTTGAAAAAATTGAAAATCAACAAAAATATTATACTTACAATTTTCTACAGCGGAATTTAATTGTACATCGACTGTGGAAAGGAAAAAGGAAGTAACCCACGGTTTATTCAAAACAGCTTCTTTTATATAATCACGATGTATCAAACTTGATACACGTTTTATCAAAAGGATGTAAGCTGCAAAGGCCGAATTAGTATCTAAATTTAGCTTTTAAGTTTGAAAAAAGATGAGCTTATGAATATTGTAACCAAGAAAAAAGACTGAAAAAAAGGATTTTTCCAGACAATTTCTTTAATTAATATAAGATTATGTCAATTTAACGCCAGCTTAGAAGTCTCCGTCCACTTCAAGATTGTGTATATTTCATAATTTGCATATGGCCCAAAATTATCAAAACACATGTGTGGGTTACATCCTTTTTCCTTTCCACCGTCGATATGTTGACGATTTTAAGGTTATTGGCAAATTTAGTCGCGATAGTACGTGAAACAGCGACATTCTGTTACATGTGAAGATATTAGAAAGAGCTCTTGTCCACCCAACATCTCTCGCTTGATAAGAAAAAAGTCCCCGCAAGAATCAATGCTTCGGAATCTCGATCCACCGCGATTAGTCCTCCCCCTACTCTCAGAGTTAATTAAAAGGGGGCGGTAACTCAAGGCGATTGCGGCGGGTTAGCAAAGAACTGAGAAGGGCAAAGCACCCACGGGATTCGAACTCTAACACACGAAAACTTAACTACTGCACTACAGTAATACCACACAATGGATGAGCACAAAAGCTCCGGCAAAACGTGAGAGAAGAACAAGAGAGCTTTTTGTATTTAAGTTAACATACATACCGTGTAAGATATAGCCCCACTGTGTAGAAAAAGTGTTTAATGGGAACAGTAGATTCACAACTATTTTCGGCCAATGTCGGATTTTTTAAAATGTTTTTCTATGCCGCGGGTGATATTTAAGAGGTGTTTGTTTTTAAATGCAAAAATATTACATTATGAATTCGAATCCAACTAGTTTCATTTATTATACATGAAAGCATACACTTTTTTAATAGTAAAAATGCGGAAAATCTCAAATCGTGGTGGAAAAAACGAAAAGACAAATAGCGCATTTTTGGTTCGGTTTTATCACAAATTACTAATGAAAATACAAAGTTTTCTGCTACTAAAAGTTATATTTAATTAAAATTCGAAAGCGAGGTTACGTTAAGCATTATGATAATATTTATAATTAATTCAAATATGATTTATTGGTAGAGATCTGATTCTGACAGATTATGATTCCTGTATAGGTTTGATTGAGTCTTAGATAACAGGTCTTCAGAAAATGATTTTCTAATAATAGTATATGTATTATGATAGACAAGACCGATTACGGCGTCCAAAATAATAGTCCCTCGGGTATTCCAAATAGTGAGTTACCGCAGGTCCGGGTTCGGTGTCGCATTAAGTCCCTATCGCGGCTAATTTTACAATCCGTTTTGCGGCAGCACACAAAAAGCTCCCGGACCGGAAGGGTAAGACTGTGCTTTTCGGCAAGGAAAATTCGATTTCACCCTGGGGTGGAATCGCATCATACGGTCCGGGGGTTTCGCCGGGTTTGATGGAAACAAATGTGACATGAAATTGAATATACACGTGGAGTGTATGATTTTATGACTGGGTTTTTCGCCTTATATGAACTTTGGACGGCATAAAAAGAATATTTCATCATCATAATATT
The DNA here is from genome assembly GCA_031772345.1 of Himalopsyche anomala. Taxonomy (NCBI): domain Eukaryota; kingdom Metazoa; phylum Arthropoda; class Insecta; order Trichoptera; family Rhyacophilidae; genus Himalopsyche; species Himalopsyche anomala. The sequence continues at coordinate 575,283 of CM062830.1, forward strand.
TCAAGCAATCTTAAATAATACTAGATACGAATTATGAATAAAATCTGCGTGCAATCCAATATGAGTCAAAAAAAAGAATGAGAAAAAGACTAGCGTTTTCGTGTCTTCGTTTTCGTCCACGCTTCACGAAATTTAAAAATACACAATGAAAAAGTGTGAGATTTTTGTATTAAAAACACGAAGAAAACATTTGATATTTTTACAAATTAATTTACAGCACTTCAAACAAATAAGTACATGACGAGTTGAATAGAATACGGAGAATTAAATCTTGTTATGATAAAAGAAATCTTTTCAGTGTAATGCTGAGACCGGGACGGGCGGGTGCAAAGTTTTAATAACAAACACGACCCCCCCCCCGGGTCGAGCCCCGAAGGACGTCTGGTCGAATAAATAGACGCGCGGATCTACCCCACCCGCCAGAGCACTGCTGAAAAAGTGTTTTTTTCCTACCCGCACCGAGAGATTTCCCACAGAGCCGCCGCTGGGTATACACGGATGGGCCGTGTAGTCAATTAATAAAGTAAAAAAATCTTTCAGTTTATTTTCACACTCGATCTGAAAAGAGCTTGATAAAATGAATAAAGGTGTTTTATCACAATTATAAAGTGTATTTTCAAGTAGACTCGACTTGTCTTTAACACGGGTTTTTATTACACGATTTTGAAACCACTAAAAAGAAAAATGATATATTTTTACACGAAATATCTATTTGAACACGGTTTCTTGACACATACACGGTCAACAGATTTCATAATGACGATCAATTTAACAACACAAAACAATAGTAACAAACGTAAGGCTTCATTAGATTCGAACACATTAGACGTGTTAACCATTGCTATCGATGAAAGCGACTTATGTCCAGTCCCTCATAAAAGTCTCCGTATATAATCAAGTAGCGATAAAAGGTATTATCTTTTCTCAATTAAAAGAATGTTTTGTGTAATGTACTTATTGTGTTTTCATAAATATTTTTTTTACACGACTTTCACTACAATATATATCACTAGGTTATATATTCGTTACGTCGGATGAGATATTACTTTTCAATCATTCATAAATCTTAGATAAATAATATTTTATTTATTTATTTATTGTTTAAAATTAAAATTATAGTACATGACATAACAGCTTACGCCAATTCGCCATGTACTTGACAAATATAAAGACACAAAATATAAAATAAAACTACATCTATATATATAAAACAAAGTCGGGTTATTTACACCACGTATATCTCGAGAATTACTCCAAGGATTTCAATGATCTTTGCTTTATAAAATTCCTTTTTGCCTAGAATAGCAGAATAAGCATTAAAACATCGGAAAAATATCACGGAAAATAAATTATAAAGAAAATAAATATCTTCATACAGAATAAATTTTTCAAATGACGAATAGCGTCATCAAACGATAAAATGTCGTAAGCTGGTTTCAGAAAAATCCACCAGATCGCACTGTTTTCTATATTTGTTTGTTTTTGCTTTTTTTGCGTACTACTGACTTATAAAAAAAAATAAATTTAGAATATGGATTAGAATAAAAGAAATCGATGATATGAAATTAAAACGAAAGAAAATCGGACAATATTGAAATAAGGTTATGTTTATAATTAGGTATATAAATTTTTGACAACAATATTTTGCACGAACGTTGTTTTACTCTGAGATGACACGTTATTACACTTGAAACGCTATATCGAAGAAATTTTAACGTCAAAAGCAAAGCGTTGCGGTTCCTGATCACCCGAATGACTATTGATGCTCTTGGTCGCATTTACACAGTTCATCCGAAAAATGACGAATGTTTCTACTTGCATGTCAAGAGCTCAATTTGCTTGAAAATTATACTTATTGGGACATGCCAATCACTGAAGAAATTGTTTCTGGATCTCCATGTCAGATACGCACATTATTTTCTATCATTATTTTGACATGCTTCACATCGAATCCATGTGAGCTCTGGAACAAGTTCAAGGATGACATTTTACATCGAATTCGTGTCAGTTCAAGGAATCCCGATCTCGAGGTGAATGAAAAGATAAATAACCAGACTTTGATTTAGATCGAAGACATGTGTTACCTCATGTGAGGCATTTTGTTAATCAAGTTAGGAATGCCAACTTAAAACTAAGTCGAAACTAAATCTTCAATATCCATTTAAAAAAAAACTTTTAGGAATTTATGTCTCATGTTCATCACCGTCGCTAAAATATATACTGAAATGTGAAAAGACGAATGAAAGTACATAAAATCAGAAGGTATGTAAAAAAAAATCAGTATACTTTTCATGTATATTATATTGTTATAGAATACTATCAAATCATTATTTTATTTTTGATCCCTATATACAGTCAATCCTGTTTTTATGCGGTTTTTTTATGCGATTTCGAAGTAATGCGATTTTTTAGAAATGCATTTTTTTAAATGTACCATATTTTACGATATATAAAAATGTTAAATATTACATCGAGAGCATATATTGTTGTATTTTTGATAGAATAGAGAGAATTATAAACACAACCGACATTTGAAAAAAAAATACGATTTCGGACTGTTTAAATCATGTTGCATCTGCCATCGCTGAATTAAGTCCACCTAATTAGGTGTGTTACAGTCGATGAAACCATTGAAGCATCGGTAATATCAGCTGAAATGATTACTTTAGCACCTGAACTTGGCGAAGAAAGGTTTGATACCTTTAGCGAAAATTATATCGACGAATTACTTACAGATAAAGCTATAAGTGACGAAGATGTTCATAATTTAAATTTAATTATTGACAAAAAACCAGAAAACAATGACGAACTGAAAGAAATTCCAGTTTCTTCACTGCGAAAATAATTGAAGAAGGTATCAAACTTTTCAGTAAATTAGAAGATCATTTCTTTCTAAATGATTCAAATTCTGATCGCGCATTCAAGTTTCAACGATAACTTTAAAATATATATATATATGGGTATAATAAACTGCATAAACAATTAATTATCGAAAAAGAAAATCTGAACAAACTCTGATCACTAATTTCATTGTTAGAAAACAACCATAGTTTTATGAAATTGATGCGCATACTATTTCTTCTGAAAAAGAGTGATTTAGAACCACATGCTTTAAAACACACATAGAATTGTCATACAGTGACTATTTTTTAATATTTTTACGCCGTGGTTTTCCCCTAATTTTCTTATACTTTGCGATTTAGTGTATATTTTAACTCGCTGTTTCAAAGTTATGCGGATTTTAAAATTTAAGTAACGCACCCTACTATTTCTATGGAAGTCAAGTTTTTTTTATGCGATTTTTTTTTGCGATATTTCGTGGAACACATCTACCGCATAAAAACAGGATTGACTGTATAGTTGTTTGTATGTGTGGAACATTAAACAAAAATATATATTTTTTTCTAATGAAAGATAATCTCATAAATATAATATTGAAGATTTGGAAAATGTTGTGTTCTTTGTTATAATGAGAATTTATGTCATTTCGTAATATAAAAAATATGAAAATTTAGAATGAACTTTCGTAAAATTATAAAAAAGTATTATTTGAATAATTTTGAAAAGATCCCTGTCATTATGTAAGAGTCTTACAGTTCTGTGAACATGAAAAATCTGAAAAACAACCAACAATTCCCTTCGGGTCGACATTTCGAATCATTTCGAACTGTCAATGGCGTCGTATGCCTAACATTTCGTGCCGCATGTCAATAGCTCAATTTGCTTGAAAAATAAACTCATTGGGACATGACAATCGCTGAAGCAATTGTTTCTGCGTCTCCAAGTCAGATAGGCACATTATTTGCTATCATTTTTTTGACATGCTTCCCATCGAATCCACGTGAATTGTGGAAAAAGTACAAGGATGACATGTCCGAAGACACTTTACACCGAATTCGCGTCAGTTCAGGGAATCCCGATCTCGAGGTGAATGAGGAGATACATAACCAGGCGTTGCTTTTGATCGAAGATATGTGTTACCTCATGCGCTGCATGATGCGTCGCCAGATCGAGGAATGAACGACGCTTTCAATCGAGAATCGGAACGTAAACGTGAATATGATCGAGATGCATTGAACCAATCACTTCGAACGAATGTTCCACTGTTGAACCCCCAACAGAAAGTGTACGATACTTTAATGAAGGCAATTGATGAGGGAAATGGTGGCTTATTTTTCCTCCGCATTGGAAGCACTCAACCGAACTATGAAAGATCAGCGCAATGACTCAAAATGTTTTGGAGGCGCAATGATTCTACTATCTGGCGATTTTCGCCAAACACTACCAGTTATTCCAAGATCGACCGCTGCCGATGAAATAAACGCTTGACTTAAAACATCGACTCTGTGGCGCTATGTTAAGAAACTTCAGTTAACGACAAACATGCGAGTTGCATTTCTAAACGACCATCTGCCGCAGATTTCTCCAAGCATTTGCTGACTATCTGTAACGGCCGTGTTCCTGTCGACGAATCGAATGGATTGATTTCGTTTTTGCCGAATTTTTGAAATTTCGTCTCATCGAAGGACAATCAACAAAGTGTTCCTGAATATCATTGCTAATCACAAACATCATAATTGGTTGAGTGAACGAGCAATTTTTGCAGCAAATAACAAAGATGTGGATCATTTCAACTTCACAATTCAAAATCAAATCGTTGGTGCACTGTATTCCTTTAAATCTATCGACTGTGCCACGTGAATAACATCATTTCAATGTAATTAAAATATTTTTCATTTTTAATTTTGCACATTTATTGAACTTAATTCATTTTGAGTATTCATTCAAACTGAATTTAACTCATCCAATAAATTAACACAACATTTATTGATTCTGAGGCGGTACGAAGTTCGTCGGGCCAGCTAGT
>CM062830.1:580249-691373 GCA_031772345.1 Himalopsyche anomala
AAGCTAATGCTCCGAGGGAAAATGTTAAGTGAATACACTCAATCCAGAATACACCCGTTACAAACTAACATCACATTATTGTTTACATAGAGATACTTTTGACAAAACAATTAATTTTACTCAAAACTCAGGCAAAAAGGATAACTGAATATAAAAACAAATATACATTGTTTTTAACACTTATTGTTTTCTTCGCGGAAGAAAATCTAATATATTTGGCATACTTAAACTGTATGCACTAATGAATTACAACTTCCTAATGAATTCCTTATAATATCATTATTATATTTCATTGTTTCGATAAAGAATTGAGAAATACCTGACCTTTTGTAATGTTACAAAATACTTTTTTTTTTAAAACCATGTCAGTTCCCAATGTGGAGCATATGGACTCCTAATGGAGTTTATCTCAACAGAAGTGTTTCTACGAGAACTGCTTGTTACTCAGTTTCTCAACCTCTCTTTTTCCAAAGAGAGTATGGATAGACGGATAGGGCTAGGATGGTAATTAGTAGTAAACTAATCACTCTCGATATGCCCCGTTCATAGGATAGGATGGGTGAGAGGGGGAATTCAAGACATCACATACATCCATGCCTATGAACAGAAATTCATAAATCGATTGAAAAATCAATTTATAAAACTGTCCGTACCGGGATTTGAACCCGGGCCTTAGCCGACGCCAACAACGTTGACCACTCAACCACACAGGTGGCAAAATACTACGTGTTTATTAAAGAGTTTTATTGTTTTTAATGTGTTCCGGCCTCTATTATTTTTTAGGCTTAGAAGCATTTAGTGGATCAACTTTCAACCCTAGCGATTTGTATGCATAATAATTTTTTTAAAAAAAGTCGTTAGTTTCATTCTAACTCCGTTAAAAACAGTCCGAATTCATGTCTTTGACTCCGACTCCACAGTCCTGCTTTCCACCAAGTTTCGACAGTGAGTACATAAAAAAAGAAAATATCAAGGTATTGATATATATACTATTAAAGGCGAAACACACAATTTGTTAGACAAACTGCGAAATAACAAAGTTACTCTCGAATCTATCCAATAAATATATTTTCATATTTTGATAAATCTCGTGTTGAGCGAAACCGGCCCTGGTATTTATTAAAAAATGCGAAATTAGTACAAAAAATATATTTTTAAAAAACACAAATAGTAATTGACTCATCAAAAGAAATTATGTATCGAGACTAGTAGATAATAAGGGTGTAATGACGAAACAGCCTTCGATACATTAACGGTCCTTGTAGAATTAAAACTATTTTTCTTAATTGAGAATCGCTTACGGAAACCTGTACCGGATAGATAAAACGGCATTGATGTATTATTTGGCTGCGTAAATATTGAAACTGTACATTGGTCTTAAAAATCCGTTCTTGTGAATCAGCAAACCAAATTGCACCTCACTAAACAAACTGTACCTGGAAATACGATATGAACACGGTAAATTATATACTCGGTTGTTACGTCGAATTTGTTTGAGTTGATGATGTTTGTAATAATGTGTTATTGGTAAGGAATGATGTCAAACCACAAAGGTCCTTGGTAATTTTATAAATCACATTATGTTTATACTCAGCACAGGATAGTGAATAAGTCACAAATTACTAAAACGATAGTAAGCTGAATAAGCTTATATTATAACTAAGCCGTAAATTTGTACGGTAACACATCAATATGTGTTGTCACTACCGAAGCGAGATTTGCTAAATAACTAGTGTGTTTAGTATTAGTCAATTTTCAGCGACGTAGGCCTACGGCTTCCGACACGGGTAGAACCGGAACCGAGTACCCGTACTTTTTCAAAAGAACTGACAACTGGATAATGTATAACGGGTACCAAGACATTTAATTTCAATAAAATACTTGATTTCTCTGCCGAGATGCGAAACTTGCCGGATATACTTCTATTTCGGAAAACTTATTTAGAGATTAAAATTTTTAAAATTAAAAAAAACCCCATGCTAGAAAAGCTGTTTAATTTATTGACATTATATTCAATTTACTTCAACAGCAAATGGACGCGTATTTTTCGTTACTAAAAAAAACTCATCAAATATTCGAGGTTCTTTAAAGTATGAAACACTGGATGCATTATTTAAGATTTCGACAGAAGGTGCTTGGTGGAATTTCAATACTAAATTTGAATCGTTCAAATTATGTACATTCACACAAATTTTGTCACTAACGACCCGGGTTTCGCCTTTCGGCATCTTCAGGCGTACAAGTGCACGGATGAACTGGAACTGAATCGTTCAAATTAGGTTTGTACATTTACACAAATTTTGTCACAAACGACCCGGGTTTCGCCTTTCGGCATCTTCAGGCGTTCAAGTGCATAATTTAAGATTTCGACTGAAGGTGCTTGTTCAAGTTCATCCGGCAGTCGCCCGGCTACACGTGTATAGCCTGGCACGTATTGAATACACACGACGCTAGCCAACATTTGACTGTATGCGCCGTACAGACGACCGTCTCGTAGCAACGACAATGGAATGCGATAGTGCAATTGGGGGATTTGCGGCGAATATTTCAAGCCAGCGCGTAATTAGGGGTAGTGCAGTTAGGGGTTCCACTGTATTATACTCTGAAGAATATAATGAATTTTAACCCTGGGTCAATATATGATAGTTGGCAAAAAATATTCGGAATCCAACTAATTACATTAATTCATTTGGGCGGGTATTTGGATGCTCTAATACTAGATGTAGCGTACAATTTGTAAAACGTTCGACTAACATTCAACGCAAAACATCCAACTTGTTGCTATCATTTATTTCTATGTAGAATAAGTGAAACATCTTTTCGAGAGTTTGATGCGAAAAAAAAACGTCGCACTAAGAAATATCTACATTACGGCGAGTCGTCACTCAATTATCGTCACTCAAGTACAAGCGAGAGAGAGCGATAAAAAGGCGAAATTATTATCGCTATCGATTGGCGAAATTTGGCGAATCGCAAAAAAGGGAGACAGTCGCTTAATAAGGCGATTCATTGATATCCACTTAAGCCGAGATTCGCAGGGACGGCACGCCGCGGGAATCTCGAACGCGGCCGGGATGACCGTAGAATATTATGCGGCAAAAACGGGCGAATTCCAATGAGCGTTAGCGGTGGGTACTTGCGGACAAAATTTATCGACGTCATTTCGGAATTGGGCAAAAACGGATGCTCATTCAGATTGTTCCGATAAGGATACGTTTTTTTTTGGACGACATAATGACAACGTGCCAAATTGATACGATACCCGATTCAAGTCCAAAAATACCACTTATGAAACACTTGACGCAAAAATAAGCAATGATAGTAAATCATTATTAAGTTTATAATTTCAAAAAATATAGTTATGTTTTGAATTACCAGGGCTGTGGAGTCCGACTCGCGGTATTTCGGCCGGAGTCGGAGTCGTAAAAAATAAGCGGCTCGATTTTTTTTTGAAAAATATATTTAACTTTTCCGGTTCTAAGCTCAAGAAATGCGACCCCAATACCCACATTTTCTTAAATATCTATTTTAATTTGGGTGATACAATGTTTATAATTAAGGTATTCTTATATCATAGTTTTTTGGACCTTTTGTAGTTTATATAAATACGATAAGATAAGAGATAAGCGCCCGCTTATCAGCGATCGTTCGTAAGATTATAGGCTGAACGCCGCTAAGCAAGCAGGCCAGTCGCGCATTGACATTTGCACTGAAACCACGTATATTTTACGCGCAACTTAAAATATGATTATTTATTAAAAAACCACGGATTTTATAAAAAAATGTATGAGGAATGATGCAGAGAGATATTTTAAAGCCCTTGGACTATTTTTTTTTTTGAAATTCATAAGAATAAGGCCAATAATGAGGAAACCACTGGGGTCCCTAAAAGACCCCCATCGGCCGAGAAGTATTTTTCTAGTCTCCGAGCCGCGAGAGTTAATGATGTGTATTAAAACAAAATGGTCAAAATTTTTTCATGCTTGGCCGACTAAAGATGATCTGATGGTATACATATATAAAAGTTAAAATGAAAATAAATTATTTCAAAAAATCCTCTGAGTCGGTGTCGGAGTCGTTAATTATTTTAAAGCTGGAGTCGGAGTCGTATTTTTTTCACGCGGCTCCACAGCCCTGGTAATAATAACCATTAGTCACCACTTTAACTTTATAACTCTTAGATTACTTGTTAGAGGTGTTCAACATTTTAATTTGTGTTATTTTAGAGCAGTGTCTGCCAAACTTTTTTCCTTAACGGCACACTGATGAATAAAACGCAGATTATCTCCAAAACTCCTTTTTTTTAGCTTTCCGAGGAATTTGAAATCCTCGATTTGCTACCGAATAGGCATGATTTAAATTTGACATTTTAAGGCTTCTTTCACCGCGGCACACAGTTTGGCAGACACTGTTTTAGAATCACTTATTAATAATTTCTACTGTATTTTGTAAATTCTTTTCAACGTCAATTGTTTTTTACACCTATTAATTTCCATTTCTTTTTGTACAAATAGCATTGTTAAATTTTATTTCTTATCAGTTGCATGAGTGAAACCGGTACTGATCTTGATAAATAAGTACAAAGGAATATTGTGTTTTTCTTTAAAAAAAATATGATAGTATTGGTGACAAATAGATATTATAATAAACTGACTTAGGGATCTAAAAAAAATAACTTGCTTGCAGAAACAACTCGTTTTTCAAAAAATCTTTCCTTGTAAAAGTAAAAAAAATATGTTTTAATGTATACTGGATAAAAACACACGTGATCAAATAATTGTCTACAGTTGGAAAATATTTAGTCAATTTTATTTGCAGCATGTTTCAAAACAAAAAATTGCATAGATTTTGACCAAAGTACATAAGTAGGTATCGATCACGGAGAAGACGTATAAGATCAACAACGCCTTGGATAGCTTCTTATGTACGTTGAATATTCCAGATAATCTCTCCCTACCTACGCATCCGCTGTCATTTATTTGTTTTAAAGAAGATAAGGTTAAAAAGTACTAATTAGACTCATTGAAATTATGCGATATTAATTTATTGTATCATTTGCAAACACGCCTCGCTACAAAATGGTTAAAAAATAAAACTTGAATTTCATTTTGCGAAACAATATACATTTTAAAAGTATTTTTAGTTATACGTTACTTTTGAATGATATTTTATATTTTATCAACCCATGTTTAAGACTGATTTATTAAAATACGTTCAAAAAATATTTTTATTTATAAATTACATTTATGGTTCATAATAATAGGGTAAAAATAGCAACGTATTTAGTTCTACAGTTTTTATAATATTATTTAATAGCTATTTGGGCTTTCGCCACCTTAAGAACTATGTTTAAACTTAAATTTTGCTCAGATATATATGTTTTATATTGACTGTGGAAAGGAAAAAGGACGTAACCCACAGGTTTTTCAAAACAGCTTTTTTTCGATTATCACAATGTATCAAACTTGATACACGTTCTATCATTAGGATGTAAGCTGCAAATGTCGAAATGGTATTTAAATTTAGCATTTAAGTTTGAAAAAAGATGAGCGTGTGAAAATTGAAACCAAGAAAAAAGACTGAAAAAAAAGGTTTTTCTTGGACAATTTCTTTAATTAATATTAGATTATGTCAATTAACACCAGTTTCAAAAATTCATGCACTTCAATGTTGTGTATATTTCATAATTTGCGGCCCAAAATCATCAAAACACGTTTGTTGTGCCTTCTGTAAAATTTGATATGTGTGGGTTACGTCCTTTTTTCTTTCCACCGTCGATAATCGATATATATATACTGGCTCCGAAGAGATACACAATAAATCTTGCTATTCAATCTTACATACAAATTCACATTAAAATAATAGTTACATACGATGGCGAAAGCAGAATAGCTTTTGACTAATAATACTGTAGAACTAAATACGTCGCTATTTTTACAATATTATAATGGAGTCCTACCAAGTTAATGCGAATTCAATCAATCAATCAATTAATGGTTCATGTTACAAAAATTTTGATACGAGTGAGCCTCATTTAAGGGTCGGTAAAGAATGTTAAATAAATTATGTCTTATAGGTTAGTACATTTAAAATAAGTAGACTAGATCCAGATGCCAATTTAAACGAGACTTAATTACAACAGACCGTCACGAATCTTAAATGTATACAGTACGAGAATACACCAGCAACTTTGTTGTTTCGTTTGATACGATTGGAATGAAGTATGGAGCTGGTACAGTGTCTCAAAATGCAGTTTCACATTCCACTGCACTCGGATGCGCTTTGCAAACGGATGCGCGTGCAGTATATTGACAATACACAATATAAAAAGCAACGACAAACGAATGAAATTTTCAATACACGATACATCTTTGCGAAACGTACAATAGTGTTTATTGATTTAGATGAAAATATCTGTATTCACTGTGAATGAGTCAGATTTAAATATTGACATAGATTGTTATAACTTAATATATTTACCTACGTACAATATAATAAATACATAGTTAAAAACTATTTGAAACTTAATATTAAGTACAAACCGCCTGTGTCGTCGAGCGGTCAACGTCGTTGGTTACGGAGATCACGGGTTCGAATCCCAGTTCAGACAGTTTAATAAATTGATTTTTCAATCGATTTATGAATTTCTGTTCGAAGGCATGGATGTATGTGATGTCTTCAATTCCCCCTTTCCACCCATCCTATCCTATGAACGGGGCGTATTGAGAGCGATTAGCTAACCACTAGTCCTGTCCTAGCCCTATCCTTATATTCCTTCTCTCTTTGGGAGAGGTTGAGCAACTGAGTAACAAGCAGTTCTCGTAGAAACACTTCTGTTGAGATAAAACTCCATTAGGAGTCCATATGCTCTACATTGGGGCAAAAAAAAAACAAAATTAAAAATGTAGAAAATAATAATTCTGAATAAATCTACGATTAATATTTGTATACTCGATCAACCAAGATGAAGCCATGTTGAAACTGTTTGTTTTTCATGTTTTTATATTGAGACAATTTATGTTAACATTTTAGCACAGTCGAAAATAAAGACATCAAAAATAACACGTATAATTTAAAAAAAAAAACTGTTTTTTCAGTCTTCATTTTCATTAAAAGAATGCTTGTCTGATTTACGTGAAAGACTTATTTAAACTTTCATCAAAAAAAAAAAGCAAACGATAAGAACACAAAGATTATATATTTTTCTACTGAAAATTTAAATAATGATGTTGAATAAAAATTGCGGGCGTAAGTATAAACCCATTTCGCTGAATAAAGTATTCAAAAAGAAAAATATAAACGGCTCTCGGGCACTTCAGATTGAAGTTAACGAGATTGAGGAAAAATAAAAACGCAAAAGAACGAAAAGGCGACGCAGACCTCTTTTCTCTTTCACTCCGAAAAAAATTGATCCTAATTTTATTTACAACTAAGTACAGAGTGACTGGTGATAATGATAAGCTATATTGCTTTTTAAAAATCATCTCTTTTCAAGGTGTATTGTATTACAATGTCGCGTTAAATATTGTTCTGCGTTCAAGGCAAATGCTAACAATAAGTCAAAACATTTTTACTCTTCAACAAAATCGTATTTGTAAGGTGAAATTGATGTCAACAATTATTAGCATTGTTATCTTTCCCTAAACTGGTTAAGTTTATTGTTTAAAAAAAAGTTTTATTACAGACGCCATTAATTAATAATACAAGGGAATGTCTTCAATTCACTGTAGGGTAAGATTACTAAGCACTCAAATACGTTGGCACTAATTAAATGATTTATCACTTTTATGGTGCTCGCTATCAATACTTGGTGGAAAGGCATTATATTTATAAAAACACAATATTCCTTTGTGCTTCATTCCATTTTATTTAATAGGTCAGTACCGTTATCAGGATCAGTCGACAATGTTCGCAATGAGCGAAACCGGTCCTGACCTATTAAATAAAGTGGAATGAAGTACAAAGGAATGTTGTGTATCTACTCATAATCCGGTCAACAGTGCGCCAAACAATATCGTCGCGGCGACAACTTAACATTAAAAATGTTCCGATAGTCGAATACTGTGGTAATTATCTTCTATGTATATCTACAATCTACATATATGATAAATAGTTCGCGTTCAATTCTTTCAGATACATTTTCCAAGCACAGTTTTTTAGACGTGGTTGCTTATATTTTGATACACCACTTATTCGACATGGCAGTAAGAATCCGAGGAGTTTTTTTCATTGTATGACAACAGTTGGTAATTAAACATCTCCAGTAAAGAACAATTTACACAATCTTTTAAATATTGTAGATTTTCTGTCTAACCCAGTAGAAGACTCAGTATTTTGGACGCTACCGCCAATTCTGTCATTCAAAGAGAAGGAAAAACATTCAAACGCAACTAAATGATTGGCAATCGGTGAAATTTGATTGACGTCAATTCCCTTTAAACGCGACATTTGGAGACAAGTGAAATGACGAATTCTTTTCATGTCTGCGTAATTGCTAAGAAAAGTTATTTTGGATGTTTTGCGAATCGAATAACGAATGAAAAAAAATTGGCTACGCCTAAAGAATGTAAGTTGAATCTTAAGTATCATATACAATTTTACACTTAAAAATTTAAATGTCTTCTTTGTGAACAAACATTATACAATTTTCGTTTGAACTTGATCACAATTCTTGAATCTTCAAAAAGTGTATGATTTACATTGATTTGATTTAGTGACAAAACATAAAATCCAAATGATAAGCCAGTAGGAATTAAAATATTGATTTTCCGGTGATTATTTTATATCGAATTTGTATCGTTCATTTCTTTTACATTTTCACACGTTTTTAACGTAAACGACCCAGGGTTCATTCATCCGTGCACTTGAATGCCTGAAGATGCCGAAAAGCGAAACGAGGGTCGTAGCTGACGAAGTGTGTGAAATTTATAAAATTTGAACGCTTCAAAATCTATGGTGAAATTTCATCAAGCATCTTTAGTAGAAATCTAAAATTACTAAATTGATGTCAACTTTTGACAATATTTATATCTACATATTAATGGCCGATAATCTCCGTACGTGCGTAGTTAGGCCCCGAGGTCTTCTTCTTCTTCTTTCGAAATATATTAGCTTGCATACTTGACCATTTGAATTTGTTTTTATTTCACATTAAAAAAATATCTGCCGTAATGAGAATTGAACGCGGAACTTTCGATTATCGGTCGTTTTTTTTATTATGTGAAAAAATCCTCCCGTGTAGTATAATTACTTGTATTTGTTTCAAAAAATCTTTTGTTACTTTCTTTACATCAGTTGAAAATGCAGACTAGCTTAGAAAAATCAGATCTGCGATTTACTTATATTATAATAAAACATCCTGTAAGGATTTTTTTTTAACGCGTTTGCCTCAATCTAGAATATTTATATTAAACATTTTACAAGAAATACTGGGCTTGTAGTGGAATGGTTTTATAACTTTTAAGGTGTTCGCTGTCAATATGTGGAAAGACAATATATATTAAAAAGTAAACCCTTTTGCAATGAAAACACATTTATTTATTAGAATCAAAAACGGTTCATCACAAGAATTGTTAACTGATCGATTGAAATTGTAGTGATGCTTTTAATTACTAAACCAATAAAACGACCCGGCTCTTGTATGGAGAAATGTGGTAATAATTACTTACGTAAAAATATTATTTTAGTCGTGTCTAGAAAAATATGAACGCAAAGAAATAGAGATTTAGTTTACGATCGATACCACGAAACAACTTAATGTGTGCAAAAAAAAAAAAAACAGTGACGTCTCAATGGGCAATCACACAGCGGGCTTCTTCCAGTTATGGCACAAAACTTTTCTCATCACCGCTCTGATTTTGCGGCCGGGTAATCCCCGATACGATCTGCTGTAATGTAATATAGCGCCGAGGCTTCGATGTATCGCTTAACACACAGTGCTATACAACGATAGGTGGGAAATATTTAGAAAAAAATCTATGCCAAGAAATATGAACGTATAAATACAGTGGAACCCCCAATTACACTACCCCGAATAAAATATTCGTCGCAAATCCCCCAATTGCACTGTTGCATTCCATTGTCGTTGCTACGAGACGGTCGTCTGTGCGGCGCATACAGACAAATTTTGGCTAGCGTATGTGTATTCAACACGTGCCAAAGATTAGCTAACCTCTTTCTTCGCGCACTGTTTTCTGGTTGAGATAGTGACGTGAATTTGTTGATCAACCGATTTATTAAAGATTCCGTTACCGTGACCATGCTAGCAGGTTTTTTAACCTACAGTAAAACCCCCATTTACACTTAAATCGGGACAGTGTAAGTCGGGGTAGTGTAATTAGGGGAGTAAATCTCATACAAAATTAGGAATTTGGTTTTTTCTGCACAAAATGCAAAACAAAGTTTTGAAAAAAGAAAATATGGACGATATATTTAGTTACTGTTAGTAACTAAGTGATAGAATGCAAAGCGCGCGAAAATCCAACACATAGACAGTCGCCCCGCTATACGTGTATAGCCTGGCACGTGTTAAATACACAGACGCTAGCCAACATTAAACTGTATGCGCCGCACAGACGGCCGTCTCGTAGCAACGACAATGGAATGCGACAGTGCAATTAGGGGATTCGCGGCGAATATTTCAAGCCAGCGCGTAATTCGGGTAGTGTAATTAGGGGTTCCACTGTATTTGTTAAAAATGAAAAAATACCGGAATTTCGGTGTTTAAAATAATAACCAAAATACCGGGATCCCGATTTTCAGCAATACCGATATTGCTATCTTTAGTTGAACTTGTGCTTTTTCAAATATAATATGTACACTGACTGGAGTCGGTGGTTCCGCAGAACTTCTCAGAGGTTTCACGCGGCAAATAAACTACGGCCAACTTACACAGGACATTATTTGCAAGGCATTTCAAGCCCTCCCCACGCCTCTTACCTCTAGCTAGGCCTGCGCAGCAAAGGAGTGGGGGCGAGGGTGTAAAGGTGATGGAAGTTTTGTAATTAACTGGCACTGCTTTCATTCTGCTCCTTTGACCATTACGTTGGAAGTCTACAAAAGAATTCAAAGATTTAATACGGCGAACGCCCTGTAACGTAATTACGTTTGATTTCGGAAATTTGAAGCGGGGTGTGTATACAATAAGTTATATTACATAGAATTCTAGAGTATGTACGAAGAATCCATTGTAACATCGCAAAGTGAAGAGTTTGTAAAACAAAAAAAGCTTCACCAGAATGAATTGATTAAGAATTCCATTAAACTGTTAAAAAAACAAACCGAATAGATTAAGCCTAGAACACACCACACGTTTCATTTTTACTAGCCGATATCCCGACTGCTTTTTATGGCGCAGTAATGATCGATGATGTCACATTGCTCTATTTGGCTGTAATGGATTTGATGTTTCAATCACATGAAATTTTTATTTGTGCCAAACAGAAAATACCGTTGCTGCACATAGCGACTAAAACCATTTGTTACAGCGCCTCTCTTTGAAGAAAAATATATCTTCGCGCCTTCCTATCATTTATTCCGTATAGTAATAGAGACACAATTTAAAGGGTAAATACATATTTTGGACAGCTCGCGCCACCCTTTGCAATAGTCCACGCCTGCCAGGTTGGAAATCGCTGCACTATGGTGTTTGTTATCCACGACGTATTCCCATAACTTGATTCTTGATAATTAACAAATATATACTTAACTCGATTGTAATAGGTGAAAAAATATTATAATAAATATTAAATATAAGTATTTTAGTTCTACAAATATTATTTTATAAATGGTTGATATCTATTTCAGTCTTATAATAACTAATTCTGATGACGGCATAAACTAAAATAATTTGATATTTTTACTTATGTGAATGAAAAAATACGAAATGCTTAAAAATATTTCTAAACACTGTTTTATTCATGTTAAGAAACTGGATGTACACGCATGTAATGGAAAGGTATAGAAAATGAAACGACACTATCCATTATTTAGACAGAAAAAGCAGCGAAACCCCGTGAGATATACGCTTAATAAAAATACATAAACCCTACAGACATATCTATTGATGTGGAACGATTGAAGTTTGTATAAGTTGTACTATATCCTCACACAATGGCTACGAACGCGATAGCTTTTGAGGAAAAGGAAAACAGAAAGAATAGGAGTGGATGGAGCTTTCAAAAAGAAGCGCCGCGCCGGGTTGCCGACACAATTACATTTATTTTATTCGCAGATCCTGAAGACACAGTTCGCTCGGGCAGTGAAAATGTATCAGGCTCGCAGTAAAGCTAAGAGGAAAGCTTACTCGTTATAAATGCGTAAATAATGATATTAGAAAAGTCGTTGAATTATATATTAAAAAAAAAAATGTTAAAAACGAAAGCACTGCTGAAGCTTTTCTGTGATAATGGCAAGGATTATAGATATATATATATATATATATATATATATATATATATATATATATATATATATCTATAAAATTAACTTTCAGTAAGTCTTATATATAATATAAAAATCAATGTTTGTACGTCTGCCATACCGTTCATTCAACTTGCGCGAAGGTTATAAGCGTAGTAAGATTAAATTACTGTAGGTGGCGCGCGTGTCGTACCATAGACAATCGGCAGCAAACGTCAAGCAGACAGAAAAAGAAGACATGCGCTTCAATAAACACAATTAAAACACAAACACTTTCTTTCTTTGAGTGGCATTGCAACGCTTGCCGGGAATCGGCTAGTATGTTATAAAATATTACTTTTAGTAAATACTACTTCTCTGACTGATAGGGAAACAGAAGTTCGTTTACAGCAGGGATAGAAAGTGCGTCGATCGCAGAGGTATTTTTGGTTGATTGCAGGCCTTTTCTTATGATATAATTAATTATAAGCAATGTCAGTCGACGGCCGTCAATAATTTTAAAAACTAGTGGCTCCTAGTAAACAACTTGTTTTACAAGAACCGACTTCAATTCAATTATCAAACGGTGACATTTTTTCCTACGTAGTATCATATTAAGAAGAACATAGTTTCATCACGCGTAACGCGGCCCTACATTTGTTTTTATAGTAAAAGAAAGTTTGTGGTAACGACATAATGCAGGTGTGGCTATATCTGCTCATAAACAAAAACACTTTTCGCAAAAGCGGCCAAAAAATATTGAAACAAAGAAAAATCGGTTTTTCCTGCATGCCGAATGAATCAAAGGAAATTGCTGAAAAAGTCTCGCTCGCATCATGTGTAAAGTACCTTTGGTTATAAGAACAAAAACAGGGTTCATAATTCAGGAAATTTGTCGTGTCACCATATGGGGCCGTAAATTTTGCTTCGTCGTTTCGGGGCGGACGAAAAATATTTTTGCTGTTTTATTTAATGTCAAAAGACGGTATCGGTGTTTTTTTTTTGGCGAGATTGCATTTATATGAATCACAAAAAGCGACTATTTAGTAAAAAAATAATAGAGGATTAATTCAGCATAATTAAATGTCGGGTCCTATAGCGCAGCAGTAAGCGTTGTGGGCTTCCGTGCCAATTCTCACGGGTTCGAGTTCGAAGGCATGTGATGTCCCTCCCAACAATTCCGATCCTTTGACAACTGAGCGTAGTGAGGGCGATAATTTAACCACTGGTCCTGTCCTAGCTTTACCATTCTATCCCTACTACTCTCTTTAAAAAAAAGAGAGGTTGAGCGACTGGTTAACAAACAATTCTCGTAGGACAACTTCTTTTGCGATACCTTCATTAGGAGGACATATGCTCCACATTGGGAGTGGGCATGGATTACATGATTACATGGAAATGTTGTATAATAAAATGCAAATACTAAATAAAATGCTCAAAATACATATTTCATATATGAGATTATTTCAATATTCTGGGAGTGGTAAATAAATTAACGGTATTTTAAAAAGAGTAAATTCTGACTTCTTTCAATTTTCTATCTTAGTTAGACGCTAACGAATTCCCACCGACAGCTACAACGAATAAAGTAGCAACATACATGCAGTCACTTCGCAGGAAAATATATTAAAATTGTCTTTATTTATTTAAATTTCATTTAAGATATTTCTAAAAATTCTCTGCTATTTCATATTTTTTTTCAAAAAAAGGAAAAGGAGTTCTTATTATTTCTCGGAGGTGTTGAAATATGGGTTAACGAACAGCTAATAATGCGTTCAAATAACCTTTTCATCGAAACTTCAGTTGAAAGTTTTTTAAAAACTTCTTATTGATTTTTTAAAAACAAATTTACAGCCCTGCTATATCCGACTTAATGATTTAATATGATCTTTGGGTTTAATTTTTACCTAGTAATTTAGCGCATATATTTCATGTCACAAAACAAATGGTTTATTATGTTTATGACATCAGCATATGTCATAAACTTTAAAATGAAATTGCAGTACAATTATTATGATTCAATAAGAATAAAACATATTTGTGTAATAATACCGGAAACAAACAAATTCCAAATGAATTTTAATGTCTGTCGAAATAAATATGAAATTAAATTGTAATGAAGCATTCGGTAATAAATTAAAAAAGTATTACAAATATATGAACCGAACATCGAATTGTATTGTTTTCATATGAATACCATTAATATATAATTTTGTTGATTCTCAATATGATTATGGCAGAGACAAGCTTATCGGTATTAGTCATGACAGTTTTTGACTAAGAGTTTTTCTATGCTACCATTTAAATAGTTTTTTAACATGCAAAAACGAATATTGTTATGAAATCTGAATTATTCAATCATTTATCTTTATTGTGATGCAGATTTAAAACAAAAAACTGAAACAACACTAAACAGAAAGCTAGCTGCGAATATTAAATGGCCACACAAAAACATAGCGTAAACACCGCACCGTTGCAAACCGCCAACCAGATAAAGAACGCGAAATAAAAATATAAAACCATAAAAAACACGACTAAAAAAGCAGAAAAACGCAAAGTTTTTTTTTTATTTGTGAAACGATATATTTAAGTAACAAGATTACGTTCACGTTGCACTGTTAGGTGAAAAACGGCACGAGTAGAAGGCGTCGTTGTCCTCGGGTGGGAAAATCATTTTCTTTATATCCCGCGCAAAGGGGTGCCGGGAAATGGGGTCAACAGATACGCTCCCCATAAAACATTAACGAGATTTTGAGTGGATTATTATATTATCATTATTTTAACAGGTTATAAACTGTGAATGTTGCTCGCGTTTGTGATTTAGACGTTAAATCTAGATTTATTCACTACATTCTACGAAAGTTTCCTATTATAATATATTCAAATAAAATCGTAAAGCCTTACATTTTATGACCGACAAAGTTTTATATTTATCAACTTAACAGCTTCCACACAAGGTAGGAAGTTTGAAACGTCGGATATGAATATACAAAGTAACAATTAATTATTTTTATTAACAATGCGTCATATTAAAATGACGTTTATATGGAAAGTAATTGAAACCATAATACATTACATATATGAATAAGGTCGTAAGTTTTCAGTTATAATTATGGAAGCTTTTATTTTTTTTATCATTAAACCAGCAATGACGATACATATGAGATGATAATAAAAAATATTTTCATGGTAATATTATAAATATTCATCGTTTAAGCAAAAAATATGACCAAAATGGTAGATATGAGTCGTCTGGTATCAAAAGCAGAACTGTTCCATACATGATGTATGGAACAGTTCTGCCTTTAATACCAGACGACTCATATATAGATTTTTAAGAAGTCGCAAAAATGTTAATTACTTTTAGATGAACTTTCGATAGTTTATGTTTTATAAAAGCAGTTTATAAAAATATTTGAACGCCTTCTAGAAAAAAATACCTGTAAGCATAATTGAAATCCTATGATGTTAATAGTATAAGTTGTTAAAACAATACATTTTGGTAATAGAAACAATTAATATAAGGTAAACTCTCGAGAAGTGAATTGAGCAAAGAGTGAAATTGTAAAACTTTTCTATTAGACTTTTCAGTACAACCATGTCAGTTGACAATGTTCGCAACGAGCGAAACCGATTCTGACGTTTTAAATAAAGTGGAATAAAGTCCAAAGGAATATTGTGTTTTTATTAATGTCTTTACTTGTTGACATGTTGTTACTTGGTGTTTTGGAGGATTGCATATTTTTATTTTAGGTAGATAACTCATAAATTATTGTAACGCATCTAACACAGTTTTGAGTAAACTACCAATTGGCTTACTTCACCGTTTTATGTTGCAGTTATCTAGGTATTAGTTAAAAAATAAATGGAATATGTTCTTAAAAAAATATCAGTTTTGAACATATTTAAATGATATTTAAAAACTATTAAATACTAGATGTGTGAATTAATGCTTCTTTGATCACTTTTTAAAAAATTCCCAAATTTTAATTGGGTTTATAATTGACATCATTTGCCACTTATATTTATTGTTGATGATTTTTTAATTGTATGTTATAGGTGTTAAGCATTCTAATTTTGTGTAATTATAATGTAATTTGTAAATCCTTTTCATTGTTAGTAGTTGCTTACACCTTTTATTTCAATTTAACTTGTATAAATAGCACTGTTTATACATTTTTCTTATCAGTTGATAATGCTCGCGGTGAGCGAAACCGGTCCTGATCAAATAAATTTTATGTGAAAAAAGTACTAAAAATCTTTTATTATTTTTATTATAATGCTTCTTTATTACAAATATTAATAAACACAACTTTAAAAGAAAAACATAAATTTAATAACAGGAACTCGTGATACTTATTTCGTTTACCGTAATCGTCAAAAATTCAATCTTCCGAATATCTACGTGCGTGAAAAGTTTATTTCGATGTATTATTATATATTGCACTCCACTGTATCATTTTCCGTCTCCGGTCTTCTTTCTCCAACAACTAACAATCCATCAGGCGGTAAATCCCCGGGAGCTAGTCGACACATCTCTCGGGGCCATAATTTGCACTTACGGGTTCGATTGACGGCCGCCGACTGAAATCTATATTAGAAAAAACGGAACGCCTGCAAGATAACTTTCTATGAAAAGCTTCAGAAAAAAAAACGAAAAATGTTATTTGGAACAGTGCAATAAATTTTTGCCGATATGTAAATACAAAACATTTCGAACTTTTTTTATATTTTGATAGCAATCGTAATTTTTTCATTTTTTTAAATCTTATAGTGCGTTTGGTCTAACTTCACTACTCAAAAAAATCTGCCAAGTTTTTTTTTTCAAATCAAAACTAGTTTACATTTTTTTTAAATTAATTTTTTTTAAAAAAAATGACATTACAGCTTACGCAAATGTGCCAAAAGTTTTAAAGTTGAAAGATCATTCGAGATCAACTCGAGGTAAATTGACATCACGAACACCCACGTCTTAGGTCCCAAATCTAAATTTGAGATTCACCTTACTGGGAATCGAACCCAGACCCGCCTGGTCGGTAGAGCAATCTCTAGCCAACTGGACTACAGTGGGCGATATGGATATGGAATGTAAACGCTAAAAGTTATATAAGTTGATGTTTAGTGTCTAGGTTTTTAGTTAATTCGCAATTTAACTTCGTTAATATGTATTCTAACAAACTTTAGGGGTTCTCGTGTGTTTGATACTAGACACTTCATTTAAATGTAATCGTACTTAATCAACACGATGGTATTTATTTGTAAGTCACTCCAGATAATCTCGAGGAGAAAGAAAACAAAAATACAACGCTCAAGGTCTCAAACATAAAAATGAAAAACCTTCACAGTTGTTTTAATACGTTTCGCCAGTAATGGTTTTAAACATAGTGATACATGTATATCTTATATAAACACGAAACATTCATTTACTAAGCGTCGGTTCAAGTTCACCCGTGCATTTGAACGCCTGAAGATGCCGAAAGGCGTAACCCGGGTCTTTAGTGACAAAACTTGTATGAATGTACATTATTTCAACGATTCAAATTTAACCTTAATTTGATATTGATTTTCCCGGAATTCGTGCCAGGAACCATTTGATTGCCGTAAAGCTCTTATCACTAGACCTGATTGATATAGGCTGGCTTTCCAATCTTTATCTTTGGGGAAATTCATTTTAATATAAAATATAAAAATAACTTAGATTATTCCACGTATTGTGCTACAAACTGTGACACGTGTTTTACTTCTTTCAGAGGTATCCTTTCCAATGCCTGCGTGACATGGCACATAAATGTACATGTGAATAAAATGTTATAAAGAGTATAAACACATACTAAACTAAATGAATTTTACTGCAGTTCTCACATAAAAAAGTCAAAATTAAAGAAGAGCAAGACATAAAAAAGACATTTTTTTATTGCCTTACGGCAACACTTGGACAGCGACAATATGAAATCTGCGTGACACTTAATCTAATCCGACAATGTCCCATAATTTCCCACGAGGTACGCACAAGACAGAGCGAGGGTGGAAAAATGGTCGGTTAACCTGACCTAAGACGGAAGTATTCTTTTTATTGTCCCACTTCATAACATCTCCACCCTAAAAACTCACTAAATCTCTTAGGACTTATTCACACGAGACTAGCGGGCTACTGTAAACTTAATACAAATATTGCTTCAAAATATCTGCATTTTTTTTTATGAAAAATGATTTCTTTTTACAAAATAATATGCTTAGCAACAATATTTTCTTTGGCATACGACTGACTACGTGCATACAGAAATCTCGGAAGGTGAAAAAATATAGATCGTGAGCAAGGAAAGCATGAACTTCTCTTTTGTAACATCATATCGACTGTGGAAAGAAAAAAGGACATAACCCACAGTTTTTTCAAAACAGCTTTTTTTCGATAATCACAAAACATCCAAAATAATACACGTTCTACAAAAAGGATGTAAGCTGCAAATGCCAAATTAGTATCTAAATTTAGCTTTTAAATTTGAAAAAAGATGGGCGTGAGAAAATTGAAACCAAGAAAAAAGACTGAAAAAAAGGTTTTTTCTATAAAATTTCTCAAATTAATATTAGATTATGTCAATTTAACACTAGTTGAGAAGTCTCCATGCACTTCAAGATTGTGTTTATTTCATAATTTGCATGTGGCCGAAAGTCATCACAATACGTTTATTGTGCCTCCTGTAAAATTTGCTATGTGTGGGTTAAGTCCTTTTGTCTTTCCACAGTCGATATATATTCAGCCATAAAAAGTACATTTTTGTATGAATCGACGTTATATATGTATAGTATAGTTAATAGTATATAGTTTTGTAGAAGATCACCAGAATACATTCAACGTGGTACTCTTCGGTTGCGGTGTATTTATATAAGGTGTAGGGATTCTGAAGTCTCGGGTTTTTCAAAGTCCCGGGACTCGAGACGTGATAAAGTCAGAGTCCCGGGACTTGGGACTTTTATTTCCCCTTCAATAAAATTATAATTTTATTAAAATTAAATATTTGTATGTATGTACTAAAAAGGGATGATAACGGTACATGTATTGAAAAAATAACAATGAATTAGAAAGACATCACATACATCCATGCCTTCGAGCAGAAGTTCATAAATCGATTGAAAAATCAATTTATTAAACTGTCCGTACTGGGATTCGAGCCCGAGACTTCCGTAGCTGAAGCCAACGACGTTGACTACTCGACCACACAGGCGTCAAAAAAAAAATATTTAATATTATTATGTTGGTACCGTACGATCGATTTTGTTTTTTTATACATTGAGATTTTGTAAAATCTCGCGATATAGACGATTCAGAATAGTGTCGAAAGCTGGCGCACTTTCGTCGCCGACAAAAGAGGTACACATAGTTACTACAGTGAAGCGGTCGGGAACAATTGCATTTGGGTGGGATTTTTTTCTTTCTCTGAGAGGTACAAAAGAGAAACAGAACAGCGTCGCCTGGGAAAGTAAACCCAAGTAAGTATAATAAGAGCACAGACAAAATAATGGATACGACATTAGAGGTGAAGTAAAGACGTGAAAAAAGAGGAATAAATTCAATGAAATAACAAAATAGACGAAACTCATTAGCTTCCTTACCTAGTCTGTTCGCTTAGTTTAAAAGCGTCTGGATATAATACAAATACAACTTCTTCTGAATTGGAATGCAATTAATTGTGTAATACAATTGTGCTGAGTTAAACAAAAGAGAACCAACTGCAAATTCGTGCAATGGAGATATTGAACACTTTAAGTTTGAATCGTTTTTTAGATATTTTATGTGTTGTGAATGTTTGTAGATCAGTTAAAATAAAACTAAAAATAACTGATACTATACATTGTAATCAAAATGTAAATTGTTTCATTTTTCGTAACAAAAAATACGACTTTTAGAGAATTTGTACGCTAAGCAAAAAGAAAACAATTGAAATAAAACAGAAAGTAGACCAAATTTCAATTTGGTTTCTTTATCAAATTGGGATTAAAATATTTTAAGCTACAATAGTTCCCGTTCATAACTAAAATTACATAAAAAAAGTCAATTGGTTGTTTTTTGCTTAACTTAACCCAATTGATGCTTGTTATTCAATAAAATTTAGTTCATAAAAATAATAAAAGATTTTTAGTAGTTTTTCCACATAAATTTATTTGATCAGAACGAGTTTCGCTCATCGCGAGCATTATCAACTGATGATACTTACATACTTACATTATTCGCGATGAGCGAAACCGGTACTGATCAAATAAATTTTATGTAGAAAAAGTACTAAAAATCTTTTATTATTTTTATTATAATGCCATTTCACCAAGTATTGACAGTGAACACCTTAAAAGTAAAATTTAGTTCGATAATCCCCGAACAGATTCTTCAATACATTTTTTTTATCCATGTCCGCTTCCAATGTGGACCATATGGTCTCCGGTATCTAAACATAAGTTTTTTCTACGAGAACTGTTTGTTACTCAATCGCTAGGAAAAAGGATACGGCTAGGACACGACTTTTTTTTTTTTTTACCATCTCCGCTCCCAATATGGAGCATATAGACTCCTAATAGAGTTTATCTCAACAGAAATGTTTCTACGAGAACTGCTTGTTACTCAGTTGCTCAACCTCTCTTTTTCCAAAGAGAGTAGGAATAGAAGGAAAGGGCAAAGACAGGATCAGTGGTTAGCTAATCGTTCTCGATACGCCCCGTTCATAGGATAGGATGGAGGACACGACTAGTGGTTACCTAATCTCTTTCGTTACGTCCTGTTATTAAAGATCGGAAAGGGTAGGAGGGACTTTTTAGACATCACATGCACCCATGCCTTCGAACAGAAATCGATAAATCGATCGAAAAAATGCGGTTTGTACTGGGACTCGAACCCGTGAGGTTCGCTAACGCTAACCGCTGCGCCATAAGACCCGATATGTATTTATGAATTTCATCTAAAGGTATGGATGCTAATTGTGTTGTCATACATTTCAACCACCGAATTGAATTCTCAGCACGGTATAAGCCAGTGGTCGGCAACCTACTACCCGCAAATAATTGAATTACCCACTTCGACATTTTGAGTTAGCCGCCAAGAAATTATGATAATATTTTTTTTCAAATTACTTATTCAATAATAAGTAATTCTAAGGAAGCCACCAATATAAATTTTAGTGTGTTTCGTATTTAAACATATAAATCATGTAAATATGTTATGTAATATATATAAATATGTACATTATTTTCTAAAAATGATTTTTTAAAAGAATAAATAGTAAAAAAATATTTTTAATAATTTACCCACTAACCAAATTTATTTTTTACCCAGTATCTCAAAAGCTTGCCGACCACTGGTATAAGCTCTGTTAATGAATAATCCTGTATTTATTACATACTTTTAAAACCGACCTTTTTCCAAAAAGGAGTTTGAACGACTAATTTGCAATAGCTCATTTTTTTGTTGAAATGATCCACTAGAATTATACAGTTCAAGTGCATTTGTGCACTAGATTAAACCAGAAGATGTCGAAAGGCGAAACCCGAGTCGTAATCGACAAAACTTAAGTGTACAGAATAAAAATAATTCAAATTAGAATTATACTTATATGATTGAGTAGAATGAAGCACCTTAACAATCTGTTGGAATATTTCTATCAGAGATTCAAATATACTCGATAAAGTGTATATCGATATATTTGTCAAAAATGTTACAACCACAAAATCCAATTGCTCGTTGGCTTGTCAAGTGGTACTTAATAGTGATTTTCTAAGGCATTTTACGTAGCGCGACCCAAATCAGTGCACAAGCAAAAATGTCACCAGGCTTCCTAAACCGCATTCTTATGTGCTCACAAATGATCCCAGCCTAGCATAAAAAGCTCCAACCATTTCCGCTGTTACGTTCTTGGACGTAAAAAACGGCACTTAAGGCACGAAAAGGCAAACATTTCCGGTACATACAGCCGGAAGTGAGATCTCTCTTTTAAAAACGAAAATTTATCTTCTCGAGGCTTTACAATGTCCGCGTACAGCGGAAAGGTCTATGATCATTTTTGATGATTTTGTGTAGTTATAAAGGTTTTACGATTCAAAAAATATGTCTGACAGTATTTTTTTTATTTCGTAAACCGCATAGTCAAGGCATAGATATTATTAAATTATTAAAAGTTTAAAAACGCTAAAAAAATTACTTATAAATTATATACTTGCATTTTGAAAATGGCTGCAGCGATATGTCCTATAATACGCGCGTCTATTCTTACCTGCAATGAAAAATATATTTAAGAAAAAAGCATAGTGTTTTTCGAAAATTTTGCTTAATATTGAAATAAATAGAGCCGAAAATGTTTTTTTTTCCACCAATGTCAACCGATTGGCAAAATTAAAGCTTTTCCAAAAAACTTTATTCTTTGTTATTCGAATATATGTTTTCTTACTATTTTTCTCATTCTTTGAAGAAAGGTGGATATAGGTTCAACGCATCATCATCCCATATAAAAACGGCTATTTAAAAGATGTAGTATTTATAGTAGGTTACTTCAAGTAAATCGCCAAATATTTTTAACTTGGAAATGGTAACTGAAACCGTCGGTAACACTACATCACGACAAAAGTAAGAGAAATCACTTCCTATAAGATTTTTTTTTTGAAATACATAGTTTTATCAATGCAGTTTGTATTGCCAACGAGCAGTGAATTCAAACTGAAATTTTCATATGTGTAACGTTGAACGTTTTGAATTTCAAAACATCAGATTTAATTGCATTCTAGCATGGTTTATTTTGAATCTTAGACACACGTGAGATTTTGTTTTATTATTTGATTTTATTTAGTCAACAGACGTGATAAATATATTTACATATGAAATATCATTCGAATACTAAACATAAACGCCATGACAAAAATGAAAACAAAATTCAAAAGTCAAAATGCATCGAATGTAATCCCCGCCCATATGAATCGGCGAAGGGCGGAACCGAGCCCGATTTTTCAGCCGCTACTATATCATTGAAAAGTTCGAGGCCGCCGTTACACCATCCACCTCGGTAGAAATTGCATTTGTGATTGCTACGCCATCGTGCTACGACGCTACGAGACCTAAACTGTAGCACATTAACCCGCTACGATAACTTTGCATTCTATAAAATTGTTACTTTGCAATAAGACTAGGCTGGTTTTGAAACTTGTTTCATTAAAACAATAAAAGTTGGCACGGAATACAAGCGTCATAAATCTAAACATTTTAAGAGGTTTTTCGCGTTATATATTTATAAATGTAATCCAGCATTTAATAGTATACGTATAACATTATATGATATGTAATTTCTTAAAAAGAGATGTGTAGCTATTTTTATAAATGTAAACACCTTTTCCCAAGAATTATTAGTTAATGAAAGTAAATGGATATGTTGAAAGCTGTCTAATATGGAAAGAGCGAATGAGCAATTATGAGTTACATATGACGTGTTTTTTCTTGTCGGAAACAGGGAAGCTAGCATTAAGAAAAAAACACAACATTCATTTGTACTTATTTTCCACTTTTATTTATCAACACGAGAACTTGAGTATTTTTCTATTTTTTTTTTACAATTTAAACATTCTCCTTTATACACACTGTGCCACAATAGTGACACGCGGAGCATAGATACTATGTGTATAGTAGGGCTTGTCGGTTTTCAAAAGCCGGCTTTAAAAATCGGTTTTTTGCTAAATTTTGTGACATTCGAAAACCGGTTTTTCAATTTCGTAACCGGTTGTGCCGAATTTTCCATAAACAAAAGGAAAGAAAAATTGGATCTTTTATTTGATGGCTTAAAGACCATATGCCCCACATCCAATACCCAGCGAAAGGGTATTTTCGATATCAAGAAATTTTGTTACAAAACGATCAGTGGACGCTTTGTGTTTTGATAAATCATATTTTCTGAAGAGTAACACCAAAAAAATTCTTGTTGTGTATTTGTGCAGTTGTGGATGTATTTACACAAACAACATAAATTGAACATAAAAAATTGAAACTTTTCTCACTATTTTAATTGAATTATCCATTTTTTGTAAAACTTCGAAAAATATTGACATTCGACAACCGGTTTTTTTAGTCGATTTTTGTATAAGCCGTATTGTATAGTATTTGAGGCGCTGTTAATGATTATACATATGCCGAGAATTTCCTTGCTCCTAAAGTTCCGCATGCCTTGGATGCAGGCGAAAAAACAATTTGAGGTTTAACTAATGAAAAAAAAATGTAGTGGAACCCCCAATTACACTACCGCGAATTACGCGCTGGCTCGAAATATTCACCGCAAATCCCCAAATTTCAGAAACTAAATATTACGTCAATATTTTATTTTTTTGCATTTTTCACGGAAAAAACCAAATCCCTGATTTTGTATGAGATTTACTCCTCCAATTCCACAACCCCGAATTACACGGTCCTGAATATAGTGTAAATGGGGGTTTTACTGTACTTTGCTATTTTTACCTTATTGCGATGAAGTTATGCCAATTAGATCAATGAAAGAACAATACAATGTTGCATGACTTACCAGGTTTTATGTTTGAAATATACGAGCAGAACAACGCAATGGAAACGAAAAACGAGTTGAAAGTGGAAACATTAAAGTGGAGAGTGATAAATTTGTGGGAGCACCCCGATGAAGAGTTACATTAAAAAGCGAATAAGAAAAGAATGACGCGGGAAAATTACCGAATATAATCAGTTTAATTTATCTTAATTTACATAGAAAAACACCAGATTGCTTATCGTTCTTCGAAACACTAGAGTCAGATATAATAAGTGTAATATTAAATTGCCATTCGAATTGGGATGTTAAGAGTGAATAACATGATGCATTGTGTATCTCTTCGGAGCCATAGCTGAGAGAAATGTAAGTTTAATCATAGTTCTGACGGTTGCGAAAGCCGAAAAAGCTATCAAGTAATGAACATAAAAACTGTAGAACTAAATATGTTACGATTTTTACCCTTTTACTAATAATAATCTATCGTCCAAGAAGAAGTGACCAAGTGTGGAATAGTAAATTGTGCGGGAGAGAATCGTTTGAACTTCCATTTTGAAGTCACATTTCTGATTTACTTTGACAAATGCGGAAATATACATGTTACGTTTATTATCATGTCAACAAAAATTGACAGTAAACACCTTAAAATGAATACATATATAATAAGGGGAAAATAAAACCGACTATGACGTATTCAATAATTTAAAAAAAAAGTGATAAGAAAGCTATATACCTTAATCAGAAGAGAGGAGCGCTTTTAAAAGCTCATTCTTAAAAGTAAGTCTATTCGAGTTCGATGCAAGGAGGCTTTTATCCGATCCACATACATTCTGACAACCCACCCTTCCTCCTCGCGCGCAGTCGAGTTGTAAGTATGAGAAAAGTTTCAGCGCACTTCCGCCAGACAAGTGCGCCGCTTTTTATTTGCAACGTTTCACTGAAGCTTTGCGAAATACAAAAAGCTTCAGGCAAACAACACTCGTAATGCAATTTGAATTAATGTATTTCAGTTATCGGCGGTATAGCAAAAGTTAAAAAAATATTGTTTGACATTATCAACTCTGAAAACTTCAAGCGAATATGGTGAAATGTTTTACGAATATAGAATGCAACTCGGTCAGTAGTTTGTAAATTTCTTAAGTATATTGCGATAATTCATTATGAAAAGTAGCCTACAGTGTATGACACTTAATAAGTAATATCATAGTAAAGCAAGGATATCTAATTCATTTTATATTTAAATTTAATATTGAAATTCCACGAAGCACATTCTACGAAGAATCTGTGTTTTTCACAAAATTATCATTAAGTTATTTACTTTAGTAATGTAGAATTTCACTTTGTTAAAAATTTCAGTCACCACTTAAAATATATTAATCTTTGATGACTTTTTCATTATATGTTATAGGTGTTAAAAAGTTTATTTTGTGTAATTATAGAGTCACTTATACTGTAATTTGTAAATTATTTTCACTGTCAATTGTTGTTTTCACCTTTAAGTTCAATTTTTTTTATATAAATAGCACTGTTTATATATATATATATCAGTTGACAATGCTTGCAATGAGCGAAACCGGTCCTGACCTTTATAATAAAGTGGAATAAAGTATTGACAGTGAACACCCTATATCAAACTAAAAGAAAAAGAAATGCAACTTGTCTTGAACTATTGAACAGATCGCCAATATGTAATTTTAATCACACGACTGTATCAGCTTTTTGCACTGTAAGGTTATTATGATGCGAACGAGAGTTGATAATCAATTTAGTCTTCGTCGTTATTGAAGATGTGAAGTTTCATCTTTCATTAGGCTATCGCCTCATCAACTTGTTCTCGCCGATCGATTTGCTAATAAAGACTGGTACGAAGCGTGCACGAGGGTTACTTTTACAGCGATTGCCAAAGGGACATAAGAAAAATTTATTGCTTTTCATTCGAAATAATAGGAACTTTACATTGCTAACACTACCAACCAAACACATGTTATTTGGAAATGTATTTTATTATTTAAATTAGAATCGATCACGGCCAAAATACAAATATTGAGCATTTAATTTAAGATTTCGACTGAAGGTGCTTGGTGGAATTTCAATATTAAATTTGAATCATTCAAATTATGTACACTCCCACAGATTTTGTCACTAACGACCCGGTCATCCGTGCGCTTGAACGCCTGAAGATGCCGAAAGGCGAAACCCGGGTCGTTAGTGACAAAATCTGTGGGAGTGTACATAATTTGAATGATTCAAATTTAAGCATTTAAGATCGCCGCTAAAGAAATAAAAGAAAAAACATTATTTTATCGAATTAAGCTCACATTATTCAATTTACATTTATTATAAAATTAAATTTGATAACTTACTAAACTAATTGTGTTACAATTTATAACACACGTTTCACCTCTTTGAGAAGCATTATATAACTATTGCTGTTCGTATTAAAAATCTTAATTTTGTAATTTATAAGTTAAGAATTATAATCAATGTTTAATTCATTATTAAATAACCTAACGATAGTTACATTATATACGTCGCCTGCTTTTGCTCAGTTGGTTAGAGCTTGCTCTACCGATCACGCAGGTCTGGGTTCGATTTCCGGTAAGATCACAGTGAATTTGAGAATTATTCAATGCAAAGTTGTGATCGAAGACTGGGTGTTTGTGATGTCGATTCATATCATTTCTTCTCCTCCCATCCTTCTGATCCTTTAATAGTTGGGTGTAGCAATAGCGATTAGCCAACTACTAGTCCTGTTCTAACCTTATCCTTTTTTCGGATATTTCTTATCCACTTTGAAAAAAGTGAGGTTGAGCGATTGAACAGTTCTTGTAGAAAAAACTTTTGTTGAGATACCTCCATTAAAAAGCCATAGCTCCACATAAGGAGCGGACATGGATAAAAATAAGTTATATACATTTTAAGATGTTTTACAAAATGGCGAAACACGAGTTACAATCTGTAACAAAATCTGTGGAATAACAAGATATAAAATTTAGTTTTATATTAAATTAACTCATTTCTAAAAAATATTTAATATATTTGAACCTTGATTTGGAATCCAAATACAAGTCACAAAAAATGCTGTGTGGAAAATATAGGTACTTTAAATAGTTGAAAAATTATTTGTTTCAGTAAAATAAATGAACCGGCCGAAATTACTTATTTATTTTTGATTTCAAACGGGTAATCGGGTATGAACAAGTTAACTGCAATCAAATAAAATACATAATTTACGATCAATATTTAAACAATTACAGAATTTGGCCGCTTTGATGTGTTCATAAATAACTGTGTGCGAAGGGTTCACTGATAAGAACTGGCTGTTGCCTATTAAAATATTGACCAAACCAATGTTAATATTGACCGACGTAAGTGAAACGATAAGCAATGAGGGATGAGAGAGTTTGAGAAATTCATGCCGGGGTTAACAGCCGCAGAAGACGTTCGAGTTGGCTAGGGATGTTAAAGGGTATCCAAGAAGCAGTTACTACGGGAACATTCAAGATCAATTTACGTGAGTAATCTCAATATCAAGATGTTTACAAAAAAGTAGGCAATACTTTTCACTTTGAGTAGTTTTATAATTTGGGATATTTTTCCATGTTAATCAATAGTCGCCTAAGTGATCGAGTGGTCAACGACGTTGGCTTCGGTTACGGAGGTCACGGGTTCGATTCCGAATACGGACAGTTTTATAAATTGATTTTTCAATCAATTATAAAAAATCTGTTAGTAGGGATGAATGTTGAATAACCTTTAACCACCCATCTTATCCTTAAAGAGAGCGATTAGCTAACCACTAGTTTTGTCCAAGCCTTCTATTTCTACTATCTTTAGAAAAAAAGAAAGGTTGAGCAACTGAGTAACAAGCTGTTCTCGTAGAAACACTTGAGTTGAGATAAACTCTATTAGGAGTCCATATGCTTCACATTGAGAGCGTATATGGTTTAAAAAAATAATAAAGGTGTTTAAAGATTAATGAAAAGCAAGTTACAAGCATTACTAAAAGACAACGAAACATTTTTGTTGATTTAATCGGAATTTAATTGGATAGTAAAGTACAGTGAAACCCCCAATTGCACTACTCAGAATTACGTGCTGGCTTGCAATATTCGCAGCAAATCCCCCAAATGAACGGTCGCATTCCATTGTCGTTGCTACGAGACAGTCGTCTGTGCGGTACATACAGTCAAATGTTGGTAGCGTCTGTGTATTCAACACGTGTCAGGCTATACATAT
Source organism: Himalopsyche anomala (assembly GCA_031772345.1). Lineage (NCBI taxonomy): Eukaryota > Metazoa > Arthropoda > Insecta > Trichoptera > Rhyacophilidae > Himalopsyche > Himalopsyche anomala. Next base: position 609,400 of record CM062830.1, read on the forward strand.
ATAGCCGAGAGACTGTCTATGTGTTGGATTTTGCCCCAATTAAACTACCCCCAATAATACCGTCCCGACTTTAGTGTAAATGGGAGTTTTACAGTATTTTTATTTAGATTATCGAGAATTTATAAAATACGTGGCCAGAACTTAATGGTGTTATGTAGAAATACTTATTCTTAGAATTTTTTGTACACACACTTTGATAGTTTATCTATTTTAAAATTAACAATTAATATTAGATATTCAGGTATGTATTGTTCGTTAATCGAATTCAAACACTTTTAAAGTTCTGAATGTGAATTCAGAAATAACGGGCAACGTGACATCCTTATGAGACAGAGCAGTGGCGATATCAGATAAGGCGGATTGCGGAACGCAGAGGAGGCTCGGTTAGATGGCCGGTGAAAGATTGCGCAAAACCTGATCAAACCCCGAGGGTGAAGATAAAAGGGCGTAGACCGCAAATCGACGTCGTGTATTCCATATTGTAATGGCGTTAATTCAGCAGAGAGAAAAAAACCAAGATGAATTGATCCCAGGGTTACGATGCTAAAGTTGAAAAAAAAAGTTATCGATCAAACTCTAAGCGAAATCTGATTTTAATAGGTAATGAAAAATAAAATAATTCTACACACACAAACATATCGACTGTGGAAAGGAAAAAGGACGTAACCCACACATAGCAAACTTTACAGGAGGCGCAAAAAACGTGTTTTGATGATTTTGGGCCATATGCAAATTATGAAATAAACACAACCTTGAAATGCACGGAGACTTCTACAATGGTGTTTAATTGGCATAATCTAATATTAATTATAGAAATTGTCTATGAAAAACCTTTTTTTCAGTCTTTTTTCTTGGTTTCAATTTTCGCAAGCTCATCTTTTTTCAAACTTAAAAACTAAATTTATATAATAATTCGGCATCTGCAGCTTACATCCTTGTGATAGAACGTGTATCAAGATTGATACATTGTGATTATCGAAAAAAAGCTGTTTTGAAAAAAACTGTGGGTTACGTCCTTTTTCCTTTCCACAGTCGATATTATATTAAAAAAAATACCATGAATCAAATTTTATATGAATTTCGTCCAGTTTTATGATAATGCTAAACTTTTTGAGTATATTGATTGAATTGGCATTTACTTCCATTATAATAGGGTGGTCAGTGGTTATGGAGAGACGTTGGAACTGGCTGGGTCACGTGCTGCGGATGCCTCCGGAAAGCCTCAATCCTGCCTGCCTTTTCTTTCGACCGGTGGGATTCCGGCGTCCCGGACGTCCGTCGGGTACTATCCATAGGATGTACTCGGCGGAACTGAGGGATGCTGGCATGTCATGGGAGGATGCAAAGCAATTGGCAGGAGACAGGGAAACATGGAGGAGCCGCGTGGCGGCCATTTGCTCCACATAGGGAGCGAACATGGCCAAAGAAGAAGAAAAAAGAAAGAAGATAACAGGGTAAAAATATCAACGTACTAAGTTTTCCAGTTTTTATAATATTAGTTGATAGCTATTTCGGCTTTCGCCATCGTAAGAACTAGAATATGTACATATAAAGTATTAATTACAAAATCATTACTTGTATCTTAATGGAAATATTTTTAACATAGCGAGCCACCTATGATTGTACCTAACAGTAGAAAAGAAAATCCCTAGATTCCAATTTGCTAAAAATAAGTATAGAATAAGAATCATTTTTTAGTTTATTCGTTACTAACCTGACCTTACGATAGTTTCAAGTAGACAGCAATAGTTAAGTAAATAATCTTACGATATCTGAAACCCTTCTCAAAGAAACGAAACACGTTGCAAAACTAAGGGAAATCTTAGTTTAGCATTTTTTTGCGAAAAAACTAAATCTCTAATTTTGTATGAGATTCACTCCCCCAATTACACTACCCCGAAATACACTGTCCCGACGTTAGTGTAAATGGGGGATTTACTGAATAATTGATATTATTTTTAAGTTATTTTGAAACGTGGCTTCTAAGCGGGACATTGATTGATGAATTTGACACATTTTTTTAAATCGATTCTAAAAATAGTAATCATATACATAGTTTCATTTCCAAGAATATAAATGCTTACCTCTTAGAATCGATGTTTCTATGTTAGTCAATATTGACACTCATTGCAAACAATACTCCGAATGATTTCGGCGTATATTTTTTTACGTTACGTTAAAATATACGACATCCACGTCTACGGAATAAATTTACGAATCGTTTGATTCCATTATTGAACACGGTGTTTTCGCTTCAGCCGGGGCATCCCGGATGAATTCAGCAAAGGCGGAAAAGCGAACTTCCCGCCGTGTTTGAATAGAGAGCGAGAGCCGACCGAAAAATATTTGAATAGAGATCAGACGAGGGGGGAGGTCCCCGCTCCAGGCGTGTGATTGCGCGGGAAAAGTTATCTCCCGCGGACGGAAGACGCAAAAGAAATATAATATTCACAAGTTAAAATGTGAAATAAATTCGACTACTTCTCCTGGCGAGAGTTGGCTGGCGGTGTTGAAAAGAAATTTTTACATCATAGATCGATTTAGGTAAAAGGAATCTTCAAATCTTTTAGAAAGCTTTCAGGGACTATACTCTGCGCATACCTAATTTTGTATGCAAGTTTGCCTGGAAAACAAAAGAAAGAAAATCTAAGCTTAGAAAATAATACGTAAAAAAGAAGGATTTAACAGATGTATTGTTTGATACAATAAACAAAATCATTTGTTGACAATCCTGATTTAACTTTTTTTTTAAAAATGTATGTCCGCTCCCAATGTGGAGTATATGGCCTCCTAATGGGGGTATCTCAACGGAAGTTTTTTCTACGAGAATTGTTTGTTACTCAGTCGCTCAACCTCACAGTGAGTAGGGAAAGAAGGATAAGGTTAGAACAGTACTAGTGGTTGACTAATCGCTAAAGGATCAGAATGATCCCCGGGTGAGTAAATAATTTGAATTGACATCACAAACACCCTGTCTTCGATCACAACTTTGAATTGAATATTTTTCAAATTCACTGTGATCTGACCGGGAATCGAACCCAGATCTGCGTGATCGGTAGAGCAAGCTCTATCCAACTGGGCCACAGCAGGCGACTATACTACGATTTTACGATTACTCATCAATACTAGAGAAGGAATAACGATAACCGAGTGGATTGCTTAGGTCAAGTGAGATTGGCCTAGTTCTGCATTTTGGAAACCACACCTGCAGTTACCAATGAACACTAAGCGGAGAATTCCAAAGAGATATGAAAAGAGAACTTTAATTAATTCACGATACATCATTGGCACTTAAACTGTAGAGTGCTACGCGACAATCAGAACTATTGTTTTTATTTAACACGATGGCTGCTAGACGAGATATCTCGTAAAAATTTTCGTGCCAAACACGCTAGAGACGAGTTATCTTGACAATAGCTAATTAAATTAAAAGTTGCAAATTATAGCCGGCAAGCTAGGTAATTACTATTAATTATCTACGGCAGCTAAAAGGCTAATAAATGCATATTTTTACACTTGATGAAAAGGCATGTCATAAAAAGCTATTTAAGTATGAAATGATAATGATATTTTTTTCTATCCAAGACATAAGACATACCGAAAGGTGAAGATGGTTTCGTTAATGCCATACAATATTTAAGCGCCGGATAAGTATGATTCGGCCATATGTAGTTTTATATTAACATAACTCAGTCGATTTTTACGTTATTGCCATGGAGTTCAACCAATTGAATCAAAAATTATTTAATATGGTTATTATTTTAAGATTTCGACTGAAGGTGCTTGGTGGAATTTCAATATTAAATTGGAATCATTCAAATTATGTACACTCCCACAGATTTTGTCACTAACGACCCGGGTCAGTTCAAGTTCATCCGTGCGCTTGAACGCCTGAAGATGCCGAAAGGCGAAACTCGGGTCGTTAGTGACAAAATCTGTGGGAGTGTACATAATTTGAATGATTCAAATTTAATGGTTATTATTTCGTGAAAAAAAAACATCAATTGTTTTAATGACATTATTATAATATATACTAGACCATGGGTTCCCAACCTTATTCGGGTGGCGACCCCTTTTTATAAAGCCATGTGACTAGGCGACCCCCCGAGGAATTTGAAATCCTCGATTTGCTATACTTTTTCGTTATTTTGTTGTTCAAATCCAAAATCGAAAAAAGTTGGCGACCCCCCTGAAAACCCTTCGCAACCCCCAAGTTGGGAACCCGTGTACTGGACGGTTCCCGGCAAGCGTTGCAATGCCACTCAAAGAAAGAAAGTGTGTGTTTCAATTGCGTTTATCGAATTGCATGTTTTTTTTTTCTGTCCGTTTGACATTTGAAGTTTGCTGCCGGTTGTCTATTGTACGACACACGCGCCACCTTCTGCAAATTAATTGTACTACAACCTTCGCGCAAGTGCAAGCAATACGTTGAGAAAATGAACGGTATAGCAGACATACAAACATTGATTTTTATATATAAGAACTACTGAAAGTAATTTTACTATGCCTATAAACTTCACGCAAGTGCAAGCAAAAAGTTTGTCAAAGTTTTATTGCAATTGGATGAACGGTGTGGTAACGCATAAAATACGAACAAACAAACAAACATTTATTTTTATATATTAGATATGAACAGGGGATATATATAGATTAAGCACATCTGCAGGTTTCACGTAGAAGCGTTGAAATCTTTTCAACGAAACGATGTCACAAATTACATCCGGACATAAATATACTAAGAGGATATTTAAAATGTAAGCAAAACACAAAGTTGCAAGTCAGACAAGCCGCGGACGTCCTTTCAGGTTTCCTAATGGCTGTATTTTCTTTTGAAACGATACTCGAGCAAAGCGAAATAAAAAGCGTGTTCATAAATCGCGAGGACGAAAGAAGGAAGCGGGCGACCGACCGCCAGCGAGCGGGTGCCTAAGCCGAGCCACGATAAGGCTGAAACTCGCGCCGACTCATAAAGCATACACAACCCTACACGCAGTATCAAAGAGCTTATCCTGTTTATTATACACCGCGGAGGAAAAGCTATGCCACCAACATCAAAATTATCATCATTGTACGACATTCCGGATTAGGCCTTTGACCTCCAGTAAAATCCATATCCACTGTGGCACTATTGCAAATTTGGTGCAATCAAAATTTTATCTCGCTTCTTTCTGTGCGAAAAGTGAGCCTTCGATAAGTGAAATGAGCCAAGTAGTAAAATGGTAAAACTTTTCTATTGAACATAACATTAACAACAAACATAACATTTATACCAATCACTCATTTTAAATTCTTCATGTATTTATTGTCTATAATAAATATTATAGAACATTTTATTTAAGATGAATTTTAAATTATACTAAACTAAATAATGTTTTCGATACCCTTTCACTTATACAGGTTTTATATAAAGATAAGTAATTTTCTATTAAAACTATGTTTTAAATACAACAACTCAATTCTTCGGTATCAAAGTGTTGGGTAATTAATACTACACAAAAATACTCATTAATTATAAGCTTTACTATTTGTAAAAATATGGATATGCCGGAGTAACAGCTGGCAAGAAAGGATCACGGTGTGCCGCACACGCTGTACAATATTAATCTTCAAAGATTGCACGAGGCAAAGTCCAGCGTTTTTTTTTGTAATCCGTTTTAGTAAGGTTTAATTACTTCCAGCGGAAGGATTTTCTTCGTAGGTGGATAGTACTGGGTGGTCAGATGCAGTAACAAACCATATTTATATGTACACCATTATTCTTCCATCTGTGCGATAAACAATGGCAAAATATAACGGCGAGTGATACATAAGCTTTTTTTTTCTGTGGAATAGAAATATGAGTTTGACGTGAAGGATGAATTTTTACTTTTTATAATAAGAATATCAACAATATTACTATCGGTAGCAGCATTATCAACTGGTGAAATATAAAACGATACAGGACAATTAATAAAAAAATAAATTGATTTATAATAAAATGTGACAAAAAATTGGTGAAAGACATATGAAAAGAATTTTTAATAATCACTGCATGTCAATTAATTAAATTGAAAGGAGCAATCGCAAATAAATATTTCTAGTAAGCCATCAAAAATAAAGCAGAATTTTATCTATATTTTTTTAACACTCGATTGCGCAGAAAAGGATTAAAATCCTTAAATGAAAACTTGCGTGCAGTCGTTTTGAAATCAAAGTTTGATGATTGTTGACAATGCTCGCAAAGAGCGAAACCGGTCCTGACCTTTCAAATAAAGGGGAATAAAGTTCAAATGAATATAGTGTTTTTATTAAGTAACACTCATAACACTTTTATGGTGTTCAATGTCAATACTCTGAGAAGAGGGATTAAATTCAACGAATAAAATACTCATTTGTACTAATTCCACTTTTATTTTAAATGATCAGGACCGGTTTTGCTCATGACAAGCATTATCAAATGATAATCATTGAAAATAAAGCTGGAATTAGTTTTTGTTTATCATTCCCGAAGAAGGGTTAAAGACTGTTTCATAACTAAGTAATTTGTGACACAGTATACAAAATCAAAAGATCCAGATTAGTGTACATACTTGAACTAAAACATCAAAACAGATTCTAATAGAGTAAGTATTAAGCAAAAACAACATAATAAGACGCCAAAGGGACGACGATTTTTTTTATTTCAAGGCAAGAAAGTGTTGTAATGATATTCTGGTAAAAAAAATATATATAAGCAAAAAGAAAGTGGAAATGGCGGAAACGCAAAAAATCTCGACCTCTCACGAGACGCATCAGCGGATCGTGACGGATCAGAGATTTGGGGAATCTCGGCCACCCTAGAGCCGAGGCGCGGTGGTCGGTGCAGGCGCGCACAAAAATAATACGGCCCGAGGAAATGAATTCATTAAAAACACTCGTCACATGGGAAACCGTAACCAAACGCGGGAAAACTTTATCGTAACATAAACTTACCGCAGGGACACTGCCGGCCAGTGAGGGGCGCTTCTTCTTTACTAGAGGTATAATTCAATTTAAAAGTGTGAAAACCCAATGCGTATTAAAGATGTTTTTTTTTTCGAAAATATGAGTATGTTCATTAATCGATATATTTCTTACAATTGAAGCATATCGACTGTGGAAAGAAAAAAGGACGTAACCCACGGGTTTTTCAAAACAGTTTTTTTTCAAAAATCATAATGTATCCAACTTGATACACATTCTATCAAAAGGATGTAAGCTTCAAATGCCGAATTAGTTTCTAAATTTAGCTTTTAAGTTTGAAAAAAGATGAGATTGTTAAAATTGAAACCGAGAAAAATTACTGAAAAAAGGTCTTCCATAGACAATTTTTTAAATTAATATTAGATTATGTCAATTTAACACCAGTATACAAGTCTCGGTGCACTTTAAGGTTGTGGATATTTCATATTTTGCATATGGCCCAAAATCATCAAAACACGTTTTTTGTGCCTCCTGTAAAATTTGCTATGTGTGGGTTACGTTCTTTTTCCTTTCCAGAGTCGATATAGATTAATTAATAACCAGTTCTTCTACACTTTCAATTTAAAACTCATGATTGAATGCTTTAATGAGAAATCAAAAATATGTTACAATCCCGAAAAGACTAAGTATACCGTCACTAAATTAATGCGATATAAAACAACAAAAAATGCAAATACCTATGCATAAAAATAATTAATATATTTACTATTGTTTGAGTACACATCGTATCAATATAAAGCAAATTACATAAAAAGAGAGATTCTACTAATTACACGTTATATCCGTTGATTTTGTTTTACACGGTATTACAATGACGTTGTTTGGGGGGCTAATTTTGTGTGCAATTTTTATGACACTGAATTTCTTAACGATTAGACCGGCAACTTTTGAATCTTTCTATCATTTTTCTCTATCTTTCTCTGTCAAATACTTGGTGGAAAACCATTATATTAAGAAAAACAATATTCCTTAGTACTTATTTCCCATTTTATTTACCAAGATCAGGACCGGTTTAAATCAAGGTGAGCATTTTCAACTATTGAATAATACTTCTTAATGTTTTTTATTGTAATTTGTAAATTCTTTTTAATGTAATTTTTTTTTTTACACCTTTTTATATCAATTTGTTTCGTATAAATAACACTGTTAAATTATATTTCTTATCAATCGATAATGCTCGCCATAAGCGAAACCGGTCCTGATCTTGGTAAATAAAAATGGAAATAAGTAAGTATAAAGGCATATTATGCTTTTCTCAATACTTTATATACATGTATGTATAAGAATTTTTTACTAATATATTCCCTGAATACATTTTTCCTTAATCCAATTACTGAAAGTTGCTATCTTCTTCTTAAATTTGTCCCCAGAAGCTGTGCGTTTGTTCCAGTAGTGAGAGAACGTATAATTTTCTTGCAATTTCAGTACGCCACTAGGGAAAAACGGCCACGGAGCGCGCAGCCCGCCGAGTAACGTAACAGATGCAAAAGCCTGCGGGCAAAATCATATCTAAGTCCGGGCGTGCGGATCGCAGAGAAAAAAAGAGGAAGAAACGCCCAAAAGCGGCTGCGAAAGTTTTCCTTTCATGTTTTCAGCATATGAGTTTTCCGTACGGATAATTGCGGTTTCGACGTGTGCGTGAAAAAATACATACACTCTCCCTCATACGAACCTTGACAATTTTCCGCCGAAATAAATAACTGTGAGAAATATGTCAATAGTAAATATATTTTTAATCAAGTTCGTGTTAACCAATTCATTACTAGTTGACACCCACGTCGTTATACCAATCTCTATCTAACTGGATAAAACCGGACTTTTTTCCAACATATCAATTTAAGTACCACACAAACCAATGTTCCCAAACATGAAAAAATATATAGGACATGTAAATTAACATATTTTTGCCCAGTGTTCCAACATTGGAACATTTGGTATTTTTACTTCCACTCCGTTATGCATGACGCAATAAAAGTTGAGATTTCATCAGTCTCAATCAGTCTGCAGCTAGCAAGCGTGGGGATCGTTTCGTGTAGTACTTTTTCACGTTTGAACCTGCCGGAGTGAGCAGTGTTTTTTTATTTGCATCAATTACGGACAAATTCGGGGGAAAATGGGTTAATAAGTGCATACGTAGAATACCTTTTTTTAACCATGTCCGCTTTGTCAAAACAAATGTTTTTTACGAGAACTTGTTGTTACTCAGTTGCTCGATCTCTTTAATTGACAAAGACAGTAGAGGTATAAGGATATAGCAATAACGGAACGATTTGTTAGCTTATCGCTCTCTCTACGCCCCGTTATTTTTGGATTGGACGGGTGGTTGGAATTTTAGACATCACATGCCTTAGAATGACAAAGTACAAATTGTACAGGAACTTCAACACGTTAGATTTGTCAAGAAAACCAACGACGTTGACCACTGCGCGACAAGCCCGAAATACGAATAGTTGTAAATAAAAGCCCATTGCATTGAATGCGGGAAGATAATTTTCAATAAACCCCGATTAACCGTGCAAAATAAACCTTCTAACCCGGTTTCGGTTTAAGCCGGGTTGGAAGAAGCCCTAGTGTCCATGTGATAATCATTGGAATTGGACATGTCTAAAAACATGGACAAAAAAAAACGTTAAAGTAATCAATAAAATACTATTTTCGTTAAAAAAAAACATATTTTCAATGTAGAGTTTGAATGCACGGTTTATATTGTAATATGTATAGTATCTCAAAACAAAAGAAAAATTTACAAGGTGAATTAATTTGGTAATGTTCAACTCATACATATTCTGAATTTTCAAAAAACAAAACAACAATTGAATTGTAAAGATGTCGTCGATGAATTGTTAAGATTCTCACAAAAGCTACAGTAGTACGACACACGCATACATCTGTATAAATTTTCAGTCACAGTGTCGTAAAGTTTGGCGGAGATAAAAGCGAAACATTGAAAAGTGTATCTGTGTGACAACATTAATTTACATGGATGTGGTAGTGTAGCAGTGCAAAATTTATAAGTAGATAAACCAAACTTTCGTCAACGCTAATAAGGTGAAAGGGGACAGGCGGGTAGAGTAAATAAACGTAAGAAGAATTTCGTACTTCTGAAACTAATTTTGCAAACAAAGAATAAATTATCGACAATATTTCATTGTTCGAATCAAAATATTTGTACTTAAAGAAAGATGGTTTGTAAAAAAATACAATTATTTTTTTGTTGAAATTTTGTTGGGTTTGGTCCCGAGATAAGATACTACAACTTATTATACAAGTAATAATCATATAACTGAAGTTCATATAAAATATAAAAATAACTAAGACTATTCCACGTAGTTTGCTACAAACTGTGACACGTGTTTCGCCTCTTTCAGAAGCATTCTCAGACAATCTTACTTTCACAAATGTACGAATGACTTTAATTTTACTATTCTAATATATTATAAAAATAAAAATATAAAAGGGATGCAAGGAGGGGATGATAGAAAAACAAACATACAATAATGACATTTACATTAATAAATGATTAACTAATGAGTTGCATCAATTATGAAGGGTTAAACCATTGGAAGTAAATTTAGCAGTGGCAAACAAACGTATTCTATTTAAGATATTATTTAATAATAGTTTCGCTGAATCCGTCGAAAGTAACTGAAGTTCTAAAATGAACGTATGAAAAATATACGGCTTTAGCCGCCATGTTTTTTTATGAATGGTTAAAACATGTTTTACATTTCAAAACTAGATCTTATGTAGAATATTGTAGTCAATCTACATCAAACGAGTGACGGTTTTTCATAGCTCTTGGAGCGACGTTCTTAAACTAAGCCCCGAACCGCGCTAGTGTCGCGGAGTAGTTACCTCAGCGAGGGCCGTAAAAACAGATTGGTGTTCGAATTCAAGGGATTACAGTCTCGCCGCGAGACGAGAAAGGTAATCCGGATTTTATGAGTGTCGACATTCCATGCGGACGATTTCTTCTTCTTTCCAGCGAGAATTTCACCCGCCGAAGTGAAATTTCGCGACGCGTTTTAAAGAAAGCTGAAATTTATGAACGGATAAGGGGGTGGGTGTTCTTTGGGTTTATGTCCTTTGTTGATAACATAAAGACATTTTATATGAGGTGAGCAGTACTCTCATATAAATATGTAAAACTATACTTTATATATAACTCCGTGTGTCTCTCGGATATTACAAATATATTTAATACAAACATGTAAAAAAAATATAAATAATATTTTAAATACTAGATAGCTGTATGTGTACATAGTTTTCAAATCTTAATGACCTGTGTGGTAGTGGAAACGATATAGATTTAAAAAAAATAAAAATATGAAACAATTATTCATCTTTTTTTAGTCAATCAAATGAAAAGCTTGAAAATTATAAATCGTAGAAAAAAATGTAAAATGCAATCTTATATTACAATATGTGCAGTGTGGAGCACATGATTTAATAAAAAGGTTGTTTTATTTGAACTGTTTATAATTCTGCTGCTAGACATATCTTTTGAAAAGAGTAAATAATTACTAAATATATTAGGATACGACTAGGGAGCCTATAGATAAGAAATATAGAGCTTGACGGTAGAGCATATAAGAGGTTCACTTTTTTGGATTTCGATTGAATTCTTACCAATTAATAAAACAATTTATGTGCGTATTTAAGAGTATCTAATTGAAGACTCTGGCGTGTAAAATAGGCAAAAAAGATGAAAACAAATACAATTTTAAAGGTTTCACAAAACAAATAATCATTGTGGTACATCGTAACTCTAAAGATCCCTTATAAAATATTAACCGAGTTTAAAATGCGAATTATCCGGAGTGAATAGAATGGAAGAGGGAAGCCTGATTGATCGTTGAAAATAATCGTTTGTCTTAGCACGTCTGAACGGGGAGCTTGCAGCTGATAGGAAACTTTAATTGAAACTTTTTGGACAAGTGATAAACTGAGGAACTTCGCGACATCTACTTGAACGCATTAACGCATCTGACGGAGATTTATTGACAAGTGATATAGGCAAAAGAATACATACAAATATCGCCGAATTTTTTTTAAATATTCGCACACAAGCTTGAGAATTCGTTTATTGGTGTCACTGCAGACGAAGTATATCAGAAACACAGTTTGACTGAGCAAAATACACACAGCTCATTTTTACGTGATGTTGAAATAACACGGTCTACTAAAAATTAAAATAAGTTATAAGCCGATCGCGTTATACGGTAACAATAAGTGATACTTATCTACAGTGGAACCTCTCATAACGAGTTTAATTCGTTCCAGAATCCTACTCGTTACGTGAAACATTCGTTAAGCGAAACAATTTTTCCCATATAAAACAATGTAAAATACAATAATGGAAAAAAATCATTTTTTATATTTTTAACGTGTATTAAAGTAAAATTACATACTTATAAATTGTTAAGGAGCGTAACAACCTGGAATGCGATTTCGATTTGCAAAAAACGATAAAAAATCGACTAGTTTATTATTTATGACAAATAATTAATTATTTTTTACTAGCAGACATTTGTTTTTGCTGACGCTTCAAAATTTGGTGAAAATGTGATAGTATTCATTGAATAAATTTTTGAAACGCATAGCCACCTCCTTATTAGGGTGATGCTTGAAAAACAATGCAACTCCATAAGTTCTAAAGGTCAGCTCTTGACTGTACTCTTTCACAAGCTCATCAATATCGTTGTTATCCACCTCCAGTCCCATGGTATTGGTTAAAGATACAATTTCGTTGACTGTAGACTTCACAGGTACTGTTTCAAGGCCATCAAAATCACAATCGACAACGCTCCTTGGCAAAGCTTCTTCTACGCTGAAGTGAGGGTTCTCTTGGTTACCACTTCCCACACCTTGTCAATCATCTTGAGGCAAGCAACGATGTGGAAGTGATCTTTCCAAAACTCTGCGTCACTCGTTATGCGAAATATCGCTCGTTAAGGGAGCATTTTTTTCACAATCTGTTTTGCTCGTTATGGTAATTACTCGTTATCAGAAATTCCACTGTATATGTATTTTTTTTTGTTTGAAAAAATATTATTGATACATCACTATAGTGATCGTAAATGAGACATAGCACAGTATCTTATTTGTAAATCTTGTATGATTCATCTAACCAAGAAAGTTATCCGATAACTTCGTCATTGTAATAATTCGGTTCGAAAGAAAATAAATATGGCAAAACAAAAGGCGGAATGCACTTGAAGCCACAGTGGATTTGATACTTCTACTTGCAAAATTTGACAGCGCGCCGTAAAAACTTCACACAACTTCTTAAACAAACTCAATTTGTCATCGAGAATCCGGATATTGTATTGAAAGAACATCAGTAGCGTAGTTATGGTACAAAGCACAATTAAATAATCTTTGAAATTATTAAAAAGCCATATAATATAATAATAAATAAAATTTCAATACATTGAATTCCGTTTACTATTATGTTTACAACTATGAACATATCGACGCGTAATCGGAAGAAAAGCGTTAACGAAAATTCTTACATTTTACGGGAGAAGGTTATTTTTTAAACTTCCTCTCGTAATAAGATCACAAAAATAAACTTTAATTGACCAAATATTACGAACCGTATCTTTTTGCGAACTTATCACGAGAGGAAGACAATAAAACATTCTGTTATGATTAAAACTTGGTAACTCGGTCACTGGTTCGAATCACAGAGTGCACAGTGTGAAAAACATTTTTTTTATCATTAATTGTTTCGCATTCAAAGGTACCAATATTACCCATCCGAGTCTGCAAAACGAAATTTATAGATTAACAATTGGCAACGTCCTATTCATATCCTTATATTTGTATTCTCTCAAAAAAAATGTTGATCGAATAACAAGCAGCGCTCGGAGAAATACTTTAGTTGAGATAATTCACATTAAATTCATATCGAAAGAAAAAAAGGACGTAACCCACAGCCTTTTCAAAACAGCTTCTTTTCGATAATCACAATGTATCTAACTTGATACACGTTCTATCAAAAGGATGTAAGCTGCAAATGCCGAATTAGTATCTAAATTTAGCTTTTAAGGTTGTAAAAATTGAAACCAATAAAAAAGACAAAATTAAGTTTTTCCTAGACAATTTCTTTAATTGATATTAGAATATGTCAATTAAACACCAGTTTAGAAGTCTCCGTGCACTTCAAGTTGTGTATATTTCATAATTTGCATATGGCCCAAAATCGTCAAAACACGTTTTTTGTGCCTCCTGTAAAATTTGCTATGTGTGGGTTACGTCCTTTCTCCTTTCCAAAGTCGATATGTTCCACATATGAAACAGTGCGGTCATGGTAAAAAAGTATCAATATGGAGAAAGGGCGAAAGAGTAGATCTCCACACAATTAATTATTTGTCACAAACCTAACCCAATACTTTATTGTATAATTTCGCCTGTATAGATTAGTTATGATTTGTAAAAATACGACATTGTGATATCACAACATTGTTTGCGATGTATGCACGTTATGCCAAATTTATTAATGTGACATTTCTTACATTTATAATATTCGGCGCTTGGGACAGTATTCGATCAACAGAGTCCAATAAAAGAATTTCACTGTGCAGGAATGATCCCGTTTCCGATCCTCGGCAAGCGTCGCGTGCTGGCTGCGCAAAAAACTTTAAAGTGAATTTTAAATTTTCAATATTTAATATCGAGGCCGGTATCGCATGCCAGCCCGCGTTCAGTTCCACTCTATTTTCATACCGAAAATGGGAAAGGGGCGAAAGTTATTTTTTAAAAGGGTAGGCGTAGGAAATAATATTTGCGTCAATAACTTAATTACGTTCGTGCAAATCGAGTCACCAAATGAAAAATACTTTGCTAGTATTTGGCACACTAACATATTTTCAAGCCATTTTTCAAAATATAAATAAAATATACAAAGTGAAGCTTTTTGGTGTGCTGCGGCTTTGGGCTCGAATCGACTACAAAAAGGTATATATTATACTGATTGTAGAATAATTTTAGGTATCAAAATTGTTTGAAATTATTTAGTTTTAATGGAAATGAAAGTCGAAGTTTTTCACTTTTAGAGTGTTCACTGTCAATACTTGATGGAAAAGCTTTATATTAAAACAACAAAAATTTCCTAAGTTTCTATTTCATAATTAATAAAAAAAACCGAAACTGGCATCGCTTCATACTATCGTCAGATCAGAATGAAAATGACGTATTTTTACAAATCATAACTAATCTATACAGGCGAAATTATACAATAAACTATTGCGTTAGGTTTGTGACAAATAATTAATTGTTGGTATATTTTTTTGATATTTCTACAATAAATCTTTGGGAATTTTATTTTACAATTAAGAAGATAAACATCATTTGTAAATTTTATTTCAACAAAAACAGCAATTAAATCTTATATTAGACACTTAGGGAATTACGGGATATACACTGTACTCTAACGATATTTTAATTTTTATTATAACTTACAACTCTATAACAATGAATGTTTGATTTATATTTAATCCACATACTAAATGTCATAAGTCACAGTGACAAAAAAGAGCCATTATTCTAATTTCGCGATGCACCAAGGTTGAAAGCGTCTATTTCTAAACAAGTGGGTCAAAGTGATGATCTGTCACGAAAGCATCTGATGCAAGTTCAAAAGCTCTCCGAATTAACTCACGTTCGGTTGCACAAGAAACACGTGTTGCAAATAATAGCTCAGCATTACATCTAAATGGAATGAGAGCTATTATAATTGATGCTGGTCATTAAGCAAACGTGTTGGATGCACAAATTCATTTGAATACAAATACATATTATATTATTTAAAGCACCTTGTTGAAAATTGTCAACCTCCAACATACAAAGTATCTCGAAGGAAGAAATATTTTGATGTATTCTTTGGGTGTTTGGCCAAAACTGTGACAAAGACGCAAGACTGAATTTAACTTTGTATGTACCAGGATCAGTTGTTAATGCTCGCCATGAGCGAAACCGGTCCCTGATCTTGGTAAATAAAAGTGGAAATAAGTACAAAGGAATATTGTGTTTTTCTTAACATAATTCCATTCCACCAAGTATTGACAGTGAGCACCCTAAAACTGAATTTAACATAATCCCCGACCTACAAAGCTGAAAAAATCAAAAATATATATGTACATCCAATTTACTTTTTAAAAAATCCGGATAAAATTCTTGAAGTCATTGAATTACAGCATGATGTCTTCTATTTCAACTGGTTTAAACAAATAATGCTTGGTCAAATATGTAGGCAAAAAGACCATGCAGTAACCGCCTATCGGGAATTGCATATCTTCATTCCCGCCCATATTCATTTATTACTGAGGCGTAGAGGGCGGAATCGGTTCCCGCCCAATTACCTTTTGGTAGCTCGTTCGCAATTATTATTGGTTAGATTAATATTTTCATCCGATTTTTATAAATACCCAAACGAATACCGAATGTAAATACTGTTGGTAAAAGGTGTACTTCATTTGTGGTGGAAGCTTTCAAATATATGCTTTGTGGTCAATGTGTTTTTTTTTATTGTAAGCGAAACAGATATTATTGTGATTCTTAGCAAATGAAAAGATTTTCACATCACTCAGGAATCTGACGATGCATAATAAGAACGCGATACTGTAAACAAAATTTTATTTTAAGTAAACATGTAGTATTTTTTTCCATACGCAATTTAATAACAAAGTAGACACGTGAACATGTTTTCACGTTATGTTTCTACAGCCTTTTAAATGAAGGGAAAGTTGTTTGTTGTGTTTGGGAACACAAAGTATAAAAAATAATGGAAAGCTTAATAGCAGGTACTCAAATCATTTAAAAACAGTTATTTAATCAATATTTTTGTCAAAAATATTAACTAATTTCATCATAACAAAGTTAATGAGTATTTCCAATTGAAACAAACAAATAAATAAAAGAAATATCTTTACATATACGATTAATTAGGTGAGACGCAGTTACAAGCTAGCTCTATATAAAATAGGAAATAAAGAGGCCAAAATGACGATTACGATCTTTATACGGAGAACAATTCAATAAGGGTAGTTATAAATAAAATTTATGACAACTAAATTAGAAAATTATTGAGGGTAATTAATCTCATTACTATAATATTATTATCAATTATACTAAATTAATCAAAGCTTATTGGAAAAAAGCTTACTTACAATAAAATTATATAAAAGATTTCATCAAGAATATATTTTCATCGCTAGGATAATAAAAAAACATAATTTAATTAGTTGAATAAATTAATAGATTTATAAGTTATTAAATAAAATACAGATTAAAAAAAATGATTAACTTACTACGTTGTGCATTGTTTGTAGGCGTTTAGAATGGCATTCAGGAAACTGGGTGCATCATGAAGTTGATTTACCGGTATAACTAGACAGACAGCACTTACCTTTAACAAGAAAAAAAAAACATTTGTAAATCATAAATAATATACTGTAAAGCAAAAATGAATATGACTATGTATCATATTTCTCAAACAAGCCATAAAAACGTGGCAAGAAAAATAATCATATACATATAAACATAATTTGTATTGCCATGTATGTTGGATGAAATGAATTATATAGAAAGCATGCCCAACTCGTAAAATGAAAGTGGACGATCAAAAAGTGTTAAAAGTTTTTTTTGATCGATTCGACAGATGATATTTAATATACGATACGAAGAATATTTTAACTCTACTTGTTGTGTAAGTCTGTGTGATAAATGTATTGCTGTAGGTATTTTTAACCGTTTGATTATGAGGGTACTTTATTGATGACCGGGTGAAGCCTTGAGACTCACCATTTCAATAAATAAAATCGTATACATATATTTTTCTAACAAGTAAATGCTTGTCATAAGCGTAATCGTTTCTAATCATAAATGTGGAATTAGTACAAAAGAGTGTTTTATATTTTACGCATTTACACCAGAATAACTATCGCATATTTTTGGCAATGCTTATTGAACCACATAAATTCGCATATTTTAGTTTAGTTTAATAAAATAAAGTTCTGCAAAAGTAATATAATTTTGATAAAATTAAGTGTTTTAGATACAAATGGTAGAATTGGATAAAACGAAAGCATAAAGAACGGCTCGAGTCCATCTCTCCGAGTTCCGATATTGTGTCAAAGGGATTTTTAAACAGAGCCGAATGACTTAACATTTATTTAACGAGACGACAAAGGACATAAATCGTCCTTAAACAAGGCACGTCGAGATCTCCTGCCTTTATGCAAAAGGTAAAGAAATGGCCAATACCGAAACACAATCGACTACATCGAGTCGTGGCTGAGAGACACAATATTTTACCTTTATTTCTATCGCTCAATCACGCTGCCAACAAACGCTTTTGTTTACCTTTTACTCGGGAGAAGGCAAGATGGCACTGGATTGAGTTCATTACTCAATTCCTGGCCCAAATGAAAAAAAATAATAAAAAAAACTACAAGATATATCAATCATACAATACAATAAGAGTTAGTGAAACATAACTTTACAAAGATTTTTTCTTTTTAACCATGTCCGTTCCCAATGTTGAGCATATGGTATCTTTATTTTTCTACGAATTTTTCTACGAAAACTATTTGTCACTCAGTTGCTCAACCTTTTTTTCCAAAGAGAGTAGAGATATAAAGGATAGAGTTAAAACAGTACTAGTGGTTAGATAATCGAAGGGTGGGAGGGAATTTTTAAACATCACAAACGTCCTTGTCTTCCAGCAGAGATTGATAAATCGGCTGTGAAAATGTTTTTCGTATAGGGATTTAAGCCCGTGAGGTTTGGCATGCAAGCCAACGACGTTGACCACTGTGCCATGGACCCGACTAACGTGGCAAATCGATAACAATTTTTTTCAACTGGTTTTATGTAAATTAAAAACGTTCATGTATTTATTTGTTAACTATTTACTTTCAAAGCTTTTCATTTTTAATTCAGCAGATTTGACAACCAAGTCCTGGGTTTTTTTAAACATTGCGAAGATATGGAGTAAGTTGCCTTTTCCTCATCAAGGAGACATCGTCGCTACACTCTTGATCTGAATTATTTTTGTCAATATTTCAAATAAGCAATTATTAATTATTTAATAATATTAATACTAACATTAATTATTATTAATTAAATATTACTTCGTACTGACCAGTGTCGCTTGTCACGCGCAATTAAACTTGGTGAAATATAAAATAGACATATTCGAAAGTATTTACCAGCTCATTGTATCTTTATACTGATTCGATTTACTGAATATGATAAGAAGTATGATAGTTCCAACTCAAATGTTAAAGTGAGCTGCATAACTGGAAGTTTTATTTACACAAGCAAGTAATAGTCATATGCTTATAACATGTATGTGAAGAAGGCATACTTATTGCGTACAGCGCAAACATCGTATGCCTACGGGATGTCTCAAGAACGTCTTCTTATCCTCTCATCATTCTGTTGACTGTATGTCAATCCATTTTTATATATGAAGCAAAACGATAAGAAAATATCTGGCAATGAACGATACGGGACATATTATTTGTATCCGCAATTTGTAATGCATAGATTCCCAAAATTATTTAACCATTACCCACCCCATTTTCAGCAAATAAATAGTAAATATTTAAAACAGAAAAATAAAGTGAATTTTATGAACACGTTTATAGTGTTAGAAATAAGATACAATATACCTACCTAATTTATTAATGTTTTGCAGTAAAATGTCCATGTATAAATATAAAACATCACAAAATTGTACATAACATTTCTTTTATTGTAATTTTATCGTCAATTTTAAAAATCAGATATGTTAACCGTGCAATAAAAGTAGAATATTTTACCAATTTAACGAAATATGAAAAACCTATTTGCCACTTTTTACTTCCAAAACCCTCCTATTTTCCTCAGAGCCAGCATGGTCCTCTCAGCTCTTTACTGAACCCTCAGAGGAGCGATGGGCCAACATTGGATACCTGTTATAATATAATTTTAACGTATAAATAGTCAACAAAATAAAAAAAATATAATATAATAATAACGGTATTGTACCTGGCAAACTAGAATTTAACTAGTAATTATTTGATTCTTAAATAGAAAACGCGTTTAGCGTAGGTCATTGAAATATTTTCAATAAGTAAACCAATTCGAAACGCTCAATTGAGTCGTCTGGTATCAAAAGCAGAACTGTTCCATACATCATACATCATGTATGGAACAGTTTTGCTTTTGATACCAGACGACTCAATTAAAATAATTTGGCGGTCGCAAAACTAAGTTCTTCCAATAAAACAATGCATTTGTTATTTGCACTTGCGCGATGAAAGCAACACAAAATTCCATATATCGAATTTTTAATCAATCATGATGTTGTAAAAAAAATAATTGTGTTAAGTTATGTTTTCATCTCTAACTTATCAGTACAATTTTGCAAAGGAGAGAGTGATGATAACCTGGAAAGGACTAATTTCTTAATCCTTGTTCATCTAATCATATTTTAATAAGACATGATCGGTCTGTATTCTTTACATATTAAAACGTGAACAGGATTAAACATTCTGATATTCAACATCACTTGTACGTCGTTATAAATATTTTTTTTCATCACAGTGTAATCTAGGAAAGGAAAAGTGCAGGAAATTATGTGACGTACTGTACATTCACAAGCAGGGCATATACGTTTCTACACGGCGTGCTAGGTAAAATTGAAAAAAAAAACATGCGCCGTCAAATAGCGAAGTATAAAGTAATATGTACATGTAAGCCCAGAATAATTAGCGAAGGCCTAAAGAGCCTACATATATTTTTTACAATAATTTGAAATACGAATGTACAAATTTGAGTCGGAGTCGAGTAAATTTGGTTTTCTACACAGAATACCAATACAGAAAAACCCCCATTTACACTTAAGTCGGGACAGTGTAATTCGGGGTAGTGTAATTGGGGATGTGAATCTCATACAAAATTAGAGATTTGTTTTTTTCCGCAAAAAATGCAAAACTAAATATTGACGAAATATTTAGTTACCCAGTGATAAAATGCAAATACATCGATAGTCGCCCGCTATACGTGTATAGCCTGGCACGTGTTGAATACACAGAAGCTAGCTAACATTTGACTTTATGCGCGGCACAGACAACCGTCTCGTAGTAACGACAATGGAATGCGACCATGCAATTGGGGGATTTGCGGTGAATATTTCAAGCCAGCGCGTAATTCGGGTTAGTGTAATTCGGCCTAGAAAAGTACAATGAAGTTGTTGAATGAAATATTATTTTTTTCATTTTGCATGTGTGTTTGTTATCTATTGAAATTTGCAAATATATTAACCTAATTTAGCTAAAAAAATAATAGAGAAAAAGTGTATTGGCGGTAATGTATAGAAAATGGTGGTGACCAGACTTCTTTCAAGCAAATCTTGATCTTTACTTAACACCAAGTGTTCCATTGAATAGTAGGCATTCTGTAGGACAGGGTATCCCAAACTATGTTCCGCGGAACAC
Source organism: Himalopsyche anomala (assembly GCA_031772345.1). Classification (NCBI taxonomy): domain Eukaryota; kingdom Metazoa; phylum Arthropoda; class Insecta; order Trichoptera; family Rhyacophilidae; genus Himalopsyche; species Himalopsyche anomala. The sequence continues at coordinate 630,870 of CM062830.1, forward strand.
TGGTGTTCCGTGGGACCTAAATAAGTGTTCCGTGAAAATTGAGAATGGTAATATACGCTGCTAGACATATTAACATCTTCTAATTCATATTCAAAATCAAGTGATGATGAATCTCCATTGATGTTCAAAACGTCAAATATCTAGGTACAGACTAGAGGTCTGCACGGGCCCGGGCCTGGCCCACGGGCTCTTACCCGACCCGGCCCGTGGGCCGGGCTCGGGCGGGTAAGCGCAATCGAGAGTCGGGCTCGGGCCGGGCCGGGCTTTGGAATTTGGGATATAATGCTGGGAAAAAGTATACCAAATCGAGGATTTCAAATTCCTCGGTGAGCTAAAAAAAAAAAAAAGGACTTTCGGAGATAATCTGGGGAAAAAGTATACCAAATCGAGGATTTCAAATTCCTCGGTGAGCTAAAAAAAAAAAAAAGGACTTTCGGAGATAATCTGGGGAAAAAGTATACCAAATCGAGGATTTCAAATTCCTCGGTGAGCTAAAAAAAAAAAAAAAAGGACTTTCGGAGATAATCTGGGGAAAAAGTATACCAAATCGAGGATTTCAAATTTCTCGGTGCTTCGGGTCGGGTTCGGGTAACAAGTGCGGCATTAGACTCGGGCCCGGGCCGGGTCGGGCGTGAGTTTTTCGGGCTCGGACCGGGTAGTTTTGTAAAATTTTGGCCCGTGCAGACCTCTAGTACAGACGGACATTTTGAATTACAAAGAGCTTTATTTACTCATATGTTTATGTAACACGTTTTAAAAACAATTAATTTATGTATAATAAGTGATTTAATAACATATATTTTTTCAATATTTTTATAACGTATGTATTATGAATTACCCGACCTAAGAACATTTTCGGATTTGTGAAGTGTTCCATTGCACAATAAGTTTGGGAAAACCTGCTGTAAAACATGGATGTCTAACCGGTAGATCGCGATCGACCGGTCGATCCCAAAGCAAAATTTGGTCGATTCCGAAAGATTCTGTGAATTTCGAAAAAATACAAAATTTAAATATAAAATATACAAAAATTGAATTGTTTTGTAAGCAGATACCTATCTAATGATATGTACTTCGATAGGGATAAAACCCCTAAATAAAATTTCTTATTGGAATCATGTTAGATGTCGATCGCGAGACAACTTAAGATTGAAAAGTCGATCCCAGGGCAAAAAAGGTTGGACACCCTTGCTGTAGGATGTATGGGAATAACAAGTTTAGTCTGAAGAAGAGTCCCCTTCGACACGATACAGAATATAGATCCTGCTATATAAATTTTCCGTTTGAATTTCCAGAGGAAAATACATTTTTAAAGCGTCATATTTTCGAGAACGCGATGAATATTTTATATACCTATAAATCCACGATTTACTTAAAGGAGAAACGGAAAGCGACAACGGCAAAAATATGTTTGTACTAGAATAATTGATTATTCGTTCCCCATTCGCCAAATATTATATGGGTGTGTACCTCAGCCTTGATGTTTGCACGTGTGTGTGTGCTGTGTGGAAGATGTTCATGAAATGGAAAAGTAATAAAAGAAGAAAAAAAAACCCACGTCAAGAAAATAAGTATTTACATATTTTTGTATTCCAGCGAAAATGTCAGTTTGTGAGACGAAAACAAATAACGAAGTATGTAATACGAGTACCTTCGTTCTTATTGGTTCTGAATATGCACAGCTTACGGCGCATTGTATTATGCTATTAATAATTGAAATAAAAAAATCCAACGGATTCGATAAATTTGGATAAACAAAACAGGAGTCTCGCTATGCTATTTTAAAAGCGGGTACGGAACGACCAAAGTAGAATCTTCTTATCAAACTAAAATATATGAATCGCTACAAAAATGGGTATAACCATTCATAAAAGAAAACAATAATTTATAATTTATAATAAATAATTATTCATATTGGAACCAATTTACCTCAGCGATACAGCAACGGTAACAGATTGTAAAACTATAAAATGAACTTAAACTGTCAGTTTATCCGTGCACTTGAACGTCTGAAGATGTTGAAAGGCAAAACCCGGGACGTTAGTAACAAAACTTGTGTGAATATACATAATTCGAACGATTCAAATTTAATATTGAAATTCTACCACGCACCTTCAGTCGAAATCTTAAATTAAGATACGCTGAATGAAACAAATAATCGGTCACTATTGAAGTTATCAACATATTTTAACATTGGAGGCAAGCTGACTGCAGTACGCTGTGTTTAATTCTGATAGTAATTATTCCGAATATTGCAAGAAAATGGTAATACGTAGCTAATTGTCCTCTAAGGCTGTGTCATCTACCTGTTCATCGAAACGAATAGAAATAAAGATATTCGTGTCTTTTGATTTATTTTACAAAATGAAATGTTAATCTCAATCATTGTGAAAATCGAGAGCAAATGATCGAATTACCAAAATCTAAACAGCGAAACAAATAGGCCATTAAGATAAACTCAAAGAAATAAAATGAATCTGGGAAATTTACACGAGAATGATTACAGAACAAAGCATAAACATTAGCTAAGCCTTAGAATATTTATCATAAGATAGTTACATCGAAATCCAGGAGGGAAAACAAGTTAATAAATGATACGTCAGGTATCTGCAAGACTTTCATGTGCGTAAAGGGAACATTTATTCCGGCATCAAACATTCAGCCAAAGTAAAAAGAGCGATAAAATTGATAGCGGGCATGCTACTCCTCTACACCGTGTATGCTAAGTCATGTTACCCAAGGAAGCGAGAAATTAATAAATGTATTTAGTATTTAATTAAATTGCGGCCAAAGGTTCTAAAGAACGTCATATTTTGCTACTAATACGCATTAACATAATAGTATTAAAAATTGTTTTGTAACAGATTGTAATACTTATCTCTACACTCTGCAGACAGATTCTTTAAACTGAAGCGATCGTACAACTGTAATTGTTGATTATTAGTAGCTTTCTTAGAGATAAACTTTCATTCAAATATGTTTTGGTGATAATCGCAAGCCGATTCAGTTTTTCTTTATCTGGCACCGCCAATATTCCTTAGTTTACTATTGTTATCAGACTGTTGAGGATACAATCTATAGTTCGTGAAATAAGATGTTTTTGATGCTGCAGATTTTCCATAACACGACACTTTAGCTAGTTTATAAAATGATTAATGAAAAACATATAGAATTACATTATAGATCTACACAATAAAATATATTTGGGATAGCTCGATGGATGTAATTCGAATCCAACAACATACGCAATGATTTTCGATCACGGAAAATTTATCGTGCAAATCAACAGCAAATAGCGAGTCATAGACATTCAATGTAATACAAAACAAAAATCTATTACTAATAATGAAAAAAATTAAACATTTGTTCTTCGCATTCTGTTCATTTTGTAATTTACTAATGTTGTGATTCTGAACATTAAACCGATAGAAAACATTTCGATAAACAACCGATTATTCTATGCAGAATTTATAATATGCACAATGTTAAATGGTGGCATCTGCTGAACTGCAAATAAAACAAACTAGAAGCCACTTTGGTAAGAACGATCGTAGCAACTTGCTCGAAGAGTCAACACCAATAAGAAATTAAACGATTAGAAATTTATGCAAACAGAAATCTTTCCATAAATTGAATAAATTTCTATTAATCGCTAGAACAACTATTTACAGTCGTTGGATATGCGCACAATACAAACAATTAGCTAAAATATTTTAAGTAGTGAAAATTTTAAGTGAAAAATATAATAATACTAAAAAAATAAGCACAAAAGAGCATTGTGTTAAGAAATTATATAATGAAAACAACTGAATGTAATACAGTTGCATGGTATTGAAGTTGTTTCTTCGTAGAGAAATAATTACAATAAAACTCCATACAGGTATGCAACCATAACAAATAAATTATTGTGAATCCGTTAAGGTTTTGCGGTCTTTTTTATGCAACAGATGAGGTGTTATTATTTTCCATATTTCCCATTTCACACCCTTCACAATTGGTATCAATCAATGTCTATAATATAAATACAAATAAGCATGTAAATGCTTTACCAACCGCCAAAACAAGTGTTAGAACCAACGCTGTGGAGCAGTGTAAAAAAAGACGACTCCGACTCCGAGGAAATTTTTCAATTATTTCATTTTGACTTACACATGTGTAATTCCATCAGATTATCTTAAGTCAGCCAAGCATACAATGTCAACACTTTGGACTATTTTGTTTGAATACACATCATTAAATACATTTTTCAAAAAAATTACCGAGCCGTTCATTTTTCACGACTCCGTCTCCGGCCAAAATACCGCGACTCCACAGCCCTGGTTAGAACCTAACACAGTCAGTAAAATAACAACGTTTTCAATTAAAAATTTAAATTGACATTCTTGTAAAACGTGGAAGAAAGTAAATGATTTATATCAAGATTATATAAACAGTTACAACCATTTATTATGAAGTACCTAAAGATTTGTTTTCAGATAATTCAGAAAAATCCCGATTATTTTTTATCGATTCAATTGAAAAAAGTATGTAGTCAGAGCTCTCGAAAACGTAATTCAATGAATGCAGTGATGACTCGAGCAATAATTCGACGAATTCAAGTGTATCTCCGTTGGACAACATATTATTTTTCGATCACCGTGTGTCGGGCGGTAAAAGGCGGGCACTTAACTGCAAAGGTGATAGTAAAATTGCTATGGATTAGCCATAAGCTAACTGATCGAGACGTCTTACAACACTGCAAGGGCAACTTTGCCTTGTTAATAATTTATTATTTGCGAGTACACGTAGAAATACACACACAGTGCGAGCGGAACGAAAATGACTTATAACAAACACATATAAAATCTTTAATAACATATAAAATTAATGAAATCGATACATCTTCAATTTCAAATCAGATTGCCGAGTGGATTCAGCGATTAAACAGAACACACTATTTTAGATCATGGACTTCTAGTAGTTTATCGAAAAGAGTTTCCAAATTATAGTATAAGCGACTATAATTACACAAAATGAAAATGTTTAACACCTCTACCACATAGTTAAAAAATAATCAAAGATTAATACATTTTAAGTGGTGACTGATGGTAATTACAAACTACTGTTCATTTTAAATGTGTTCAATTGAGTATTGGGTTGGGTCCATATAAACCATTTACATTGTAGGCATTTTTCTTAACAGCGTTTAAGTTAGGCCGGGTAATAGGTTACCGCGTATACAGTAAGGGTCCTTGATGTATAACAATGCCAATTCAATGAGCAAAATATGAAATGTCTTTATAACCTATTATAACCGTCAAATTATTTCTTCAAATGCCTTGTGGCAAAATGCAACGCTCAATTGTCACATACGCAGTGTCTGAAAACTAGTTTAGGTGTCCAATTTTTGTTTTAAAGACTACGCAGAATAGAGAAAACTTATCGCGTCAATTCGTTAGATTCGAATTAAATAGTATCGACATTCACAATTTCCGCTGGCTTGAAAAAGCGCCAGAAATCAATAGCAGCATTTCAGCGGCGGGAATGTGATGAAATAAACTGACGAGTAATTTTGCGACGGAAGTGTCGATTCAATATCAGACACGGCACGATACGGCAGGAGCTGTAAGACAGGCGACGGCATAGAAAAACTCTCACTTCTCTCACAGAAAATACATTTTGTTCTTGCAAAATGCCAAACAGCAACTTTGATTTAAAGTAAATCACTATCCGAAAACAAATATATACTTCAGTCAGTTTTCTTATAGAGAGAAAGCACATATTTGCAAAAACAATCCAGATGGGATGTCAAAAACATATGTCGTTCTGTTATTAGATTTACGCTCAAGCAATTCAATATGTGTACGTGAGTTTTGATTGTATCAATTGTAAAAAAATCAATTTCTAAGTTAAGTAAAGTAATTAATAATAACTACAATAATAAGTCATCGAGTACTTAAAGAAAATAGCAATTTGTAAGTTTAAGATTTCGACTGAAGGTGCTTGGTGGAATTTCAATATTAAATTTGAATCGTTCAAATTATGTACACTCCCACAGATTTTGTCACTAACGACCCGGGTTTCGCCTTTCGGCATCTTCGGGCGTTCAAGTGCACGGATGAACTTGAACTGACGCTTAGTAAATGAATGTTTCGTGTTTATATAATGTGCAATTTCTTTTTCATGTTCTGAAGATGCCGAAAGGCGAAACCCGGGTCGTTAGTGACAAAATCTGTGGGCGTGTACATAATTTGAACGATTCAAATTTAATTTGTAAAGTATTTAGAAAAACACAATATTATTTTGTACTTATTTGGTCCTAACTGGTCATGATCTTTGTACATTAAAGTGGAAATAAGTACCAAGGAATATTGTGTTTTTTTTAATATAATGCCTTTCTACCAAGTATTGACAGTGAACACCCAAAAAAGTGAATTTGTAAAGTAATGTATTATTTTAAATATTTCATAAATTTGTTGTTCTACAGGTAATACATTTTGACACGTGTCTCGTTTCTTTAACCCTTACTATTCAAAAAAAGCACAAACACTACTGCAGCAGTACTACATATAACTGTCATGATTCACTCCTGTTTTCCTGATGTGTAACGAATACACAGCTCAGGAGCTTGTGCTTTTTTTGCATAGTAAGGGAAGGGTTAAAAAGTGCCTTCGACAAACCTACCGTAAAATTATTCCCAAATAATCTTACGATATGTTTCAATGGATTCGGCGGTAACTTTGTGGAAGTTCATTTTAATATAAAATAACTTAGATTAATCTAATGATAGTTTGTCTGAATATGCTTCTCAAAGAGACAAAACACGTGTCACATTTTTTTACAAAATCAGTGGAATAAAACGATATATTTTAATATAGTATTGATTGAAACAAATTACATATCTATTTTTTCTTGTCAAATTTACTACATCGAAAAAATTTAAGTAAGGCATGTCGAATAAAAGCAAAAACAGGGCGATATTTTACACCAATGCAAATAAAAATATATCCTTCAGATAAATCCAGAAAGTTCAAAATATTACGTCAAAATGATTCAGAGCCGACTATCGCACCTTGCACATTTATTTTATTCCGCGTCGATCTGTAGCGCGACTCTTCCGCCTGGCCGGAAATTTAATTCGTATCTGTGACGACAAACCAACAACTAAGCAAAGGTGAAAATATCAAGAGTAACATCGTTGAATTGACACCGGAGCAAGATTAAAGTAAATGATATCGCTTCAAAATATTGTCGAAGAATCTTGACTGAATATTACCTTTTAAATATTATATTATTACAATGAATATACAGTGGAACCTCTCATAACGAGTTATTCGTATAATAAACAAAACAGATTGTGAAAAAAATGCTCCCTTAACGAGTGACGCAGAGTTTTGGAAAGATCACTTTCACATCGTTCGTTACTTGCCTCAAGATGATTGACAAGGCGTGGGAAGGGGTTACCAAGGGGATCCTCACTTCTGCTTGGAAAAAGCTTTAGCCAGAGTGCTGTAGAATGTGATTTTGAGGAGTTTCAAACAGTACCTGTGGAGTCTACATTGGACTGGAGGTGGATAACAACGATGTTGATGAGCTTGTGGAAGAGCACAGTCAAGAGCTGTCCTTTGAAGAACTTATGGAGTTGCATTGCATTGTGAAAAACATTTCACAGCAAGAAGTTATGCAGGAGAGTTTGTTAGTAAAGTGAAGGAGGAGGAAGTAGCAGAGAAATAATCTTCTGGCGCAATAAGAGAAATGCTGAAAGCATGAGAAACCGTTGCGTCGTACATTGAGAAGCATCACTTTAGCAATTTATAAGTATGTAATTTTATTTGAATATACATGCATTAATATATAAAAAATGTTTTTTTTTTGGCATGCAACGCATTATTGTATTTTACTTGTTTTATATGGGAAAAATTGTTTCACTTAACGAGTGTTTCACATAGCGAGTAAGATTTTGGAAGAAATTAAACTCGTTATGAGAGGTTCCACTGTACTCTGGTCGTGCAGAACATTGTTGCGTTGTTCCTTTCATTCTAGCCGTGCCCAAAACTACACCCTGTGTTGTACGTGTGTTTTATTAAAACATTTATTAAAATTGATTGTTGGCGAAATGTCAATTTAAAAAAACCGTACCACACGTATAATTAACGGCATTTATACTCAATTAAAGTTCTTTTCAAACAATGCCTGCTACCCGATATAGTTCGTAATGACGCAATTTAACAGAAGCTAGAACGCAATTCCAGTTAATAATATGGTATTGAGATAATGCATAATATGGTATTGAATTAAAACGTGACACAATTCTGCAATGATAAATAAGTCATCACCAATTTAGCTGCGAAATTTTTGAAAATTCCCAATTGAAAATAATTTAAATAAATTCGTTAGTTTTTTAAATTATTGCAGACTACCATCGCACTATTTGTTTCATTGTTTAGTATGATTACGACTGGTTTCACACAACGAACAAGCATTTTCAACGGATGGTAAAATAAAATTAAACAGTAGTTATAATCATTAGTAAAAACACAATATTCCTTTGTACTTCATTCCACTTTATTTAATATGTCAGGACCGCACATAGCACAAATTTTAAAAGTGATTCTAAAATTCCCAAATTTTAATTATGCTTGTAATTACTTTCAATCCCCATTCTAAATTTATTAATCTGAGATGACTTTTTAATTATTTGTTAGATGTGTTAAACATTTTAATTTTGTGCTATTTTAGAATCACTTTTAATGTAATTGGTATTTTCTTTTCAATGCCAATTGTTGTTTATAACCGTTCATTTTTGTATAAATAGCATTGCTAAATTATATTTCTTATCAGTTGACGATGCTCGTAATGAGCGAAACCGGTCCTGACATATTAAATAAAGTGGAATGAAGTACAAAGGAATATTGTGTTTTTACTAATATAATGCCTTTCCACCCAGTATTGACAGTGAACACCCTAAAAGTGAGTAGTTATAATCATTGAACATATTTTTAAATCCATATCCCGCTCCCAATGTGCAACATTTGCCCTCGCAATAGAGTTTATCGCAATATATATTTTTCCACGAGAACTTTTTGTGACCCATTTGCTCGATCTCTCTTTTTACACGAGTGTAGTCATAGAAAGATCTTTCTTTTGTAGGACTAGTGGCTAGTTAATCGCTCCCGTAATATCTGATTTTTATGATCGGATAGATGGTCAGAGGAAGTTTTCAGACATGATAAACACCTATGCCTTCGAACAGAAATTCGTACATTCGATTTCAAAAATCTGTCCATACTAGGGTTCGAACCTATAAGCTCCGTAACAAAAGCCAACGACTTCGACCACTCGATCACGGTTTCAATAGCTCACATAAATGCTTTATATAAACCTCAATTTGAGATCCACCGTTAGGCGATTAGAAGCTAAAACAATGTTCTCAAGACAATGACTAATTACAGTAAGAAATGTAGAGAAAAACGATTCTCGAAATGACTTAGCAATTTAAGCGGTAATTACAAACTAAAGCCAGTCAGAAAATAGTCAGTAACACAAAAAGAGTAGACATACCTTCATTCAAGTATATTACCTGATGAACAATGGGAAGAAAAAGTAATCAAAAACAATTTAATCGAGAAAACTCTGTGATGACGCAAAAAACTTGCTACCATACAAGAATTTTGTGAAGTAGTAAATGACAAGTGATTTCCACAGTCGTAGGACTCCAAATCTCACCCTAGGTTTTCGTTGTCATTCAGTAAATAAGGGAAATCATATGTTTATTCTGTTAAAAAAACACGTTAGAAAATTGGATTTAAATATACTTTCGATGGATTCGGCGGTAACTTTGTGGAAGTTCATTTTACTATAAAATAAAATAACTTAAGAATAATCTAAGTTATTTTATTTCATTTTAAGAATTTTAAATGAATGAATGATATAAATGTTATGTTTGAATATTATTTCATGAAATATAAAGAGGTGTATTGATCCAATGCCACATCGACCGGCCGCCACTGGTCATGAGCGAACTGGTCCTGATCTTTTTTAATAAAAGTGGAATTAATACAAATGTATACTCAAGTTTTTGATTATAATGCCTTTCCACCAAGTGATATATACCAGTGGTTCCCAACCTTTTTCATGCTACGGACCCCTAAATCTGTGGACACCCGAATTTTTTGTATTTCACATGTTCATATTTTGAGTGAAAATTTTCGCGGACCCCCGCGACAAACCTGCGGATCCCAGGTTGGGAAGCAGTGATATAGACAAGCGCCTAAGCGCTGCAAACATATACAAGCGTGACGGTCCATGGTCCTTGGGTAAAAACGCTAATATAACGATGCAAATATGTATTACTGTATTTAGTTATATGAAGCTATAGTAAAAATCAACTCCTCTAAATTATATCTACTCTATAGTACAGCATTAAATGAAATAATGTGGTGCAAATTTTCGTTTGGTTCCACGGAGTAATGTATTCATTCCAGTCCAGTCCTTAGCTCCGGTGCCGCAATTTGATTTCATTGTGTTTATTTTTATCGTCCATCAGCTCGGATGCGATTTGCGGTCGCGGGATTATTCCCTCCCTCTTCTGCTTCCTTCCTCCGTCTTCTGGAGGTTCTTCATCATACGGTCAGGCCGTGATAGTTGCCGCCCCCGCCGATGCCGCACGACGTGGACCTTTGTTGGTTTTCTAACACTCAGAAATATTTGATGTTTTTACACCAATTGTTCAGTATCGTCTATTTGAATTGAAAATACAAATGTCAGGATTGGGCAAGAGCAAGTATTTTCTGAAATTTAGACAATGTGGAACAGTACAATAACTAAAGAATAAATCATACATTTGTACTTATTCCACTTTTATTCAATATGGACCTGATTTTTTGAAACTTTGGGTCGGGCTCTGTTAACATTTTTTGTGTTAGAATACCATGAAAAATAAAAATACTGACTATAAAACTTTTTTTCTACGTACACACTACGTTTTATTTCAAATTAAAATATGAACGTTCCTTAATGAATGATAAATAAATTCTAATATTAGAAACCAGGTTAACATGTTTAAAAAACCGACTTTCGAATGTCACAAATTTAGCTAAAAAACCGGTTTATGAACGGTTTCGTTTAAGGCAGGCATGCCCAAACCTTGCCCCTATAGAAGTTTTCGTGTGGCCCTTTCGAGGTTTTCAAATTTCTATACATTTTGCATTTTTTATTGGTAAAATACATTTAAAAAATAAGTGATTAAAAGATTTAAAAAAATAATTTTAATTGTGAGGTGTTTGTTAATTATGAATATAAAAATATCATATTATTGTTAAGGTTAAAAATATTTATGTGTGAGGGGGGGCACATCAGAAACATCCATTATTTTATTTAGCCCACCAAGCGGTTTAGTGATTCAAAATTTTCGGCAAACAATAATTGCAAATTGATTGTTATATTACTGAATAATGTGCAAAAACAATTCGCTAATATTGGCGATATAGCTAAAACAATGAAAAATTATGTCCGAGAATTTCATGCTTAAATTTCTGGGTGCTTTATTTTGTACGCACCCTTAGATTTTTTCATACATTTAAGTGCAGATATAGATTCGATCTGACAGTTAGAAAACAGTTTGTTTAGTTTACCATTCCATTGGTTATCTACATACATTCGTTCATTAATTCACGATGACAACGAAAACGGTTTTAAAAATATAAATACGCTGAGATGGTTCGCATAATAAATATACTTCACTTATTAATAGATAGAAACAATAACTTGAAAGTACAGGAGGACCTCGACTTTCGCACCTAATTGGTTCCTGGACTTTGTGCGAAAGTTGAAATGTTCGAAAGCCGAGGGAAGTAAAAAAAAACACCAAAAATTGTACTAAGTACATACTAAATAAAAATTATATTTTCTTAATGAATTTGTCAAGCGTTAGTTGTGTTTTACTACTTTTTTTTTCTTCGTAGAGAGTTCTGTAACATGCCGTACTCTTATGGATCGCCCTACGCACTTGAGATATGCGTTCTCCATTAGGATCACATTCTTCCATAATATTCAAAAATGTCTCGAGATGCATAAAAGCGTCGTTCACGGTTTTTATTGTTAAGGTCTTGATGATTTCTTGATGGTCTCATCTACATTGAATATTTGACCAGAGGTATATTCTCCATCTTCAATAATTTTAGAAAATGAGGAAATAAAGTCTTTTGCAGCATCTTTATCCGCATCAGCTGATTCTCCAGTGAATTTAACATTGTGTAAAGAATACCTTGTTTTAAAACTTGAAAACCAGCCGTTACTTGCATGAAACACCGTGTGAGAATCATCTTTTAGTCTAGCCTTCCAATTTTTATGCAAACTAAGAGCTTTAGCTTGAATCATCGAAGTACTCAGAGGTACGTTTTTTTTGATTTTGGTCACTAATCCAATACGACAAAGATTTCTCCATTTCATCCAACACTATGCCGTGCCTTTTGGAAAGAACTTTTGATAATACATTTCCACAAGATTTTACATATTCCTTGATTTTATCTTTATTTTTTAATATGGAACATATCGTAGACCTGTTAATATCATACGAACGACCAATTGAAGCATAAGACTCTCCATTTTCAGATCGTTTTATTATAGCCATCTTCGTTTCGATTGTATGAAGTTAATGGGTTCTTAATTTGTTTTTTGCCATATCTACTTCACTGTTTTTTCGTTTCCCATTCATGTTAAAGTGGGTACGAAATATTTGTGACAAAGCTCGCGGAACAATGCACCTGTACGTGCACTGACGCAAGACTAAACCTGTCAAAATTAGGCGGGAGTGTTCGGATGCGTTCAGATGCATTCGGATGCATTCGGACCCGCTCGCGTTCGTGTGTCAATGCATATGTGCGAACAGTACGTAACACTTTTGATAGTACTAACTTAGCTCATATGCGTTTCGTTGTAAGACAGGGAAATTACTGCACGGAATCAAAACATTTTTGCATTATAAAAAAAAAAAAAAAAATTTCAATAATAAGCGAAATAGCGAATTGTGCGAAAGTCAAAGGTGCGAAAGACGAGGTTCTCCTGTATATAACTGCGAGCCATATTTGTAATCTAGTGGCGGCGTCTCAGTCTCAGCCGGTGGGTGCACTTTTATATGAACAATGTTCGCATTTGTGCACGCCCCCGTCATTATGTCAGGCCATGTCCGAGGAGACAGGTGCGCATTCAGTTCGCGCAAGTCTTCCACGGCCGCTTTTGTTTTCGGCGTCGGCCGGCCGCAGCTTTTAATCAGATCGGACGCTGGCCCGCTTCCTTGCGACGATGTACTGCGCGTACTTAATTATGCGTCCGCCGAGCATGGATTCATTTGTCCATTATCGAGAATTACGAATCTTTTTCATATTATACAATGTTATAAAAATATAATCATACAGTCAAACGTACACCGTGATTAAAAAATATCTTCGGTCTAGACTCCATCAGTTAAAACTTCCAATATATATAATAAAAATATATTGAGCTCTTCAAAAATTTAACACGTCACCGTCGGAACTCTATATATTTATGCAGATTTTCGCTAAAATGTATGCTATTTTTTTTTTTACTAATCCCACATTTTTAATTATGATCAGGACCGGTTTTGGCTCGCCGCAAACATAAGATATTCGTCTCGTATGGGTTTAAATTTTAATAATCGAAAAAAACTCGTGATGAGCAAACCGGTCCTGATCATTTAAAAAATGTTAAGTCAGAACGAAAAGCTGTTTTTTAATGTAATGCCTTTCCACCGAGAGTTGACAGTGTGCACCTCAAAAATATGTATGTACATATATATTAACGTTGAAGAAATACACTTTATTATAATTTCAAATTCATAAGCTGAGAAAACTCTTAACTGTTGCTAACACACGAAAGCAAATGAAAAAAATCGAAGCACCATTTTCACAGAAGATGGATGGGTTCTTAATTAATCAACATAATCACACCAATGGACGAATAATGGTCATTTATAGATAATCGATATAATTATGTGTTCTGGTACAGCTAAGAGATCGCTTTTGAGATATTTTATTTACGCACATGTAAACGTCAATTAATTGACTATTACAAAGTAATGGGGGCGTGTCCAAAATGTACTTAACACGAAGGAACACGTGACAAATATTAAGTGTTGTAAAATATTATATTATATACTTATAAAACATAATGAAAAATTGTCTTATACGTAATAATTTGAAATGATATTTTAAATATGATCATACAAATTTTGTATATTAAAAAAATATTATATTATATACCTATTAAGCCATCTCGTAGCCGAGTGGTACTGTTTATTTGGTTGCCAATTGTTTTGAGTGAGCGAGTCGAAACACTCGTTACATATAATTAGATCTAATGCGAAAGTTTTAAATTATTTTTCTATGAAGGAAATTAATTCCCACAATAGACATAAAATACCTCCGAATCTATCGAAATCTTTGAGTTTCTTGGGCTTCCCCATTTGGTTGCGTTGTCAAGGGTATGAATACTCAAATGGAAACGATGGTTCATTGATTTTTAACTCGAATTGTAGATCTATTACCAACGGTAACGGTATCTCTGTGAAATTTTAGTTCTTCTTCATCCACCTCCTATTAAATTCTGAATACGAACTCGATTTATTTAATACATGTCTTTCCCAACCCCATTCATTATTCTTTCAGTCTCAAAGAGGTTGATCAACCGACATGCAACAAGTTCTCGATACACAATTTCTGTTGAGATTCTTTACTATGAATAATTAGGGTCCATATTGGGAGCGGACAGTTTAGCGGTTTAAAACACCTTATACGAGTTTTAACGTAATCCCCTTATCCTCCTTTTGCACTGTTTTGAATTTGCACGGTCTATGTAATGAAGCTATCTTATGTTCACTTCCTCTTTAATTATATACTAGCCGGTTCCCGACAAACGTTGCAATGCCACTCAAAGAAAGAATGTGTTTGCGTTTTGAATAATTAGCGCTCGCGATAGATTATTTCGATTTAATTTCAATCACACTGGATTGCACTGATGCGAATGACATGTACCGTTTGACGTTGTCTTTTTTTATTCGATAAACTTGTTTTTCCTTTCTGTATCACACCGAAGATGATATCTTCTCAATGATACAGTTAAGATACAATTTGATTGTTGACGTTGTCTATGGCACAACACAAGCGCCACCTACTGTAAGTTAAATTGTACTATAACCTTCGCTCTCGGCCGCTTTCAGCGTACTTGAATTACGGCCATTTTTGTTTTGAGCTTCTTTCAGCAATCTGAATGGCAGAAAACACATATTGACAATCTACGAATATTTTAGTTTTTTCGATACTGTAAGTAAATTTTAATTTTCCTTCCCGGAAGTGCAAGCAAAAAGTTTGTCAAAGTTATTGCAATCGGATTAGCGGTGTGGCAGCGCATAGAGTACGAACAAACAAACATTATTTTTTATATATTACATAAGACGTATCTTTCGTGAAAAAAGAGGATTGAGTGTGCGTTAATATTTATTATTGCGCTTCCTAAAAATCTGGGCACGAAAATCAACAGAGATTTGGCAAACCATTTATTACGGCAGAGTACCGAAGGAACATTCGATTCAAAAGAGGCTTGCAAGTGGCAGACGTTCACTATCAAATAATAAGAAAAAACAACGAAAAAAAAATGTTATTCGAGTGGTGAATGCGGTCGCATCCATGCGTATCTCAGCAAGTTTCTCGTCCAAAGAAATGGCGTGCATAAAAAGGTTATGGAGCATTTACAATCGGCAACATATTTGATTTATAAACAGGCTAAAAATTTATTTTTTTTATCGTTCAAATTGTGTACTCTTCCACGCGTTTTGTCATTAGAGACTTGGGGTTCATATTTAACTCGAACTCGATTCAATTATGTTCTTACATTTTAATTAGATAGTGAAATTGGTTTGATTAGTTTAAATTATAACCATTCATGTACATTAATTATTTATTTTTTGACCGTAAAATATAAATTATTATTTTTTTATAGAAATGTGTTTTTTAATTTTGACATACATTGTATAAAGTTGTTTTAATTATTCAATTCTTACTATAAACTAGGCAAGGTTGTTTTATATAAATGCAATATTTTTTAAAACAATGCCCGATCAGATGAGAAGCATATGTACGTCGTATAAAGTTATCCGAACAGAAAGTTTTCTACGAGAACTCTTTGTTACTCCATTGCTCTACCTCTATTTTTGAAAGAGAGCAGGGATCACAGGATACAGCTAGGACAAGAATAGTAGTTACCATATCGATCTCTTGATAATCTGTTGTTAGAAAAGGACAGTTGGGCGGGAATTTTTAAAGATAGAAGACAACCATACCTCGGGACAGAAAACGTTAATCGATTGAAATTGACTGGGATTTGAACTCTTTAGTTTCGCAAATGAAGCCGACGACGTCGACCAATCGACCGCGAACCCGATTTTGTCAAATATAACAACGTGTCCGCTCCTATTGTCGACAAATAAACAATTAAGTATTTTAACGGGCGTATAGGTACGCCATGTCGTTGGATACAATTTCATAAGTATGTAGGTATACCAATGTGCAAAGATTGCATGCAGTGATAAAAAATACAAAAATCAAGAATAATATTATGTATTCTATGGGTTGATTTGATAGAGATATTATAATTTAAAATAATATAAAAAATACTTACAGGATTATACATTTATGTCAAGGATTATTAAATATTTTAGAAACAAAAATATATCGGTATCGTGCAATTGCCACGTTTTTTTGCCAATAAATACTTCAATAAAATAAAGAACACCACTGTATAACAGGTAATACATTATATAACAAGTTTATGTCATATGTAATTTCATATAATAATAATATAATTTAATATTATATAAACACATAAACAAATTGTTAAGTTTACGATGTAATTAAAGTGAACGTGGGTATGTTTAGATCCGGGAATATTTTTTTACGTCAAATTATATACACAATGCAATAATTGTTTTATGTAAAAAAAATATATAAATGTAGGAATGGCTTACCAATTTGGTCTGCATTTCTCAATTAATTCAATAATGCATTTCATTTATTTTTATTTTTTATAAAGGAATTGAGGAAAAAGAAATAAAAAAAGATGCTTCAATTTATTACTGTGTTAGATGCACGGCCCAAAAAGAAACATTTTCTCTTCAAATATAGTACCTACGTGTGTGTATTGATTTTTGTCAACATTGCCCATATTTTTTAAGATACGGCCATGATAAAGAAAGTTAAATAATATGACCGAACAATATAGCGAACCCCCGATTCTACGTTTTTCAAGGGACCCTCATATAAAAACGATAAATGCGGGAAAGCTTCAAATAATACCATTTTTTATTTTGATTTTAAAAACCTTAATTATTTATTTTTAGTATAAAATATTTGTATTTTTTAAAGTTCTTAATTGTCAATTATTTTTGCTGTGTCTACCCGTTTTTTTCCTGGATTTTTTTTTATGTTTAGAATTATTTTTATTTTATTAGTTAGAATTCTAGTTTTCTTCATGGGGGGGCCTGTAGGGGCACGAGGTGCGAAAGTAAAACCGATTTAAGGATAGGAAATATTTAAATATTTCTTATAGGACCATAATATTGATGTGAAAAAACCGGGAAACGATTAATTCGTGATTATTAAACATGTTGTTATGGGTGTGAAATGGAACTATGGAAAATAAACGATCCATGCGGAAAAAAAGGAAAAATGCGGGAACGGTAAATCGCAGTTCCACTGTACTATGTTTGTCCATAAAACAAAACTCATCATAATTATTTTAAGCATGAACTATATTACGTTGCCAGTCGTGCGGTAAAATGGTCTTAAATATTATTCTCTCCGAAAAAGTGTTTTGCAGTAATAGGTGTCGTGACTTATCTGTGAGTCGTCAAACAAGAGAAACTGACCAAGTGCATTTGTAATAAGTCTTCAGAAATATTTCACGCCTTTGGACAAAATAGCTGTAAGGAAAAGGTGTCCAACATACCTATACACACAAACGTCGACAACCCAAATCAAAAGTGTTCTCTTGTAATATTAAAAACCAACTTTTGAATAAAAACGAAGGTTTCGAATAAGAATATTTCTTATAACTCGGTTTAACCCGGTTTTGAATATTAACAAAAATAGGATAATTAAAATAAAATATGGAAAAAAGCACCATGTTTTTTTTTACTTCGTTTATTAGGTATTTTTAAATACAAAAAAATATAAATTTTCTACATTTTTTTTTGTTATTTTTAGACAAGATTTTTTTTAGAAAACACAAAGCAATTTTTAAGTTAACCGAAATATAATTCTCACTATTAAACTATATATCGATAGAACTAAAATCCATAAATCATATGATTGAGGAAACAGAATTTTAATTTTACAAATAAGATTTTGTCATATAAAAATGAGTTTTTAGTTTCATATTACAGTTTATTTATTAAACTATCATAATATTGATTAAAATAAAGTCTTTACCTACACTGCATAGTGTAAAATAAGTTATCTTTCTGAAATGAATTGAAAACTTTCATTAACTATGAAGATAAATATATTGTTAAGGAAATAAAAAGTATTTTGAATGTAAAAATATTGCCTGGGTGATATTTTAATATGTATAAAATATTTGGAACATCAGGTTTGGAGATGCAATATTTTAACACATTAAAATATAGGCTATATTTAGTACGTTTCTTTTTTATTTTTTTACTATAATAGGATGCACAGTATTTTAGCTCTAAGTCATCGATATTTAATTCGTTTTATTTGTAGCCATGAGTCAAGTCAAAATATGTGTTATCAATAAACAATAAAAACACCATATTAACTCTATTAGAAACCGGGTTACCGAATTGGAAAATCCTGTTTTCGAATTCCCAAGTTGAATTAAAACCCCAGTTTTATAACAAGTTTTTTAAGCCATCAAGCCCTAATGACGACGATACGACATAATATAAGACATGTACACAGCACCTGTAGCCAAGTGGTCGATACATATTTTCGTCATAAATGGCTGTGAGTTCAAGGTTCCAAAAGTACGAAAAGAAGCTTGCATAAATCGCTTTTCAATCGAATAATGTATTGAATCTAAAGATGTGGGTTGCCTGCAATGTTTGGGCTCCTCCTCACCCATCCCCAATTAGATATTGAAGTCGGGGTTAAAGAGAGTGATCCTTTTCCAAACCCCATCTTTCTTTGCTTCACCTCTCCGAATAAATGAAATGTAAGTTAGTTCAGTTTAGATGATCAATTAAAATTTCAACTACAATCTAATGAATTAAAAACATTTATTTTTTTAAAATACAGTGTACGAGTTATGACCCGCTTCGAACACGCACTTGTGTAGAGTGATCAAATAAGGAAGTAAATAATATCCGCCATTTGTCAGTCAGATGCACTAAAATCACAGTGCCTTTAAAAATACGCAATAAAAATGTGAAGCAGAAATAATGGTTATGTCAAGTCTGAAGCAAAGCGCTCAATTCAATCTCCTTTAACGACTTTCTGCCTCGGAGGAGTAAAAAAAGGGAGGTTCGAGTGAATTATTGATTCGGAAAAGCAAAGAGGCTCGACGCGGTGTCGGACGACATCCTTCAGTTTTTCTTTGTGAAAGGAAGTTCGCACACGCTTCCTAAGACAATATATCTTACTTACAAAGTTAAATAAAGGTTCTCAGAATAGTATTTACACAAGGACGGGCATTCCCCGCATCCTCAGACGGAGTGCTTTTTTTCAACGCCGAAAAAATAAAGATACATTCTTGGAGCTCCAGCGTTACTTACGGTATAATCGAGTACGTCAGACATGTGAAGAGTAGCGTCGATGAAATTTATCAATATTGATGATAGGATATTTTCTTAATAATACTATTAAAAATACTTTCATATGATACGCGTATCAAGTAAACTACATATACATACGTAAAAGAAATATTATTTTACAAAGATTCATACGCTAGATTATATATTACCTAACCAATATATCGATGGCCATAAGTTGACAACACGTAACCGACATTTGCTCAATTTTACAGAAGAGCCAAAAAACTGTATAAATAAATAAGTTATTGGAAAATCAATGAAAATGAAAGACACTTTGGAGTAAAATAATTATTATGTATATTTAAAATAATCTGTTAGATAATATTGATTAAATAAACTTTTTATTAACAAGAATGTTTGATAAGAGTTAACAATTTTAATTTTGTTTCTTCTTTTATGATGATAAGAGAAAACAATTCCAAGTATTTTGATCAATTCAATGCACCTGTTTTAACTTCATCCATATAATAATAGAAAAAATATACATACTTGTTGTAAATTTGAATCGTTCAAATTATGTACACTCCCACAGATTTTGTCACTAACGACCCGGGTTTCGCCTTTCGGCATCTTCAGGTGTTCAAGTGCACGGATGAACTTGAACTGACTTACTTCATCCGTGCACTTGAACACCTGAAGATGCCGAAAGGCGAAACCCGGGTCGTTAGTGACAAAATCTGTGGGAGTGTACATAATTTGAACGATTCAAATTTAATATTGAAATTCCACCAAGCACCTTCAGTCGAAATCTTAAATTATAATTTTTTTAAATTCAGTTACGGAGTAAACATGGTGGAATTTTTTCTCATCTATTTTAAAATAGTAGGAAAACGATGTAGCTCTTCTACTTTCTTCTGGCAGTTTGGTGGGCCCTTTTTTTTGTTACGTGTTTCCAACTCAATGAAAAATATTTTTTGTAAATTACGAGATGACAATATTTTAATAGAGCTTGAAAAAAAAAGGAAAATGATATGCATAACTCATTTTATGAAAGAATGTTCAGAACAGATGTAATATAGTAGAGTAGAATAATAAAAACAAAGCTCAAATAAAACGTTCAATCAAAGGATGTCAATACGATTCAAAATTATGACTGTTTTTTTAGCATCGTAAACATTTTGACATTCGATTTAAGTTTAACCTTTTGATGAATTCCATCATATTTTCGTTTAAACAAACAAATCCAATTTAAGACCGCGTTCTGTTGTAAGGAGATCAAAAAACTTGACGAAATGTGGATTGATTCGTGTGTGAAAATCTACGTTTGATTTGTTTATCTACTTTACTGAATTATACATGAATCCACTTGGGACGAGCAATAACCGCATATGTATCAACAATTTTTGGTGGGTGCATCTCAAAATACCATTTATATAGGACGGCAATGACACGGCATCAATAATTGCAACCACTGTATATTAACCGAATAGAAATGCGTCGAACATCGAATATTTTTTATGACAACTATTGCGCAATTTTATATGCTCTAGATTAAAAAAAAAAAATTAAAAAGCTAAGCGATACAAAACCAAACCATCAGACAGTATATTTCAATGTATCTATAGAACAAAGATCTTTTCAGCAGAAAAAAATAAAACATCGTAAAACAGTGGTGGGTAGGGCTTACACAAAAACCGACTTTCAAATAAATCGGTTTTTGAAATTTAACAAAAAATGACAATGCAATTAAAATATAAGTGCGAGAAAACGTTTTGACTTTAATTGCGCTTAATTACAATAATCAATGTTACGAGAAAAATGCGTACATTTTATACGGTTCTCGAAAAGTGTATCATTTATTGATATTATATCTATTAACACATTATAGGCCGAGAACGTAAAAATACGTTTTTCGCGTACTGTCGGATTTGTTGGTATATTGACTCATAATTTAATGGTTTCTTCAAAATAACTGCCGCGGCAAGTGTCCATTTTTGACAATAAGCAATAAACCTCATAATTTATTATGCCCTGAATGTTCGTTCACACATAGTATTTTTTTAAACATGTTTCTCGAATATTTAGGGCATCAGATTTCACACTTCCAGTGATGGTAAATTTGTAGGAATGAACATTTTATACTATAATTATTTATATAATTATATGATATGGATAAATCTTATTTTTTATACAGAATATTTTGAATATTTCATATTGATAACAAGTGGAGTGCTACCTACTAAATTAATAACAGCAGCTTAGAAAAATAGTGAAATTATGATGTATTCAAAATGTTTTTATTTTATTTTTAACGATTCAATGTCACATATGATTTCTTAGAAAATTTCAGCCGAAAATATTGTTTGGTTTAGAAGTTGTGTTGATTTTAAGAATGTAAGATATTTTTGCGCTAATCACTAAAAAACGCCCGCTTACAAAGTGTTAACTATTAAACAACATATTTCACCTCGTTTTAATGTTACCAAATGTGATTCGAGTCGAAATAAAACCGTTTTTTATTCAACAATAAAAAAAAATATTCCAATATTTGAAGCCGAGTTAACAAATTGAAAAAACCGGCTTTCGAATGTCGCAAATAACAAACCGACAAGCCCTAGTGGTTGACTGTAAAATGTCATACGGATGCATGCAGTTTGAAACGGCCAACTTTTTACTGCCGATAAAAAAATGTGCCCTTGCATTTATATATAATATTACCTTGTACAAGGAAGTTGCGTCACTTATTTTCTTTGATGAACGTTCGCCTTTATGACATGTAATGTGTGGTTAAGCTACAAACGAATAATAAATTACGACAACGTATAAACACAAAGCTGCCCATGCATGCCGTATTATTTATACGTATTGATTCCTTACATCTTTCCTTGCAGTATTAAGATTAAAATAAAAGTAAATACTTTCACCGTGAAGCTATTTTTCAAAATATTTTGTAAAGGGTATAATTATGGGTAATATGTGAATTGTTAAGGGCGTTGGTACTAAACAGTCGCAGATTAGCGAACTAATTCGGTAGTGTAATAAGAAAGTCAAAACAAACAAGTAAAACAGTAGTGTAATAAGAAAGTAAGTAAAACATAACAGTGTAATTCGGGGTGGTGTAATTAGGGCAGTAAATTTCATACATAATTAGGGATTTGGTTTTTCCGCAAAAAATGCAAATCTAAGATTTCTCTTAGTTTTGCAAAAAAAAAACAAAATATGAACGAAATATTTAGTTACTAAGTGATAAAATGCAAAGCGCGCCAAAATCCAGCACATAGACAGTCGCCCGGCTATACGTGTATAGCCTGGCACGTGTTGAATACACAGAAGCTAGCCAACATTTGATTGTATGCGAAACAGAGACCGTCTCGTAGCAACGACAATGGATGCGACAGTGCAATTGGGGGATTTGCAGCGAATATTTCAAGCCAGCGCGTAATTCGGGGTAGTGTAATTGGGGGTTCCACAAAAGATGTATATCAAAGATGTATGTAAAGATGTATACTAAATTTATAGCACAATCTTGTTATTTTTAACATAGGGTTCTCGCCCGCCACTATCTTTGATGTCATTCAGATACACTCGCGATCACAGTTAGGTTTAGAGCCCTTAACCCACTTCATGGACAAGTTGATATGCGACACCAACAAATTGACATCGATTCGTCATCGTGAACTGTAAAGGTTACACAGCGAAATCTAGCTATCAATCCAATGCAAGCGTAATGCTACACCAGTGGTAGTCAACCTGGTTTCTACTGCCCACTAGTGGGCGTTCCAGATTTCACGGTGGGCGGCTAGAAAGTTTTACTACTAACAGAGATACAAAAGTGGACGGTGGGTATAATAAGGTTGATTATCTCTGTTCTACACTGATCCATAATACTACATGGTAATAAGAAAATTAATGGCAATAAAGATATAAGAATTATCAACAAAAAAAAAATCACCAACTCAAAGTACAGTACATACGGACCAATCATTTTTTTCACTTATTTTACAGTATATACGCTTTATTTCGGTAAAGTAAGACGCGTTGAAAACATTAGTTTCCTTTCTCCCTTTCAAAAAATTCACGCAACAATGCTATATTAAATTTGTACAAAATCAGTCATTCAAACCATCAATCGAACAATCCAAGCTAAGACTGTAACTACTCAGCCAATACGTTTGCATAAGCGTGATAATTAAGTATTGTATCCACAATTAGCGCAAATGTATGCAGTTATTTCATACTTCAGCTATTCTTATACGTAATTATTATGACAATTTTACAATTCAGTTTAATAAAAAAAAATATAGACAAAAAAATAAGAAAGAGTTTCATTAGTGAAGCAACAAGGTATGATGAAAACAGGGCATCGTATTTTTATGAAATGGTTTGAAAACTGACAACGTTGTAAAACGTCTGTGACGTCGGCGAAGTGAATCGCGCAGCAATGCTTTTTAAATAATCGGTTAACCACTTTGGTGCGCTAACCGGATAAGACAAATAAGTAAAATAACTGTATATATTTATGTAAGAACATTACTGGATTCCAAATTAAATAAACGACTTGATATACAATCATTTACCAGCTGACTAATCAAAACTCATAAAGCTTTATACAATTCAATACATGTATGTAGCAGTAACGATAAAACAGTGACACAATAGCAAAGTATTATTATTGATGAAAAAATAATAATAATTATCATTTGGCGTTAGTGCGTCATTGAATGGACAAATATAATGATTAACATTAACAAAATTTAAAAAAAGATCATTCACGTCTGTATATGTCCAGGTTTGTAAGTACATTTATTAGTAAGATAGCTTTGTTTGACAATTTTTCATATTTAAGACGTTTTGTGTACAATTCAAATTTTAGACAAATCATTTTAAGTTGTCATAATGTTGTGAAAATTTCATGATTAAAATTCCAAAATATTTAAAAATGCTATTCATGACGAGTTTATGTATTTTGAAATTGATCTGACTTAACGATTGAATTAAGAAAAAGGGAAAACGCCAAAACCGCCGGAAAGTTTTTTACGAAAGGGGTGTCAGAAATTATGGAGGTACTCTGGAGTAAGTATGGGTCCTACCGTCCGGGGCGATTCTTGAATCTGCCACCCCTAATATGTCTTCTAATTTTGATTTTAAATCACTTCAACTGTTTATAAACTATGGATGTGGTGTTTTTACCACAGTGGCTTAATTTTTTTTATGTATAAATATAATTTCTTGAAAAATAAAGTATTTTTTTTTTTAAATTGCCGTCCCCAAAAATGTTCTTCCCGGGGCGGTCCGCCTCTACCACACTCCCTTTGCTACGCTAATGTAGAGGTAATAATTGTAATTGTTATATTATTTCATCAAATTTGGAAAGACTATTTAGGGAAAATTTCTCTGCTGCACTGAATAAAGACTATGAATTATTTTTAAATTTGAATTTTATTGGTATAAACCATAAAATGTTAAGTATTTATTGAAATAAATTACAGATAAAGTGAATTTATCATATTAAAGTAAGCAAGTTGAAATTGTGGATTTGATTAGTCGTGGTGGGACTATAGCGTGATATTAGCCTACAATAATATGAATGAAAATAAAAACTACTTCAAAAATATAATTGTGACGCGTTTATAATTAGTGGTAGCGGCACGTAATCGGTTATGCCGCGCTCTACCAGTGGAAGACGGTAGACACGCATCGCATCGATCGCCCAGACCGGTATGAAGTTAGTGCTGATTACAGCTTGTAGCGCGCCTGACGTGTATCAGTATTACTACCGGAGCATTTACCATTATTTTCGTTATTACGGTGATAATAATGGCTTCCAATAGTGATTTGATCGCCGCCGTTAAAATGAAGCCTGCTATTTGGGATTCTCATCACATTGAACATAAAAACGCAAAGGTCGTTAACCAACTGTGGGAAGAAATTAGCAAAGCGTTGAATATGGAGAGTAAGTGTATACAAAATTGTACTAGTATAATGTATTGCAATGTTGCCGTTCATAAGTTGAATAATTTCAATTTTGTTTTTCGATTAATTTGCTATTTTATAAATAAGTTCATTGCGATATTAATACGTTAAGTTACATCAATCGGTGTCGAAGCTACTTTAAATATATAAAATAACTTTCAGTATTTTTAATGCAAATTTACATATTTTTAGTGATTAAATCAGGGATGCACAACCAGCGCACAATTGTTGCGTCATTCGAAAGTTTTTTTCTCAAAATGAAAATAAAATACATACATTTACAGTAAATAATTGCATATAACTGACAAATTGGCCTCAAATTTATAAAGACAAATATTGCATTAACGTTTTAATTTTAAATACAATATGCTATATAATACGTACACGTATTTAAATTTAATAATTGCATATACTAACCGGCAAATTAGCCTCAAATTAATGAAGGCAAAGATCGCATTAACTTTTAAATTGTTAATATTTCAAATTTCCTGTAAACGAGTAATTCAAATTCCTTTGTTTTGCGACCCAAGCCTATTAATATGTATGTGGCCTGCTGGAGGAAAAATGTTGTGAATGTATAATTTAAATGAAAGGAAAAATTGAAAAAAATGTTGAATAAATTACAAGTCGAAATAAGGAAGATGTATTTTTTGTAAGCATGTCCACTAGTTTGTTCTTGAACAACGGAAGTTGTTTTACAAGAACTGGTTGTCATTGAGTCACTCAGCCTCTTTTTGAATATTTTTTGGATATAAAGATATGGCTCAGGCTTAACAAGTGGTTGGCTTACCGTCCTCGTTACGCCACGTTTTTATGATTCGTCATATTGCTTTATAAACAAAGATGTGTACAGTGGAACCTCGATTCTACGTTTTTCAAGGGACCGTAATAAATGAACGAATAATGCGGGATATCTTCAAATAACACCAAAATAAGGTACATGTTTTTTAAACGGTATCATACGTATTTAATTATATCGACGCGCACTCAATAAACGAACGTACTACTAAAGGTTTATATACAGGAGCACGCTAGAGATGGCCGGTGATATTTTCATATTTTCACGTCTTTCGTTGTTAATTTCGTTTCTTTAAATTATTTATTAAATTATCATGTTGCAATTACAATTTGATAAATTATGTTTAATATTTGATAATCACATTGTTTGCATTTATCAAGTGAACGTATAATATGAAGGTATTACTTGCAAACCCAGCTTATCCAAAGTTGTTGAAACATGAACCGTGAATGTAATTTAGTAGATAAAAATAAATTTTTTAAAAGTATTTTTAGAAATCAGCCTCAAAAATGGCTTGAAAACATCCAAAATATCATTTCAAAGTAATGTAAGACTTAAAAAACTTTTAAATGAACATTGTTTTTCAAAATGAAATTCAAGATTCATATTTCTAACCATTTTGGAGAAGCCGTGTTTGCAAGTAATACCATCTATATATTAATAGTCGATAATGTCCGTCCGTCCGTCCGTCCGTCCGTCTGTAAATTGTCCCCGATTTTCCCTCCCCCTCCTCCGCCCCCACCCCGCTGTCAACCATTTTTTTATTCATACTAAATACATACTTTTTTCGTTTGTATATGGTCGCGATTCCGCCTTTTCGATGACGTCAAGAAAGACGGTCCTCCTCCCCCCCATCCTGCCCCGCTGTCGTCATTAATTCATTTCTTCATTTTTCTCTGACGTCATGAGTGAATTTTTGAAATCATGACATTTTTATTTTATTATGTGTAAAAACAATTAATTTTCAAAAAATATTCTCTCAAGCTGTGGGATTCGATACCATGCCCCAATTTTCATGCGCGACGTTCGGACGGCTTACACACTGGTCTACGAATCCACTTGAGAAAAGCGATATAAAAACTTTATATAATTTAAATAATACAAAGCAAAAAAAAAGAACGCGTTTTAAGTGAACTAATAATGACATCTGTGGGTGAAATCTTGCACTAAACGATGTTGATTTCCAAGATTTCCACCTGCAGGGTTGTGAACGGCTATATAGGGCTGCTCAAGTATATATAATAATTTAATTAACTATTTATTTATATATATACGAAAAATGGTTGTTAGCAAACTTAAACATTATTCCAAAAATTAAATAATTTACGAGGTCTATTTCTGCTAATAGGAAAAATAATTGTTAGCAAACTTAAACATTATTCCAAAAATTAAGTAATTTACAAGGACTATTTTTGCTACTATGAAAAATAATTGTTAGCAAACTTAAAAATTATACCAAAAATAAAATAATTTACGAAATTTCTGCTTCTAAGAAAAATGGTTGTTAGCAAACTTAAACATTGTTCCAAAAATTAAGTAATTTACAAGGACTATTTTTGCTACTATGAAAAATGGTTGTTAGCAAACTTAAACATTATTCCAAAAATTAAATAATTTACGAGGTCTATTTCTGCTAATAGGAAAAATAATTGTTAGCAAACTTAAACATTATTCCAAAAATTAAGTAATTTACAAGGACTATTTTTGCTACTATGAAAAATAATTGTTAGCAAACTTAAAAATTATACCAAAAATAAAATAATTAACGAAATTTCTGCTTCTAAGAAAAATGGTTGTTAGCAAACTTAAACATTATTCCAAATATTAAATAATTTACGAGGTCTATTTCTGCTAATAGGAAAAATAATTGTTAGCAAACTTAAACATTATTCCAAAAATTAAGTAATTTACAAGGACTATTTTTGCTACTATGAAAAATGGTTGTTAGCAAATTTAAACATTATTCCAAAAATTAAATAATTTACGAGGTCTATTTCTGCTAATAGAAAAAATAATTGTTAGCAAACTTAAACATTATTCCAAAAATTAAGTAATTTACAAGGACTATTTTTGCTACTATGAAAAATAATTGTTAGCAAACTTAAAAATTATACCAAAAATAAAATAATTAACGAAATTTCTGCTTCTAAGAAAAATGGTTGTTAGCAAACTTAAACATTATTCCAAAAATTAAATAATTTACGAGGTCTATTTCTGCTAATAGGAAAAATAATTGTTAGCAAACTTAAACATTATTCCAAAAATTAAGTAATTTACAAGGACTATTTTTGCTACTATGAAAAATAATTGTTAGCAAACTTAAAAATTATACCAAAAACAAAATAACTAACGAAATTTCTGCTTCTAAGAAAAATGGTTGTTAGCAAACTTAAACATTATTCCAAATATTAAATAATTTACGAGGTCTGTTTCTGCTAATAGGAAAAATAATTGTTAGCAAACTTAAACATTATTCCAAAAATTAAGTAATTTACAAGGACTATTTTTGCTACTATGAAAAATGGTTGTTAGCAAATTTAAACATTATTCCAAAAATTAAATAATTTACGAGGTCTATTTCTGCTAATAGGAAAAATAATTGTTAGCAAACTTAAACATTATTCCAAAAATTAAGTAATTTACAAGGACTATTTTTGCTACTATGAAAAATAATTGTTAGCAAACTTAAAAATTATACCAAAAATAAAATAATTAACGAAATTTCTGCTTCTAAGAAAAATGGTTGTTAGCAAACTTAAACATTATTCCAAAAATTAAATAATTTACGAGGTCTATTTCTGCTAATAGGAAAAATAATTGTTAGCAAACTTAAACATTATTCCAAAAATTAAGTAATTTACAAGGACTATTTTTGCTACTATGAAAAATGGTTGTTAGCAAATTTAAACATTGTTCCAAAAATTAAATAATTTACGAGGTCTATTTCTGCTAATAGGAAAAATAATTGTTAGCAAACTTAAACATTATTCCAAAAATTAAGTAATTTACAAGGACTATTTTTGCTACTATGAAAAATAATTGTTAGCAAACTTAAAAATTATACCAAAAATAAAATAATTTACGAAATTTCTGCTTCTAAGAAAAATGGTTGTTAGCAAACTTAAACATTGTTCCAAAAATTAAGTAATTTACAAGGACTATTTTTGCTACTATGAAAAATGGTTGTTAGCAAACTTAAACATTATTCCAAATATTAAATAATTTACGAGGTCTATTTCTGCTAATAGGAAAAATAATTGTTAGCAAACTTAAACATTATTCCAAAAATTAAGTAATTTACAAGGACTATTTTTGCTACTATGAAAAATGGTTGTTAGCAAATTTAAACATTATTCCAAAAATTAAATAATTTACGAGGTCTATTTCTGCTAATAGAAAAAATAATTGTTAGCAAACTTAAACATTATTCCAAAAATTAAGTAATTTACAAGGACTATTTTTGCTACTATGAAAAATAATTGTTAGCAAACTTAAAAATTATACCAAAAATAAAATAATTAACGAAATTTCTGCTTCTAAGAAAAATGGTTGTTAGCAAACATAAACATTATTCCAAAAATTAAATAATTTACAAGGACTATTTTTGCTACTATGAAAAATAATTGTTAGCAAACTTAAAAATTATACCAAAAACAAAATAATTAACGAAATTTCTGCTTCTAAGAAAAATGGTTGTTAGCAAACTTAAACATTATTCCAAATATTAAATAATTTACGAGGTCTATTTCTGCTAATAGGAAAAATAATTGTTAGCAAACTTAAACATTATTCCAAAAATTAAGTAATTTACAAGGACTATTTTTGCTACTATGAAAAATAATTGTTAGCAAACTTAAAAATTATACCAAAAATAAAATAATTAACGAAATTTCTGCTTCTAAGAAAAATGGTTGTTAGCAAACTTAAACATTATTCCAAAAATTAAATAATTTACGAGGTCTATTTCTGCTAATAGGAAAAATAATTGTTAGCAAACTTAAACATTATTCCAAAAATTAAGTAATTTACAAGGACTATTTTTGCTACTATGAAAAATAATTGTTAGCAAACTTAAAAATTATACCAAAAACAAAATAACTAACGAAATTTCTGCTTCTAAGAAAAATGGTTGTTAGCAAACTTAAACATTATTCCAAATATTAAATAATTTACGAGGTCTATTTCTGCTAATAGGAAAAATAATTGTTAGCAAACTTAAACATTATTCCAAAAATTAAGTAATTTACAAGGACTATTTTTGCTACTATGAAAAATGGTTGTTAGCAAATTTAAACATTATTCCAAAAATTAAATAATTTACGAGGTCTATTTCTGCTAATAGAAAAAATAATTGTTAGCAAACTTAAACATTATTCCAAAAATTAAGTAATTTACAAGGACTATTTTTGCTACTATGAAAAATAATTGTTAGCAAACTTAAAAATTATACCAAAAATAAAATAATTAATGAAATTTCTGCTTCTAAGAAAAATGGTTGTTAGCAAACATAAACATTATTCCAAAAATTAAATAATTTACAAAATTTCTGCTATTACGAAAAATAGTTGTTAGCAAACTAGAACATTATTCCAAAAATAAATAATTTACAATTTAAATACTGCAGGGCAGGGCTGTCGATATATGCCCCGAGATATTTCTTTTACTATCAGAATTTCTGGATTATTCAATAAATAGGTTAGTAATTTATTTTTCACGCCATTAACTTTTCTGACTACTTAAAAATGCAACAAAAATCTCTCCGTTGAGGTCAACGGGCTTACAGCTAGTCATATATGAGTATCGGTAAGAAAATAAAAGTATATAATACTGTGTATGTCAATTTTCAATATTAAAAACATACATGAATGATATTTCTTTTCAATATAATCAAAAATATCGGCCCCGCTACAATACAGCAGAATTTTTTTTCCGATATACATATTTTCTTTGAGAAATAATCCATGGTGGTAGTAAGTAGCTACACTGACATCATATAAATTTAGAATTTTTCGTTTACAATTTATTTTATACTACAACCAATTATGTACTACTGATATAATTCAATTCGATAATATAAATATTTTAGATTCTTAGATTTCAATCTAACGAGAATAAAATCATTTCTTATTTTATTTCAAGATATTGTTCGCATTTTAAATAAATATTAAATGTATTAAATTATGAAATTCACATCTCTAGCAAAATGTTTTAGTCAAACTATTTAATGGAATAACGTCTGGAATAACGTATGGAATAACGTCTGGCATTCTAAATTAGCATCTTACGTAAGGTATAATAAGGTCTAAAATAGCGTACTAAGTTAGCGTAGGTAAGATTTTTTTATACGCATTTATGAGGGATTTTTTGTTTGCGGGGAAGTGGGGCGTTTTTTAGGAAGCAAAATGTACTCCGTTCAAATAGAGTATGCACTTTTTGATGTACTTCTATTGGGATTGTACCAAAAATAATGTTTAATTTTCACAAAATCTCATTTATTCATTACATTTTATTTATTAATTAAAAAACAAATAAATATATTTTGAACTTGTTTAATACAAATTAAGTAGCCTATTTGCAGTTTGGCACTTAAATTTAACAAACACTCTTCAAAATCGCGTACATTTCTAAGTCAACTAACTCCTTTTTGCTATGTCGACTCGTTTTTCTCCTGAATTTTTGTCTTTAATTATTTTCAGTTTCACAACTAGAGTTCTACTTTTCTTCATTTAGGTATTTTAGTTTTGACTTTTGAGTTAGAAAAATTTACTCAACCAGAAAAACATATTCTACAAAAATGGTCAATCGGGATAGATAGTAACTGGGATGGGACGATAATATTTAGATGATAGATGGAAGAAATCGCTAAATCGAGAAATGATTAACGTGGAATTACTAAACATTGCTATTACGGGGAATAAAGACGAAGATAGTGAGAACGGAAGATCAGGGTTTCACTGAAAAAAACGCTAAACGAAATGCGAGGTAAGATTATTTATGAGAAATATTCAACGAAAATGGTCAATCGGGATAATATTTTTGACGGGACCAAAATATTTGAACGATAGATCGAGGAAAACGGTAAATCGGGGAACGGTTAATGCGGGATTATTTTACATTGTTCTTATGGGTGTTTGGCCGGGACTATGAAAAATAAACGAACCATGCGGGAAAACGAACAATGCGAGAACGGTAGATCGGGGTTCCACTGTATTTATTATACTTCGAAGACTCCTTGACCTGGTGAGAACCTTCCCTCCGCTCTCTCACACATCGCAGGCCATCACCAAACTATTTTTCAAATACTCAAATATGAAATCGAAGATTTTAAGCTTGATAGTGTCGTGGTTACAAATTGTGAAACCAACAATACAATAAAATACGCTTAAGTATTTGAGGTGCTTATTTTGATTAATTCTGGTGATATTATGTATATATCTTAATATATTTGAAAGCGTCCCTCGAGTCTCGGTCACATAAAATATACATTGAAAAGTGTAAACTGGACAAACCATAAATTCACTTAACCGAGATTTAAATTACACAATGATAAGATAAGTAATGTTTGTCAAATAATTTTTGATTACAGCAAAATCATTAAAAAAGAAATGGCGAGGATTGCGAGACTATTACCGAAGTGAGTACAAACGAAAAAAACTACTCGAAGAAGACGGAGGCCGAACTCTGACCACAAAATTAGCCTGGCCATACTACGAAATGATGTCATTTGTAGAAGAACTACAGAGACAAGAAAGATCAAGAAGTTTAAAAAGTATAGACAAAAAAGAGATACCAAAACCGACTGAGATCGTATTAAAAGCTGAAACCATTTCGGTAGGTTCAGAAGATGAAGACGATCATAATGTTGACGATGAAGATGAATCCACAGAGGAAGATCTAGAAAGCGATTCAGGTTCAAGTGATCACCCATTGGCACATAAAAAAAACAAAAAAGGCGATGAAACTAGGACGAGAAGTGCTGAGTTCAATAATAGTGATGTGTTTACGGGAATAAATTCATCTACAAGTATGCCCTACGACTATAGACTGCAAATGTTAGAATTGGAAAGTCAGAAACTAAGATTTCTACAGAAAGAAGAAGCTAGCGACGAGGACTTGATGTTTTTAAAGAGCCTACTTCCCGATTTAAAAACATTACCGGGGCACAGAAAGACATACCTAAAACTACAATTTCAACAGATGGTGTACAACGAAATATCCGCTTTGCAAGGTATGCGTTGTCATGTAAAATATTGTATGTTTTTTAAAATGGTATAATCGCTATTTCAATGTTTTTTTTATTCATTTAGTTTATTAGGATATTTAAATTTTTGATCTAATTTGAAATTCAGATGTTAGAGATACATTTTAAAATTACTAAAACTAAAAAGTTGGCGAAAAAATCACATAAAAGCTACACTTTTTAACGAAATAAAGATTTGTTCGCTAAATAGTGGCAATATACAAATCAAAATAATATTTCAAGACAGAAACAAGTGAAAAATATGTCTTTTAAGATATTATCACTGTGCGATTAGTCATGTTAAGTTTTAGATAGTTCAAGTAAGGACTGACAAAGTTTCATATATCACACCATAATTATGGCAACATAAATATTGTACTATTTTTCTTACGTATCCAAAACTAAAAACATGACTATCTCAAGTTCGCTTACTTGGAATTGTTTCTTACATAGATAGACTGGTAGGTACATCGAAAAAATAAAAATAATACGTTTAACTAGTTTCTAAAAAAATCACTGGCGCATTTTAAGAATACATGTCATGCTGAATAAAATATAATTATAGGATGACTTTACATATTTTTACAAGTTGGTTGTCTGTTACACTCTCATTGTTACACTTCCAAATATTGACTATTTCGTATTTTTATTACTTGCAGGAGGAGTAGGCTGTGCTGCAAATTCAGAAAGAAATACAACAAACTTTGTGGGAGGTAATCTGACCCTAGCCCAAAATGATCCGATTGAAGCGTCAAATCCACTGAATGAAATTTTGTCCCACGAATCCAATTACGACAATACAGAAGATTCGGACACACTTCACGAAGGTTTTGATTTTAATAATAGCTACGAATCGGCAAATCTTCCATTACTAACAGACGTTGACATTCGGAACGATTTTGATGACTTCAAAAGCAGACAACTCGGTGGAATATTAAACAACGAAGCAAAAGCAAATTTCGAAGAAATTTATTTGACCAGCTCTGCTATCAAAAACGAAAAATACACTTCACCAAATAAATCAATCGATGCACATCATGGTCAACATTATAACGCACGAGCATTTAATGCAACAATTTCAAAGAATTTAACAGATAATCTTAAGCCGAAAGTCATTGAATTCACTAAAAAAGGTGAGATAAGAAAACGCAAAAGATATGAAATTCCTTTACATGAAAGAAAAAGAATAATGATAGAGAAACGAAACGAAAAATACTTTGTTAAACCAGCTTGCCAAAATTGCAAAAAGAATTGCAGCACAATAATTGTGGAGGCCCGCAGAATAGCAATCAATAAAGATTTCTGGAATATGGATAGTTTTGGTAGAAAGAAATTCGTTCTTGTTCACGCATCAAGAATTGATATCGGACGTCGTACGAACGGAGCGGTTTCAAAAAGAATGAACACATTCAAATATTTATTTGAAACGGAAACGGGAGAAGCAAAGACGGTGTGCAGAAAATTCTTTTTAACAACTTTGGGCTTCCTCAATAGCAACGATGGATTTTTGCACAAAATATTATCAACATATAAGTCTCCGAAAACAAACTCGGGAAAGAACGACCGTACACGAACCCCCGCGAGTACTAGAAGTTCAAAACGTGACAGATCAGCAATGAAGAAGCACGTTGAATCGTTTTGCCCGAATATTTTCGAGGAGGAAGGACATGCAACAGAAAAAAAATATTTAACAGGCGATTTAAACATAACTATCATGCATAAGGATTTCACCGAAAAGTATAAAGATATTAAATGCTCTTACGAACTTTATAGACTGTTTGTTACCAAAGAGTGCAACATCTCATTCGAAGCTCCTCTGAAAAAGTAGATTCTATCTCAGGATTTCTTTAGATATAACCATGATCGCATGATTCCAGTCCATTCAACGTTTTAATTTTACATCGATACGAACCCAAAGCAAGAACCGCAGTTTTTCGTTATTTAAAAAAAATGTCGTTTGGGTTATTTTGATAAAGAAATACATGTTCAGAATAAAGCGCAATGTATGTCGTTTATAAGGTTTATAAATTTATCTAATTTGATACTTAATCAAGGATTGGAACCCTTAACTATATATCAAAAATAAATCTTTATATTTGATGTGGCGTGCTCTAATATAAAATATAATAAATAGTTTATGTTGTGATACCATTTTTTTGTCATTAAAAACTAATGGTTTTTAGAGATTTGGTGTTTTCATTTCCAATTTGTAATAAACTTTTCTAAAAGGATTATTTCGGAAGATTCTTGGAACTGTGAGCCTATTTTTGAACAAAAGATCTATCCTATCTTAGACATTAATTAAATACACAGTAAAACAAGAGACCATTATTGGTGCAAAAGGTGCCTTTGAAAATATCTGTGTACTTGTTAATTTATGTATTCATTGTATTTTAACTAGATATATATCAATCACTTGGGTTACCTCTTATTCCCTTAAAAAACACAATGAATATTTTTTGTATAATATGTTTTCTTTTATTATTCACACATAAACTTTATTTTTTCTCATTCAATTTGGTCACTGTAGTTGGTATTTCAGAGTTCACTAAATTGTATTAATAATATAATATTCAAATCATTGGTGACATCAATTGTTTCAAGCATTGATCTCCAGATTTCACCATATACACAAACAAATAACAATAAATATAAGAATATTACAATTGATTCTACCACTACCTATTGACAATGGATAATATTTGTTCACAAAAACCAACAACCAGTTGAATAATAACAAAACAAATGAGTGTTTTTGAATCATATCTTTTCTATAAAGTTAAATTTGATAACCTTGTTATTATACTGATTGTGACATGTTTTTCACCGCTTTGAGAAGCATCCTCAGACAGCTTTGTCTGAGATCTGCGGATGCTTTTCAAAGAGCCAAAACACGTGTCCCAATTTGTAACATAATCAGTGGAATAAGTTAAAATTTGTTTCAAATGAATTTGCACATAGTAACAGTCGAATCCATCAAACATGCACCTTCAATTTCTTAAATATGTATGTTTTGTTGTTTTCCCCACACACTAATATAAACTTTTCAAATGTATGTAGATAATGAGGTGCTGACAGCTTTCGATAACTTCCGCAACATGAAAGCTCAGAAATGAGAAAAAGCTTTTTCGATTTTAGAATATAATTCGAAAAGAGTATAGGTATTCTTTGTCGCGAATTGACAAGTTACCGAAAAGCATCAATCATAATAAACTTTCGACATAATTTTTCCATCCAGTGCTTCTTCATTTATTTGCATGTCATCGTCGGGACTTAGGCTGGAAGCCTATACTACGGCAAGACATTTACAACACTGCTCCTCAAACTTCAAATAAAAAACACGATACAAAATCATTTAAGAAATACAGTCAATTGGGAAGGTATTAGTGATTGCACTTTCGGGATCCCACCTGATTCTTATGTCACTAAACACCTGGGAATGAAAACAATTATAGCCAGATTTTCGAAATATGGTATAGAAAACTCACTAAATCCAATTGTTGTTTGATTATATTCAAATGATCTTTTAAAAACAGTAGGAGTTACGAGATTTCTTCGGATGGAAATGATTTCAAAGTTTGAGAAAAGTTGTAAGTGTCTATTCACTACTGTATAGCAATTTCGTAGCGATATTGGTAGTTTATTTTTTGTTCAATTCGTTGGACATAGTTGATAATATGTAGGTAATGTCATATTACCACACCTTTCTGCAATAAATTAAAACTTACATAACAATGAAATATTGCATAATCCCTGGATTCAATTTGTAAATTACTCTCAGGATCGAAAAAAATCACCAGGATTGTATAACCTAATAAGAATATTTTCAGTACTAGTAACATATTTATAAGTCAGCAGAGCTGTCCTGTTAACTATTTTACTACACTATTAATCGCTTCAGTACCGTATGGCCACTGGTGGTCGCTACATACGAACGGCGTGAATACCGTACGGCCACTGAAGACCACGAATGTAACTTGAAAATATTAAACTATATATATCTTTTTATAAGAAAACTTTTAATATTCATAAATTCAGTCCAATTTTTTAAAACTATTCAAAAATTATTTAAAAAATGCGGTAGGTTTGTGAGTGAATGTTTTTTTCGCTTTAAACAACGTGGTACTGAAAAGGTTAAGACGCTTTTTAGATATTGAAATCTTCACGTCACATTCATATTTCAACATAATTTTATAACACGTTTGATTTCACAAACATCATGGTACTTATAATTTATATAAAAATTAGACGTCCCATACACTTCGAACGTATTTCCGATTTGTCGGGTGTTATTTCCGGAAATAACACCTTGCTTCCGACTCCACAGCCCTGGTATAGTGAGGTGGCGATATATATTATGATGCCGATAATATATAAAAGAAATCTAATCGTTGAACTGAAAAATTGGAAGCATTTCAGTAATGTTTACCATCGTTTCATTCGTTCAACATAATTGAGACTTTATGCGTTATGAACGGTTTGAGAACCACTCGATTCCTGTTTTGTTAAACGTTCTACGACTGAGTAGAAAGGTTAAGGCTTAGAAGGAAATGGAGATGCGCACTTTCATTTCGACGACACTCCTTTAACGACACAAATATCATATATAGATAAGAAAGCATCATTATTGATATTGATAGATATTTCGCGAATTTTACCAAAAATAACGAATATATACAGAATTTGGACCGTTCAAATTATGTACATTCTCACAGATTTTGTCACTAACGACCCGGGTTTCGCCTTTCGGCATCTTCAAGCGTTCAAGTGCAAGGTTGAACTCGAACTGACGCTTAGTAAATGAATGTTTCGTGTTTAAATAAGAAATAAATGTATCATTGAGCTTAAAACCATTGCTGGCGAAAAGGATTAGTCCATGGGAATGCCCACAGATTTGAGTAGTGAGTAGTTTTAAGAATTATATTTATTTGTTTGTCGGAAAAGCTTTTATGATTATATTTATATATTTAAATGAAATATAAAACATGACGGGATCTCCACTCCAATACCCTATATAAATATAATCATAAAACCTTTTCCGACAAACAAATAAATATAATTCTTAAAACTACTCACTACTCAAATCTGTGGGCATTCCCAAGGGCTTATCCTTTTCGCCAGCAATGGCTTTAAGCTCAATGATATATTTATTTCTTATATAAACACGAAACATTCATTTACTAAGCGTCAGTTCAAGTTCATCCGTGCACTTGAACCCCTGAAGATGCCGAAAGGCGAAACCCGGGTCGTTAGTGACAAAATCTGTGAGAATGTACATAATTTGAACGATTTAAATTTAATATTGAAATTCCACCAAGCGCCTTCAGTTGGAAATCTTAAATTATAATATATACAGCTAGAAAAACAGCGTTTCTTAATTCACAAGTTCGACACTAGTTTGTCGAAGTTCCTTCTGCATTCTATAATACATGGAAATAAATATTGATGTTTGAATAAGATAAGAGTAAATTTTTGTTGACCTATACTGGTCGACCTTGAGACAGGTTTATGTCGAACTCGCAACGAAATCTTATAAAAAAGACTTGATGATATTAGTTAAGTAACTTTTTAAAAATGGGAAATTTGATGTATTCGTTTCATTTCGGGATTCGACTTCGTGAACACCGAAACCGAATATGACAAATATGGTGCTTTCCAATATCCATTGATTAATTTTATGTACGTCTTTCACATTTTTCATAATCATCAAGATTGATTTTGAAGAGGACTATAAATTGTTGAGAAATAAATCCAAGCAATCCTACTAATATTTTTTATTAATCCATGTTCGCTCCCAATGTGGAACATATGACCTCCTAATGGAGGTATCTCAACAGAAGTTTTCTTTCTACGAGAGCTGTTTGTTACTCAGCAAGTAGTTGGGAAGGCTAAGGCTAGAACAGGACTAGTGGTTGACTAATCGCTATTGCTACACCCAGTTATGAAAGGATCAGAATGATCCCCGGGAATGTAAATAATGTGAATTGACATCACAAACACCCAGTCTTCGATCACAACTTTGGATTGAATAATTCTCAAATTCACTGTGATCTGACCGGGAATCGAACCCAGACCTGCGTGATCGGTAAGCAAGCTCTAACCAACTGGGCCACAGGCGACAAACTAGTTACTAATATATAATTAAATAAAACGTATAATAAGATATAAAAACAATTAAAAACACGTGATTAGAAATATGTATATAAAATTTATAAAAAAATACGAAATATTATTTATATACTTTATATACTTCATATAATTGGCAGATGGGAAGATCTTGTAATAAAGTAGAAATTAAATTCAATAATAGTACTTAAATAAATAACGTTATATTATAAATTATCTATATGTATTATATAAAGGTTCAATAATGGAATTATCTAAAAACTGACAACGTTGTAAAACGTTTGTGACGTCGTCGAAGTGAATCGCGCAGCACCGCTTTTTGCACAATCCGTTAACTGTTTCGATGCGAGGCGTTCGTACTAATGACAGATGTTTTGAAAATTATTTTTAACGCGTTTGATGAAATTTTTGAATAACAAAAACTTATCGTATAATATAAACATAAGCTAATTTCAAAAAACGGTTTTTCACTTCAATGATAAATGTCTATAAACCTTCACGATAAAGACAAATATGAATAGACATACAATTCACGACAAAGGTCTGGAAGAAAATGGAATGTTGGATTTTAGAATAAAATAAAAACTATTCGAACACCGATTGGTGTAGTGAATACTGAACTCTAAGTCACAAAAACAGTTACCTTTAAATGTATAAACTGATAAAAATGAAAGCGTATTTAAATTTTATACAACAAAATTAAAAAATATATTTTGAATAATGAATTATTCATAAATAAATATGTGGAAATTCATATAACTTGATATGCATTCTTGGCGTGAAAAAAAATGTTTGACAATATATGTTTTATCAATATATTATTTCTTAAACGAAGAAACTTAAATTGTTAAGCAGAGATGTCTCCTGAACTGATTATAATATTTTCAATACTAAAAAATAGCAGAAAAAATTGATAGACATAATTTTGCAGTCATTTTACACGAAAGAAAGGAAAACACAATAATAAAGATTTTTTTTTATTAATGCGTTTTTTGTAATGCGAAAATATTTTAACTATCTTGAAAACCGTGTTTTTTTTATCACGGCATTATCTCGCATTGAAGATGTCATGTTGAAAATAATAATATGAATAAAAAAAAAGCTGTAATCGTCAGATCGGACAACGATAAATAGCTGTAGGAGCACTGAACAGGTTAAGCCGCGCTCTACCAGTGAAAGACGGCAGACACGCGTTGCATCGATCGCAGCGACTCGCTTGAAGTTAGTGCGGGTTGCGGCCTGTGGCAAATCTGACGTCTGTTGCCGCCGGAACGATTACTTCTATTTTCATTATAACTGAGTAAAAATGGCTTCAAATAGTGATTTAATTGCTGCAGTTAAAGCGAAGCCAGCCATCTGGGATTCTCGTCACATTGAGCATAAAAATGCCAAGATCGTAAACCTATTGTGGGAAGAAATTAGCAAAGCATTGGGCATGGAAAGTGAGTATACAAAATTTAATGCGCATACAAAATCCATAATGTAGTGATTTTTTTGTTCAATATGCTTTGCAATTTACAGATTTACATTGCAAAAAAAAAAAACATTAAAAAATATATTAAGTTGACTTTAGATAATACGATATCATATCATGCCAAAAACGGATGGGATGCACAAACTATTTTACTTTTTAAAATTTGTTTACTGAATATTTATTACTAAGAAATAGTTTCAGATCAATATTGCTAGTTAATTATGCTATTTGTTAACTTTGAAATGTATGACAATCTCTTAAATTTTGTTAAATTTAAAAGGTAAAAAAAATACTGCGCGAAACCGGTCTAGATGGTGTATTTTTTTATTCTGGATAACCAGTATTTTTTGTTTTATTAATATATAGGTATTAAAGCTAACGACATTCATTTTTTAAAAAATTAATACAAAAAAGAATATATTGTGACAATAATTTTACAACATATTTTATTGTGCTCAATTCATTAAGCTTTAATTTTTAGATACGAGTTTATCAGTAATGAACAAAAAATGTTAACAATTACCTATATATTCTTTGCTTGGATTTCTCTAACATTTTTTTCTACACATATTCAATTTCTTATTCGTTAAAGAAAGCATAATTTTGATTTATTTATTAAAATAACTATTTCCAGCAAAATCGTTGAAAAAGAAATGGCGAGGATTGCGAGATTATTACCGAAGTGAGTACAAACGAAAAAAACTACTGAAAGAAAGCGGAGAGCGAACACTTACCAAAAAATTAGCCTGGCCATACTACGAGATGATGTCATTTGTTGAAGATATTCAAAGAAAAGAAAGATCCGAAAGTTTAAAAAGTGTAAAAACTAAGAAAAAGAAAACGAATAGGGCAGGAAAAAACACTGTAGAATTTGAAGATGAAGAATTTCAAAATCTGGACGATGAAGATGAATTTACGGCCGAAGAACAAGAAAGCGACTCGGGGTCAAGTGATAAACCATTGACACATAAGAAAGAAAAACG
This sequence comes from Himalopsyche anomala, assembly GCA_031772345.1. NCBI lineage: Eukaryota > Metazoa > Arthropoda > Insecta > Trichoptera > Rhyacophilidae > Himalopsyche > Himalopsyche anomala. Next base: position 673,227 of record CM062830.1, read on the forward strand.
AAGAAATGAATTTGATAATTTGTACACCGGAATAAGTAAATCTATGCCGTACGATTATAGACTGCAAATGTTAGAATTGGAAAGTCAAAAATTGAGATTTCTACAAAAAGAAGAATCTAGTGACGAGGACTTAATGTTTTTAAAGAGTCTGCTTCCCGATTTAAAGACATTGCCAGGACACAGAAAAACCTACTTAAAACTGCAATTTCAACAGATGGTGTACAATGAGATATCTGTATTGCACGGTATGTCGTATACATAATATTCTTTATTAACTTTACAATTTCCCCAAATATTAAAACAGCTACGTATTGTATTTTGTCATTTTTTTAAAGTAGATAATGTAAACTGTTTTCTGATATTTTCACGATAATGGTGTGGGTTGTCGTGTTCGAAATGTATTTTTTTAAGACATTTATGTTGTATTTCCTTAAAAATATATTTGAGGTAATTAAGTTATATTAGCTGTAATGGAATGACTAAAATAATATCACAACAAAATAAAAAAGTTGTACATTTTCTAGAAATAATAAATAAATTGTGACGCTAGCCAATTTTTTTTTTTCTTAAAGGAGGGCCTTGTCAGAATCGAAATTCAGAAAGAAATACAACAAGCTATGCGGATGATGAGCTGGCAGCAGTCGAAAACGCTACTGCAGAATCAAATTATATTTCCCAAGATTCAACTACACTTCATGATGGGTTTGGATTTAATAATAGCTACGAATTACAGTCCTCACCAACAAATGACGATGTCGACATTCGCAATGATTTCGACGATTTCAAATATGAGAACCACGTAATGGAAAATAGTGGACAAAAAATGAGTTTCGAGAAAATTTATTTGGGCAGCCGTGCTATAAAAAAAGAAGTCAGCAAACCAAGTACTTCTAATATACATATTTCTCATCCAATTTTCGGAGACCTTACGTGTAATGCGACATCGTCTAAGATTACTTTTAAATCAAATAACATTGAATTCAATAAGAAAGGTGAAGTTCGACAGCGCAAAAGATATGACGTTCCATTACACGAACGAAAGAGAATGATGCTAGAAAGACGGAACGAAAAATATTTGGTCAAACCAGCCTGCGAAAACTGCAAAAAGGAGTGCACAGTATCAATTTCAGATGCCCGAAGATTGGCCATAAATAAAGACTTCTGGAAAATGGAATATTTGGGAAGACGACAATTTATTCTTTGTCACACATCGAGAACTGAGATTGGACGCCGGACAAAGGGGTCCGTTTCAAAGAGGAATAACACATTTAGATATTTCTTTGGTACAGACAGCGGAGAAATGAAGATGGTATGCAGGAGATTCTTTTTGACAACATTGGGTTTCCACAATACCAATGATAAAATTTTGCATAACGTCTTATCGAGATACAGTTCACCTGAAAAAGATTTAATCGAAACAGATAGAAGAGGAACTCACAGGAAAAGTTCAAAAGTGGACAGAACATCAATGAGAGAACACGTGGAATCTTTTAGTTCTAAGATTTTCGAAGATGGACAAGGAACGGGGAAAAAATATTTAACGAGTGATGTGAATATAAGAATGATGCATAAGGATTTCACTGAAAAGCATCCTGGTATGAAATGCTCTTACGAACTTTATCGAGTTTTCGTGACCAAAGAGTGCAATATTTCTTTTGAAAGCGTTTTGAATAAATAAACGATAAACTCAGTTTGCAGTTTAGTCAATTAAATTGCAGGACGTAATAAATTATTTTTTTATACATTTTTGTGCCGTATTTTCAAAGTGTAGGTCTATGTATAGCACTATACCCAAAGTAGCGGATATTCAATGTTGTGATAATTTATGGTTAGTATATGCATAGTATACTAATATTTTATCTGCTATATATATATATTTATTGTGAAATATGATTTAATGGTATTATTATGTCTACACAATTATGCATTTAAAAAATAAAATATAATAAAAGTTTATTGTTTTTTTATTTCGCTAGCCAATTTTTTAAAATTAATTAAAAAAAACATTTGGTAAAAATTGGACATAGCAATAGCACACAATACGACGGACATCCGTTCGCGGCGAAATAATGTATTAGAGAAGTCTTGCTTTTGAGACATTATCATCTATGAAAAAATATGATAAAAATAAATTAATGAAATGACTAACAAATATAGAATTCTAGAGACTATTTATGATTAGTGCTCGTTTGAATTGAAAACATGGAGAGTGAAGTTAAATTGTAAGTATAATATATACCGCATCTGCATTATACAGTGTTAATTAGAATTAAAACAGTTTATGCTGTCATTGATTAGATTCTTGATTAACTCCCAGAAGAATTCATTATCTCTACACTTTCAGAAAAAGATGATTGTTCGTCAATTCTAAAAAAAGAAAGCCGCGTTTTGTGGCATTTTGAATGTAACAAATTTCTGGAATCTCAGCATAGTCTATTTGTTGGGTAAAAGAGATTTTAATATAGAAAGAAAATAGCTGAAATATAAATAAAGTGGGCTTTTATTGCAATAGAAAAAGTTGGGCGAAACACCAATCAACAGCCATAGAAGTAAGGGTGTACTGAGGTGTACACCTACCATTGCAGCGAATTAAAAAATGCAACTGATGAAATTATTCGTCAATGCTTCAATTAATACTTAGCAGACACTTAGTTGGTTTTATATGGTAAATTAAAAAAAAAAACATCTGAAAAATCCATTGTTCGAATTATTTGGAACAAGGAACAAAGTGTAGGAATGTCTCTTTCATAACGATATCGTGAACGAGAAAAAAATACTTGTGGAATGTGGAAAATCTTCCGTATTAAAAGAATAGTAGACGTGACTCGGAACAATTAAAAAAAAAATAACTTGCTAATAATAATTATTATTTCCGTATTAGGCAGTAATTTTATATCTTATTTATTTTAGATATGGTATTTAGCGAATGGTTGAAATAAGAAGAAATTCGCAATGCGAATGCAGCCCATACGAACCCGAAGGTAAAACTGTATATTGCAAATATCCATCGTTTGATAGTTGATATCAATCGTGTTTGAACTATTTATTTCGTAGAGTGGTCGTTTAATCGATTTGATACGAAAAATTAACACCTAACTAAGAAACACACAATAGTGTATTTTATATTAAAAAGCACGCGAGATCGGCAAATATTGTTCATATTTAAACACTGTACGAACAGAAGGCGAGCTGGTTAATCTGAACATAAACGATGTTAGTTTTACAAGAATTTAGAATTACGGATTACTTTTTTTGTAATTACAATAAGCAATCATTTACAAGATGACTAGAAATTTTAGTACCCGCTCAATGAGATTCTCTAAAAACAGAGATTAAATATGTATATTAAAAAAATAAAGCACTTATGTACCAATTCCACATTATTAAATTAAATCAAAATATAAATCATCGTCCCGGTGTTTTAAAAATTGAATGCAATTGTTTCTTTTCCATTTGTCTAAACATATTATTTACTAGGGAAGTGAATAACATGGTATAACATTGATTTATCTTAAATATATGTAGTTAAAATTTTCGTAATGCGGAACAAGTTCAGGTTCGATAACTTGTTGTAATAAATAATATAAACCAAATTCATAAACATAAAATTAATTCATATCAACACAATTTCTTCACACATAATTCACAACCAAACATATGGCAGAGAATATTAATATTACAATATCTTGATATCAGAAGAAAATTTATTAGCTTCTTCTAATACTTCCAACAAATCATTAAATCATAGGCATTGTTCGTAAATTAATATCTAACATGGCATCATCCTGATCGGCTAAAAAACGCATTTGAAAAGAATAGTATCAGGTGGCAAGTGGAAGGCATTTTTCATTTCTATTATTCAAAAACATGTTTGATTTATTACTGAACATTAGTAAGCCAAGACGCTTTTTATACAGTGAATAACATTGATAAATAATTCAAGCGAATTCGGAGTTTACCTGTTGTATATAATATTTGTAGTAGTGAATTTTTTGTCTAGTGATCGTTGAGAATAAGGGGGGTCATGTTACCTAAAATATATAATGGTATACGTATAATAAACATGACGTTGTTTACATAAAAGCAGTATGCGATCGAAATTCAGGATTGAGGAACGGATAACCGTAAATAATAATCGCATATGTTCCAACAACGATTCGTTTAATGAAAGCTACTTACCATGTTTTCAATACGCCAAGGGCTTCACGAAAGATTATAAAAAATACGTATAGAAAAAGTGTTGCATTAAGAAAAATAGATCTTGTATTCTCATGTTCTAGGATTTTTTTTTTTTTTGGATTCTACGATGTGTAAACGTCACCCAATATCATGCAAATTTTCGAGTCAGCTCTCTGCCGGCCCACTAGGGTGGATGTAGGGCACTTTTCTGTTTGTAAGATCTTTAATACTGATATAAGATATAATATTATTTTTTCAGTGTTAGCTAAAACGCGTTCAAACCTTACTGATTGATATTTTTCAAAAAAATTAATATGTACAGTATAAAATATTTTGTCGGTTATATGGTATCGATTGTGGAAATTAACATTTACTGGAGGCGCTAAAAACGTGTTTTGATGATTTTGTGACATATGCAAATTATGAATTATACACAACCTCGAAGTGCACGAATACTTCTAAACTGGTGTTTAATTGACATAACCTAATATTAATTAAAGAAATTGTCTCGGAAAAACCTTTATTTCAGTGTTTTTTCTTGGTTTTAATTTTTTACAAGGTCATCGTTTTCAAACTTCAAAGCTAAATTTAGATACTTATTCGGCATTTTCAGCTTCCATCCTTTTGATAGAATATGTGTCAAGTTGTATACATTGTGATTATCGAAAAAAGCTCTTTTGGAAAATTGTGGGTTACGTCCTTTTTCCTTGCCACAGTCGATATGAAAATAGTACTAACAAGTAACAATAGTTAGCGTACACGCGCATAAACAGTAACTATTGCGAATTCGGTACAAAAAATATTCATTGAGACAATAATGCCGATTTGTTACATGTATAATATTAGCAGGACACTTCGTATACTTTTGGAATAGTAAAAGTGTTTGTATTAATGTTGATTTTTTTAGCCAAAATTAAAACTAGCAATGAAGAATACGATGGTAATATTTGGAAACATCTCTCTTTATCAAATTACGAAATCATAACTTTAGAGTTGTAAATATGTCCTAGTGAGATATGTACCCCTACTTGTCTGCGAATCCGTAGCATAGCGTTCTGCGGAAGGGGCGAATGCAGTCGTCAAAGTGGGGCGATTAATCAAAGGCTCGGGTTTTATGGTTTGCTTAGTAACCCACACGCTATGCACTTAAGACATGGCACTGGGGGATGATCAAGCCCGATTATCTATCGTAGCATTTGAATTAAGCTGTCGGCTGGAGAATGAATAATGGGCGTAATAGTAGACTACCGGAAGGAGTCGGGCTTTTAGAGCTCCAAGAACATTAAAAACACATATAAATATAGATAATTGTAATGAAAAATTAACTTGCAAATTCTGTTGATTTTTAAGATAATATATTATAAGTTATAACGTATAGAACCAAGTATAACTTATTGTATTAGTAAAAAAACAATAATCCTTTGTACTTCATTCCACTTAATTTAATATGTCAGGACCGGTTTCGCTCATTACGAGCATCGTCAACTGATAAGAAATACAATTTAACAATGCTATTTATACAAAAATGAACAGTTATAAACAACAATTGGCATTGAAAAGAAAATACCAATTACATTAAAAGTGATTCTAAAATTGCACAAAATTAAAATGTTTAACACATCTAACATATAATTAAAAAGTCATCTCAGATCAATAAATTTAGAATGGGGATTGAAAGTAATTACAAACATAATTAAAATTTGGGAATTCTTTGACAAAGTGATACAATGAAAATAATGACATTAATAATGACATTAATAGAGTACTATTCACTCTATTAATTCATTTTAATTTTGTGCTATTTTAGAATCACTTTTAATGTAGTTGGTATTTTCTTTTCAATGCCAATTGTTGTTTATAGCTGTTCATTTTTGTATAAATAACATTGTTAAATTGTATTTCTTATCAGTTGACGATGCTCGTAATGAGCGAAACCGGTCCTGACATATTAAATAAAGTGGAATGAAGTACAAAGGATTATTGTTTTTTTACTAATATAATGCCTTTCCACCAAGTATTGACAGTGAACACCCTAAAAGTGATAACTTATTGTATTTATTGACATAGAAACCACAGTTTAGTAGAACATAAAGTTATTTAAGAAATCACCAGTTGAATAAAATGTAGACACATTTGTACAAAAGTACATAACAACAAATTCTATCAACGAATCCCAATGGTAAAATAGTTTGCAGACCCAATGGACGCATTGGAAATTGAAAACGGCCAAACACGTAATGTCAGTATAAATATTATATTGTAGGTATCTTCATTTTCGCTAGAAGTGTAAGACAATTTATAAGAAGACAATTTTAAACATGGTATGTGTATAGCAAAACAACTACACGGTTTATTGATTATTTCCAGTGAGGACTTAAAAAGATTAAGACAACATTACAGTCTTTATTTAAATATTTTTTTTCACAAAACAATCACGGAGTCTATCAAAAATATGTCATCATCAAATCACATTATCGCATCCTTGAATTTTTTAGTCATTCAAAATTTACTCGAAAATGAGACATTAAAAACACCCATGTCTTAGATCTAAAAAAAATAACTGAAAAAATTGAACACATACCCTTCCGATTGCTATGACAAAGCCCTTACCAACAATACACCAGAGGGTGAAAACTGTTTCCATTTATAAATACATAATTCGTCGGTTTGATGCAAGAAGTCTTTCTGAGGATGTGTTTCTTAAGAATAACACAAACTTTCCGGTATGTGTATGAAATACAACATAATAATTTTAAAGTTATGTCGTTGGACAAAATATATTGGGTCACATTAGACACATAGTGACTTTTTTAATTTATGCAAAATGAAAAAAAAATGGATCTTAGTTTAGACCAAATTTTCAATCAATGAATTCTTGCAGCAAACTGTTTTTTATTATTGCACATTTTAAGCAAAAAAACAGTTACTAGATGCACAGAAGGTCATCCTTTGCCTTGCTGTTCGTGAATCAGTTAAAATGTAGATATACAATATGTGCTGGGAGAGCAGGCTTCTGAATGAATATGGACGCTTATGGCGTGTTTAGATCCGCAGGAATTCTTCGAGTAGGTACCAGTGTGCACGAGTTAACGGTAAACTCGTCGGAAATATACTTATTGGCCTCTCGCTAACACACGCTCCTTTTGTATAGGCCAGGGATGGCGAACCTAGAGCACGCGTGCCCGAGGTGGCACGTTTAAGAAATTGGATGGCACGCGCACGCTTTCCAAGTTCATTAAAAAAAATATATATATTAAATAATTCGTGAAATATTAATTTATTCAGTTTTACTAATTTTCAAATGTTTCCCAAGATAAACGACAATCGTTTAAAATAACCATTTCTCATTTTTTCTATTTTGTATTTTTTTTTTAATGCATGGGCACGCCACACAATCGAGAAATAATATTTGAAGAATGTTGGCACGCGTACCCAAAAAGGTTCTCCATCCCGGGTATAGACAGTGGCGTGGTTACTTCGCAACACTGGGTAAAAGGTAAGCATCGCCGGCTCACGCTTCGAGTCCAAGTAAGGACAGTTTCATATAATTGATTTTTCAATCGATTTTTGTCCGAAGGCGATCATAAAAATGGAGCGTTAAGCTAACAACTAATTCTGTCATAGCTCTATTATTCTATCCCCGCTCTCTTCAAAAAATAAAATATAAGCAACTGAATATCAAAGAGTTCTTTAAAAAAATAAGTCAATATGCTCTATATTGGAAGCGGATAACATTTAACCATTTAGCTGCCGTAGATAATTAATAGTAATTACTTAGCACGCCGGCTATAAATTGAAACTATTAATTTAATTAGTTATTGACAAGATAGCTCGTCTCCGGCGTGTTGAGCACGAAAAAAAATACGAGATATCTTGTCAGTGGCACCCTCGAGTTAAAAAAAATGTGGGCTGTGACACAAACCTACAAGGGTCGGGCCTTTCACCTATGAGTTCCTAACGGGGTGCATTCACATATTTCAACCATTTGCTGACTACCAATAATATCTAGCTGGTATTAATTGTAATCTTCAATGATACCTCAATAAATAAATGCAATGTAAATATTACAAATTTTCATGGGGTCACTTTGTACCCCGTCGTTCCTCGATCCTATTTTTAACGTTTCGGTACTTAAGTGTTAATAATGTAAGTTGTGGTCAGCTGATTTAACACGACGGTGTTCTGTTCAACTTTCATCTCGGAGACAATGTTTAAATTCGAGTTTGAAAAAAAAATATGAAAAACTCAAAGTAACTTTTACGGTACCAAATTATTGCGAAACAGGTGATAAAGAGACACGTTGTTGACGTGACATCGAAAAACTACGAAAAATGGTCTCTGGATAATTGCACGTGCATGTTATTTGGTGTCAGCGTAGCCAGGTCATCCATCACACTCCAGCGGTCGACTCTTCGCTGTACATTCGTCGCTCGACCGCTGGTGGCCGCGTGGGACCGGATATCGTCGTTCACGGTTCGATACCCGTCGCATTATTATTCAGATTCGATTTGTATTGAAAATTGCAATTCTGAACGCACCTCTTGCAGAACCTGGCACGTGGGAAGTCTCATGAGTTTTCGCAAACATTATTCCAAATAAATATTCTTTAAACGTGGAAATTTACATTTCTAACATGAGGTGAAATACCGTCGCCTCTAATAAGACTCTCGGTCACATTACAGATTAAAAAAATATTCGTGTCACAAAACATCTAGACATACACATATCATAACACTGCTTCGACATTACTTCAATTGATTGAAGTGGACATGCAATTCTTACCACCACCCGCCTCGGCCACACATCTGGTATTTGATGACGTTTCCCGTGAAGTAATAACGTTATAAGCTTGTTTCAGTTTTTGTGCAGGATTGTCTCTTATGTGTATTATATATAATCATATTTTTTGAACAAGCATCAGATACGCGTCGGTTTGATTCCGCTGCACTATAACAATACCGGTATTTCGTATTTCATATTAAATACCGGTATTGCAATTCCTAATCCCGCTCCCAAGTCCCAACCCGCCTTATTTCGATTAATTAATAGCTTTCCATAAAGTTTATTGAACTTACCATAATGTTTTCAATTACATATGAATCAAAAACAAAACTTCCTCCTTTTGACATTGAACATGGAATATTGGAATATATTCATTGGTTTTTCGTTAAATACATCACCACTTGTGTTTTTTTTATCATATGTCAACGATCAATTATAAATAGATACACGGCGATCAGTAAGACCGCAAAAGACATTTAAGTATCTCTGTCGTACAAAAAAATCTTTGTAAGCAAAGCAATAAAAAATGTCACCGAAACATCTGAAACGTCAAAATCGCAAGGGCGCGCAAAAATGTCGTCATATTGCGGAATATCCACCGCTGGCGGGAATAAAACATGAAAAAAATAATAAAACAAAACAAAAGAAGCATGCACCAGCGCCTCGGCGGGCGTTTCACGAAGATTGATTTGACAGCGGGCAGCATTCGGCTGATTTTGACTCGTTTATTTTTTATATGACGTGTGCAAGGAGGCATGCTGACATTGTGTAATAATTTTAATCCTACAATAGGCATACAGAGATAGCAGTTCATATATTATCACAAGCGGAAACCATTTTTTTAACAAGGTCACGCACAGCGCCATGTTATCAGAGTCATAGTGTGATTTTTTGGAATAATATTACAAATGTCACAAAATGACAATGCAGCGAAAAAGGACAGAAAGAGTTCAATGGCGAACTGTGGTGCTATGATGATTTAAAATTTACAAGTGGTGATCTAATGGTAATTTTTACAGTGATGGACAACATGTGGCCCAACACGAAATGTATTGCGGGTCATAGTCTAAATACAAAGTTAGTACCATGACTAATTTTAAATATTTTCAAGTGGAAAGATTATTACTATTTACTTCGTTATCAAAGTAATTAGTACTAGGGTATTTAATCCCGGGAATTAGGGATCACAAAATAGGTGCCTTAATAAGTACAGTATATTAATTTTTAAATATCAAGTACAGGCATGGGAAACCTTTCCTAGGTCTGGGGCCAAATTATCATTCTGTCTCCGAGTCAAGGGCTCCGGCTTATAATAAACATAATAAAGTAATATTTAATTAAATAAAATACGTTGCTATTTCTTATATGGTGATGATCATGAACTAGTAGAGTGGAGCCACTGAAAGCGCCCGTGTCATCTCCATCATTGAATCCCTACCTGGAACTACTAATTTCTTTCCTTCGCCGAGATGAATCAAAATAGCTCGGCGGGCCGGTGGTTGCCCATATATGTATGATCTAGTATGTAGCTATATAATTAAATATACCTACACTACGTATGTATGTTTAGATTCGAAACAGATAATCTCATAGAACGGTAAACTTTCAACGTCTGCGACCCATGAAATAACCCTTCATGGCCATACTCTGATGCTAGCAGTCGTTTCCCGTGGTGTAACAACGTTGTGCGTTTGTTTATTTGAGTGGTGAGATTGTCTCGGGAGCATTTGCTCTAGACTCGGCGGCTTGAGCTTGAAAGCCACTGGCGTAAGAAATGATAAAACTCTTGTTCAGCTCGTGAACAATTTGTAAATTGATAAATTGGCCCTACAGTAAAAATAAGTTTAGTATCACTGAATCACATCAAAACCTCTTCCCTCTACGCCACGATCGGTGTGAAGAAAAAAAAACAATTCTTATTTATAACTTTAGCGCGTATTATATATAATCAATGTCTATCGGTGATACAAGTACCAAGTCATCCATTTAAAATTTAAATAATAAAAATAATTTCGACCATGTTGAGTAAAATTGTACATTGAATAAAATAGCCTATCGATCTCAATACGCTAGTGGTTTCTAGTCAATTAATAAAAGCAGATATAAAAAAAAATAAGAAAGAAATGATACTTACCATCAAAAGAATATAAATAAAATTCAATATATATTCCCCGCAGCTCTAGTTGTCAATACATTATAGCAAAATGGCACAGTGAAGAGGCGCGCAGACGGCGAATCCAATCCAGTATCCACAAACATCGATCATTATTTCAAGTTGGACGTGTGAATACCCCTCAAGTTGCCCGACGCAGACAGCAAGTAGGGTGAGTAAGCCTCGAGACAGAACTTTACCGCCAGACTCATGCATAGCCAGCAAGCAGATCCAAATTAAGGATTTAAGGTGTCATTTGACCAAAGAATTAATAACCGCGGCGAGCAGTGCGAAGTCTGCTAACTTCATCGCCAGTGATGACACATTCATACATTGGGTAATCCCCTTAATAATGATTGGATACGTAAAGCCGAGTACCTAAAAATGCACAAGTATTAATAAGATAAACGCTTTTCTTCCGCTTCCTTAATAGGTTGCATTGGTTACGAGTACGAGTTTGTTTTAAAAATTAGCAACAGTACATTTGTGCTCAGTTTGGTTTGCCATTTCACTATGAATAGACTTCCATCAGAATAACGCATACAAATTTGGCGAAATTATTTTGAAATTTTATGATGTGTATGTAACGGTGTTTTTTTATATACATATTTGTTTTTCGAATTCGCGTCACTTTTACCAGCGACAGCCAAATTTGACAGCTGGTTTGGGCTCAGTTTGTTTTGACATTCAACATTGAAGAATTTAAAATGAGTGAATGGTATAAATGTTATGTTTGAATATTATTTCATGAAATATAACCGCCCCTGAATATAAATGGGGTGCATTGATCCAATGCCACATTGAACGGCCGCCACTGCATTTAACCATGAATAGACTGACGTCAGGACAAAGGTTGGGCAAACTGTCAGAAATTATACCGGCCAGAACGTTACAGTCGCTATAGATCTATGATCACTGACATTTTTGCTCACCAATTGAATGACATTGATGAGGAAGAGCTGTGGCTTAAACAAGACGACGCAACATGTCACACAGAGCGCGCGATAAATTGGCTGTCGCTGGAAATGGTGTTGCTAAAAAAACATCCTATATAAAAGCTTTCACTCCTAAGAGTTGTCTATAATTGCGTATTAATAAAGGTAAGCCGCCATTTAATCAAAGCATTTACAGATATTAAAATGGCAGCGGCAATGATGGTTACAATTCACAGCAATGGCGCAAATCCTCATTTGAATTTATAATGAAAATACCAAAAACAAGAAAAGCTATCACAAGGCCCTATCATTAATAAAAAAAATCTTATTTCACTTGTTATTTATGTCTTATCCTAGATGCGTGGGTATTTTTTTTTTACGCAGATAGACATTACAATAAAGTGAGAAAAATACTTCTTTGGCTGTAAATTATCAGTTGAGTTTTTTCGTCGTTTCACGAAGTCGACCATGGAAAATATAATGGGAATACACAATAACTAAGTGCGGTGACTATATGATATAAAAACATAATATTAATTAATAATTCCCAACTGAACAGTTTCGCTAAAAGGTATAATTGTATCTGTAACGCAGTACAGTTAATAAATATTTGTAAATAAGTGTAAAAGAATAACACTTAAATATAGTCACAACAAAACTATCTAGCATAAATAATTGCTTTTGAATGTCACCAGATGAAACATTTCCAGACTTAATAATATATTTTGCAGATGTCATACATAATGAGTATTGTAATAATAAAAAAAATATGACAAATCCTTTAATCTGTTTCGTAGTGTAGATTCATTTAGAATCAAAAACAGGCACACTGATAACATCTCTCGAAAGGTCAATTACTGTGACCCTAAAATAATACCAAATTGTCAAGTGGACAAAACAGTAAGAATAAAATTAATTTTATTATTGACTAATAAAAATAATTTTCCGGTTGTTTGTTTCCGTGACGGATCTCAAGGATTCTACCGGCAGTACGGTCAGCATTTTTCCAATTGATTTATATTCAAAGAGGTGGGTGAAACGTGATGTCAAAAAAATTCTCTCTTACACTTTCCTAAAATAAGGGAGCGTAACGGGTTAACCACTAGTCATGTCCTAGCCCTATACGTCTAGCCTAATTACAATTTTCGAAAAAGAGAACCTGATCAACTAAGTTACATAAGTAATCGTAGAAAAACTTCAGTTGGTGTACCTCCATTAGGAGACCATATGCGACATTGGAAACGGACATGGATTACAAAAATATATTGTCAATTTTTTTTTTCGAAAACACGAATTATATACAGAAAAAAATGGGTTTGTGTGTAATGCAAATTTTATACCTGTAATAAGAAGGGTAATGTCCAAAAAGCAATCTAGGGGTTTAGACCTTCACTTAAAATAAGTTTTTATTACTTACTTATATTAATAAAAACACAATATTCCTTTGTACTTTATTTAACCCTCCGAGGACGAGCGTGACCATGTGGTCACAGTAAACACCGTTGTCTATTGATCCCACTATTCATCCTTTTTCTACCTGAATATCGTTGCTTTTACTCATACTTGGTTAAGAAGGGTACAGACTTCAGTTGGTCATCAGCCGCGGGGACAGAAACGGCCACCACAAGCACATGCAATTTTTTGAATTTCCGTTTTTTTAATGGACTTTTTGAAACTGTTAGTTATTTTTTTATCAAAGCATCAAATTATTTACAGCTCTTTTGGTACTATATTTGTATTTAAAATATGTTGATCTAAAGAGGTCAAATTGTAAATATTTTAAAAAAATCACGTTTAGCTATATTTCAACCTCGAATGTTTGCGTGCCCATACGGTCACCTTTGTCCTTATTACTGTCCATACACAATATTACACGGTAATAAAATGATGATCATGACCATATAGTCATGCGAGGTTTCTATACAACGAGTTTACGTTTTTTTTTTTTAATTTTTTGTTGGAAATAAAAGTTTTCCGTGAATATGGTTTAAAAAAAATTTTTTTTGATAAAAATCTCTTGTCTCTGGAGGGTTAATAGGTCGGGACCGGTTTAAAGTACACGGACCGGTACAAAGGACTATTGTGTTTTTATTTATATAATGCCTTTCCACCAAGTATTGACAGTGAATACCCTAAAACTTACTTATAATCCTCTTTTGTTAACTCTCGCGGCTCGGAGACTAGAAAAATACTTCTCGGCCGATGGGGGTCTTTTAGGGACCCCAGTGGTTTCCTCATTATTGGCCTTATTATTATGAATTTCAACAAAATAAATAGTCTAAGGGCTTTAAAATATCTCTCTGCATCATTCCTCATACATTTTTTTTTTAAAAAATCCGTGGTTTTTTAATAAATAATCATATTTTAAGTTGCGCGTAAAATATACGTCGTTTCAATGCAAATGTCAATGTGCGACTGGCGCGTTTGCTTAGCGGTGTTCAGTCTAGTTATCTTACCAACGATCGCTGATAAGCGGGCGCTTATCTCTTATCTTATCGTATTTATATAAATTACAAAAGGTCCAAAAAACTATGATATAAGAATACCTTAATTATAAACATTGTATCACCCATATTAAAATAGATATAAAAGAAAATGTGGGTATTGGGGTCGCATTTCTTAAGCTTAGAACCGGAAAAGTTAACAAAATAACAATTATTATGCTTATATTATATAAGTGCTTGAAAGTAGTTTTATTATTTTTTCGATATAAAATAGTTTTTGGGATTAGTGATAGGTATGTATGTACACGGCGATGTCATTTAAGAGGCATTGATTCATTTACATTAAAAATTGCGTAGGTGAAAAGTGAGGTGTACAACAATTGACCTGTACAGTGACAATAGAAATTGTAGACCTACACTAGCTCAAGTTTTGGTCACACTAATAATGTTGACAGCTTGCAGGGTTGAAGTCCTCTCAAAATAGAGTCATCAATAAGCTGCGACGGCATCGCCTTCTAAACTAAAAGCAGTCGGCTATTATTTGCGAAGTTTATAGAGCCAGCTCGCAAAGCCGTGATCCATCAAAAACTGTCTACGCCTCAGACAACATCAATGAAAACAATCACAATGTGATGTTAGTACATTAAGAACACGCCATAATAAATTTGATACGATGAATCTCCTTTGAAAATCCTCTCCCATTAACTGGGGGATGGAAATATGATATTGTATCCCATTATTATTAATTATACTTATCTGTCTTTTTTATATACGGCGATAGATTCTCATCAGATTAGAAAACAACACTATCTATTTTTAAATTATACAGTTTTTCTATCATAATTCATTACTAGTAATATTATAAACAAATAAGTTGTTAATTGTTTCACCTTCACCCGTTACCTGTATGCAATAGAGAAATGTTTGCTCGGCGATTTTGAAATCCTGTGAATTTACGAATTTCCTATAATTAAGAAATATGAGATTCACAATGAGCGAAACCGGTCCTGCCCTATTAAATAAAGTGGAATGAAGTACAAATGAATATTGTGTATAATGCCTTTCCACCAAGTATTGACAGTGAAAGGAATATTGTTTTTATTAATAAATTTTACTTGTTGGCCTATTTCGAAAAACCAAGAACTTTCCAAAATAAAGAGACGCGAGACCTATTTTTTTGCTCTTCCCGGAATTTCAAAAATTTAAGCAAATTTATATATTGTAATAAATGTTATTTTTTACATTTGAAGTTGCTTGTTACTTCAACAATAAATCAACAACAACATATATGTATATTTGTGAACAATACATAAGTTATTTAACTATTTATAAAAATTAAGCGGTAGGTATCATTTGTATTCTAAAAAAATCAAATCCAAATACGTATATACATATTCCTCCAATAAGGTTAAAAATATATCTGCAAACGCAATGGAAGGAAATCTGTGAGGCGTGATAGCGGAAATAAGAATTCATCGGATAAACGTGGCTTCGACGATGATCCCAGATTGCAGAAGCCTTTTAAGATTGATGCAGATGATATCTGAGGATCTTTTCAGATTGGAGTGGAAAATATCGAGCGAGAGATTCGGTGCGACAGTTCTCTTTTGTTTCTCTTCTAAATGAAAAACAACTTGAACCAAAATTATTGTAACTATTATTGTACCATTGTATTATTAAATATTATTGTAAAATACAATCTCAGTATTATCGTTTAGAATTTAAAAATAACAGGCCAGCAACGAGTTAATCGACAGCCCGTGTGCTTAATCACAAATGGGTCAAGTAAAACAAAAAAGGAACCAACTTACGTTTTTAGTTATTCTGATATAATTAAGATTTGAACTGGAGATGCTTGATGGAATTTCAATATTAAATTTGAATCGTTCAAATTATGTACATTCGCACAAGTTTTGTCACTAACGACCCGCGTTTCGCCTTTCGGCATCTTCAGGCGATCAAGTGCACGGATGAACTTGAACTGACGCTCAGTAAATATGTACATGTATCGTGTTTTGAGTTATGAAGTCAAAAATATTCTAAATTTTAATTGAATAAACTTAAATTCGGCCTAGTTTAGATTATATTTGCAATATTTCATTTTATTCTAAGCAGGCAAATACTCATATTTTTTCCTATTAAAAAGCAACCAAGTACAAAGTATCCGTTATGATTAGTTATCAAATGACGTATGGATAGCATTTTAACAGCACCGTACACATAAATATGTCAAATTTTTGAAGCTCAATATCTCCATTCTGCAATTTTGCAGTTGGTTCCCTTTCATTGAACTCAACTCAAATACCAGCTCTTACGTACATACAAATTAAAGACAATTTTTTATTGCGTATTATATATGCTCGCTGAAATTAATATTAACATAATAGACTCGTAAAAAAAAAAATTTGACTATATTTTAGTATACCTTTCGTGGTATATGGTAGAATGATACATGTTTGATTTATTCTTAGTGTTTCCATGACTACACGAACTATTATTAGTTAAGATGGATGTGATGAAGAAGATAACCAATTTTTAAAGCAGCGAAAAATGCATTCATATACATACAAGTGAAAAGCATTATCAATCGATGATGACTGATATTATAGCACAAAAGGACTGTATCTGTGCCATAGTCCATTTAAGTTTATGGTCGACTTTACAACCGTCCCACAAGCTTCTCTTCCTCGGGCACTATTTCTCTAATCGTTCACACATAGTTTCAATTATTGTTTTCCCTTTCACATACGCGAGTACCTACTGGGGTTGCTTCAGAAATGTTATCAATTCCTCTGGATTCTTTAAATGAACTTGACCCCCAATAAGTCTTATTTTTTTACCCACAATATCATAATTAGAATGGAATATTAGACTAACTAGACGACAAGGTTCGACACAATATACAATTTATTATGTCCATATGTAGTATCAAATATGTGTGATAACATATGTCTTATTACACGACAATTAGCGAAGCTTGTCTTGCTGGAAAACACACCAGAGCAATGAAATGAATATTGCAGCGTGATAATAACAGCAGAACTGCACTTACGACGTGGAATGAATAATCAGCTTTGAATATTGTATAGTGTGGCCGCACGTGAAATGAAAATTTTACTAGAAACTAAACATTAATGTTGGGCGAGTCCTGTTTGCCAAGACGATAGCCTGTGGGGAAAACATTGGATTGAGTTAATACTGTTGATCACAATTCCGGTATATATATTGTATACGTATAACTAACTTCGATGTCTGAGCAGTTAAATATCAATTATAAATAGTTTTGTAAGCGAATAGTACGCGAACTGTTTATTCAGAGTACAATCGAGATTATTCCTTCACTTGTTCATATTATATTTTATTGATTTAAGAGTTGGGCGATACTTTTTTTCCTTGCCATCATTGTGTAAAAGCTGAAAATGGCAAGTATGCAAAAGTTAGTTACTTTAACCAAACGCATCTGACAATTCTTGGTATAACTAGAAAGCGACATCATTATGGATAATATCCATATATTATATAACATTACAAACATACATTTTTATTCATCGAAGGTATTCATATTTCTCAGGACGTTAACCAATTATTTAAGTAAGAAGAACTCTCGTTTTATTTAGGCTTAAGCTGTGTTTTTTTTTTACATAATTATAAAATA